>OZ038386.1:67324274-67776849 GCA_964036045.1 Eutreptiella sp. 'Long Island Sound 2002'
GTACTACCAGTCCATCCAACGGGACCTCCCTGAGGACCACGCGACCCTCCAGGGGTGGAAGCAAGAGAAAAGGAACGACAACGAGTGGGGCACAGAGGAAGACCTTCTCTGGGAAGACACCTGGAAAGGCACCACGGACGCCTTCCTGGAAGCAGCAGCCGAAACCTACCCCCGCCCGCCCGGGGACACTAGACACGGCCTCCACGCCCTCCTAGCGTTCCACAGCTGGAAACACCGCCACACCATCACCCTCCACCCCCTCGACCACAATCCACACCGATGGACACCTGAACACGACGCCACCGCCGCCATCACCGTACAGCAAAGCCCCGAGAACCTGGAAGAATACCACATCACCTGGAACGATCCGGCACCCCACCCCCCCGCCTCCCCCACCCTCCCAGATGTCTTCGCCACCATCAGCGCAGAACTCCAGGAGGCAAAAGCCCCACAACAACTGGACGAAAAGATGCCCCAGGCACCATCACCACCAACCACACAAGACAAACCCCACACAGATCCCCTCACCCACCCCATCACCACAATGGAGCTCCCCCCGCAACACCGCACCACCCGGACCGAAACGGGTTTCGAGACCTGCCGCGGGAATGGGCGGTCCACAACGGCACACTCCGATGGGACGAAATCACACCGGGACTCCAGGCCATCCGCCTCCACTCGATCACCGAGCCCACCACCACCTGGGCACTACCGACGGGCCGCCACCACCTCCTCCTCACCGTCCAAGGCGATGCCAAGATCACACCCACGAAGGGAGACCCCGTAACAGCAGCCCCCTCCCACGCCGTCCACATACCCCCGCAAGCATCGTCGGCACCTATGACGGTACATACAGGCCCCACCCCATGGCAAGCCATCGTCATCACCCACCCCGCCCCCAACGACCACACACACACCTGGCAGCAACGGTGGGAGGACATCCGGGGGGATCTCCTCCAAGAACACCTAGGGCTCACGCGCACCCACCACACCCTA
This sequence comes from Eutreptiella sp. 'Long Island Sound 2002', assembly GCA_964036045.1. Taxonomy (NCBI): domain Eukaryota; phylum Euglenozoa; class Euglenophyceae; order Eutreptiales; family Eutreptiaceae; genus Eutreptiella; species Eutreptiella sp. 'Long Island Sound 2002'. The sequence continues at coordinate 67,325,271 of OZ038386.1, forward strand.
CACCCGATACGAGGAGTAAGCCAAGCACCACACGGCATACACACCCCGGGAGTATGGGCGTACGCCACACCCATAAACCCACAAGCAGCGGAGGACATCAAGACCGCCCTATCCATCCAGCAAGCCCAGACCCAAACCCCGCAGCGCAACACCCAACGGGACTACACCATTTGGTGGGCATACCAAGACCACGACACCCTCACCCCCCAACCGAGGGCCCCCCCTCTAGACACCAACACAACCGCCCTCCTGCAAGCCGCAGCAGCGGCAGCCACACAGGTAGGGGCCCCGGAAACCTGGGCCCCACAATACCTGGTCGAAACCAAAGTGGCGCCCCAGGCGAGGGCCCAAGACAAGCCCCCAACACCGAAGCCGCTCCACCCCCCACTCAAGCTAGACCCAACGGAACACACCCCCCAGGACGAATGGGCGACCAACTACATCATCCCCCACACCACCACCCGCAAGAACGACACCGCCAAGATCACCGTTACCCGCCACCTCTCCCACACCACACAGGTGTATGAGCTGACGGCCCGCAACGTCCTCGTCACCCGTCGCCGACACGACGAGCGATACACCATACAGGCGGAAGGTGCCACCGCGACCACCCTGTACACATGGGCAACACGGGGGGACCTCCCACACCCCACCCTCCACCACGCCCCCTCCTGGCCCACCCCCTTCCACACAGCAGACCGCCCCAACAAGAAGCCCAAGCACACAGGTATGCACACCCCTGCCCAGGAGGCCCAGCACCGACACGATGCGAGGCGCAAGGCCCGCACCCTCCACGACGACCACACCATCCCCCGCATCAGCGCCCCCCCCGCCAGAGTGTCAGATGCCACCCACAACCGCACGATCACAGGCATCACCACGGATTGCCTGAACCCAGCGGCGTCGCCGGCAGACGCCGTGTGGATCAGCGAAGGCCGCTCCCACACACGGGCAGTGGCGCGCCTCCACAACATCCAACCCCACAGACTCCAGCGCGCCGTTGGACCCTTCGCCGTACACGTCACCCCGTACGGCATCGACCACCCCCGGTGTGAGCACTATGACCCGCCCTGCTCCACCCCATGCACCTCGCCCCTGCGCCAACCGCTGCCGACCCCCACCATCACGGGCAACATGTACCTGGGCACCGTACCGGGAGACCCGGGCATATACATCCTGCCCAACAGGTCCAGGGAGCACGCCATCCCCCTCCACGGTGTAGAATCCCTCGCCCTGGGTCCGCCCCCACCAAAACACAAACACCAGCACATCCCGGGTGACAAACGGACACAGGCGCCAGAAGGGGGAAAAAAGGCCCACCAACGCGCCCTAGCCCACATCACCGTCCACCCCGCAGCCCACCTATCAAAGGACTTCGGCACGGAGCGCCACATCGTCCTGGAGGGGCAAGCCCACCACATCATCACCGCCGCCCTGTACACCCTCGCCGCCCACGAACGCCACTGGGACCCCACAACCATCCCAGCGATGCCCCCACCACCGCAGGGCCCCAAAGATCCCATCACCCCCTTCCACATCGATCAACTCCTAAGCCGCAGGGCCACCCCACACCTCCACCCCTCCAGGATAGAACTAGCCATCGCATCGTGGGACACCCTGGACACGCCCCCCCAACAACCCGCCATCCACATCCTCAAAGCGGACGCCCAATGGTGGGTCCTCCACTGGGCACACGGAGTCCTCATGGCGGCCCAGGCCTATACCCCGGAAATGGGGATCGAAGCGGGGTCGCGCGATCGCAGCAGAAGAAAAATAAAATACCAAGAAAATGACGCACCGCCAGAGGAAATAAAGCGAAAAATCGTCTTTTCCGACCTCAGAAACCCCCCAACAATTTTACGCCGCTGTTTGGCGAGGTCGCAAATTTTAGGACACTCACCAAAAAGGACGAACAATAGAGTCGCGACGGCGAAGGAGCTGAGCGTTGCTTGCCCCAAACCACCTAGCAAAGTGCGTGCCCTAGGCGCTAGGGACTTTTGCGCGCCCCAAAACAAACCACACATAGACAACAACAACGCCACCGGCCGCCGACAAGCAAGTATGTTATGTGCCGCGCAACGCTAGAAACCAACGAAACAAGCACAACGCGGTAAGAGGTAGACAAGGAGAGAACAAGTATGTAACGAACCGCACCACGGTGGAGATATACCACAAGTACACCACCAAGCAATGCAAGCCCGCTCACGTAGGGAATACGACGACGCCGTAACACGCGAAGGGGATCACAACAAAAGAAAACAGAAGCCGCACAAGTACCCAAGTATGTTGCATGTCATGCATGAAAAATACACACAAGCAACAACAACGCCACCGGCCGCCGAAAAGCAAGTATGTTATATGCCATATGTTGTATGCATAACGGCGTAACAAACGCAATACAAGGAAGTTAGGTGTCAAGCAACGCCAAAGTGCGCCGCCACGAAAAGTGCAACGAAAACCGCACCGGCAAGGAAAACCAACAAGAGGTGGCACCGAATGAATGCCTATGCTCACCCCCGCTCACATAGGGAAAGAAAGGTATGCCCGCACGTGCGTGCCCGGAACGGCGCAAGGCTATCACCGCCACGGACGAGCAAAATGGTATCAAGGGACAAACAAGGGGGAACAAAAAACCAACAAAGGAGAGGAGAACGCGTGAAGGAGGCCACGTGCCAGCGAGGTGAAGCACAACGCACAAAAAAAAAAAAAACACACAAACAAAAACTAAACATACACACGTGACTAGTCGGGTCCAAGTATGTTGCATGCCACGCTACGCTACGCAACGAACACGAGACGAGAACGGCAACCACGCCAACAAAAGTAAAAGGTGACCACGAGGCGTAACCGAGACGTGCCCACCGCCCACCCGCACGCCCGTTCATGTAGGAGGCGAAAGGGAGCGAAAGGGGACAAAAGGTATGCCGCCGCATGCAAACAAATAGTAGGCAAGCCACACACCGCCACCAAGAACGCAAGTATGTTACCATGTCGTGCCACGTCGCCAACCCCCCGGCCCGCGCCACCAACCGAGAGGGGGAAAAAAAGAAATGGCCGTCGGCCAGGGAGTGGTTGTCACGGGGGGCTAACGGTCCTGCCCTGCGCTGCGATGCGGGGCAACCGTGACAACTGCTCTTACAGCACAACCACCCTTTTAGTTGCGTTGATTAGAACACACAAATAGCCAGGGAGGGGGACACGGGGAGCATACACACAAATAGCATAGCGCCGACGTGTGCCGGGTCCCAACAAACACACGTGCATGCACCCACGTTCTCTTCCCCTCACAGGTCCCAAGGAGAAGCGTATGCTCGTGTCTGCGTCGTCCGGGCGTTAAAGTAGGGTTGTCTTAGACGCTTAGGCAAGTATTGCGTCGTTCCGTCGTCACACATTAGCGAACGCCCGGCAAGGCGGGAGGACTAGGACACGTTAAGGTAGTGGGGAAAGAAGCAGGTGTGTTGCATGTCACGCCGCGCACGCGGGACGGGCAACGAGTAAAGGTAGCGGCCAAAGGGGTGTGGAGACAAGACGGGAGCAAGTGGGGCAATAAACCTACGCGCAAGCCGGTCGCACACGCATGTCGCATGACGTACCAGCTAGCTCAAGGTGCCGTGTCGCGACAAAACCGCCGCCGCCGCACGCCCGTTTACGCCCTCTCCTCTCTCTACGCAGGTTCAAAGGAGGAAGCCCGGGCCGACAAGGAAAAAGACAGAGACACACAACAAAGCGGAGGCAGGGAAAAAGTGCATGCAAGGGAGGGGGGTAGAGGAAAGGGTAAAGAGCAACGAAGCCGCCAAAGGAACAAGGGGTAGCCAGCGAACGAGCAAGGGGCGCGCACAGGGGAGGGGACACGGCGGGCACACGGCGAGCACAACACCGCACCGAGACACCGGAGAGGGGAGCACCGGAGGACCAAGGGAAGAGCGGCACCACGCACCACGACACGCACGGCACAGACACCACACACACCGCACACACCCAACGAACCCCGGCAACCCATCCAGCAGTGGGCGGGCAGACGGGAGAGGGACAGCGCTTGACCCCAGGCGCCCCTCACAATGGTGGAAGGCACCCCCCCCGGGGACGCCCTTCCGCCACCCCCACAGCGAGCAACGCCGGCCCGCAAGGGCGCACGCTGTGGGGCCGGTGCTCGGTCCCCACGCCCGCACCGACCGCGCCCGGGACACGCGGGTCGCGGAACCCTGGCTGCACGCTCCAGAGGACGGGCGGCCGGGGGAGGGACAGCGCCTGACACCAGGCGCCCCTCACAACGGTGGAAGGCACCCCCCCCCCGGGGACGCCCTTCCGCCACCCCCACAGCGAGCAACGCCGGCCGACAAGGGCGCACGCTGTGGGGCTGGTGCTGGGTCCACACGCCCGCATCGACAGCACCCGGGACACACGGGTCGCGGAACCCTGGCTGCCCGCTCCAGAGAACGGGCAGCCGGGGGAGGGACAGCGCCTGACACCAGGCTCCCCTCACAACGGTGGAAGGCAGCCCCCCCGGGGACGCCCTTCCGCCACCCCCACAGCGAGCAACATCGGCCCGCAAGGGCGCACGCTGTGGGGCCGGTGCTGGGTCCACACGCCCGCACCGACCGCACCCGGGACACGCGGGACGCGGAACCCTGGCTGCCCGCTCCAGAGGACGGGCGGTCGGGGGAGGGACAGCGCCTGACACCAGGCGCCCCTCACAACGGTGGAAGGCACCCCCCCCGGGGAAGCCCTTCCGCAACCCCCACAGCGAGCAACGCCGGCCCGCAAGGGCGCACGCTGGGGGGCCGGTGCTGGGTTCACACGCCCGCATCGACCGCACCCGGGACACACGGGTCGCGGAACCCTGGCTGCCCGCTCCAGAGGACGGGCGGCCGGGGGAGGGACAGCGCCTGACACCAGGCGCCCCTCACAGCGGTGGAAGGCACCCCCCCCGGGGACGCCCTTCCGCCACCCCCACAGCCGGCAACGCCGGCCCGCAAGGGCGCACGCTGTGGGGCCGGTGCTGCGTCCACACGCCCGCATCGACCGCACCCGGGACACACGGGACGCGGAACCCTGGCTGCCCGCTCCAGAGGACGGGCGGTCGGGGGAGGGACAGCGCCTGACACCAGGCGCCCCTCACAACGGCGGAAGGCACCCCCCCCGGGGACGCTCTTCCGCCGCCCCCACAGCGAGCAACGCCAGCCCGCAAGGGCGCACGCTGTGGGGCCGGTACTGGGTCCACACGCCCGCATCGACAGCACCCGGGACACACGGGTCGCGGAACCCTGGCTGCCCGCTCCAGAGGACGCGCGGCCGGGGGAGGGACAGCGCCTGACACCAGGCGCCCCTCACAACGGTGGAAAGCACCCCCCGGGGGCGCCCTTCCGCCACCCTCACAGCGAGCAACGCCAGCCCGCAAGGGCGCACGCTGTGGGGCCGGTGATGGGTCCCCACGCCTGCACCGACCGCACCCGGGACACACGGGACGCGGAACCCTGGCTGCCCGCTCCAGAGGACGGGCGGCCGAGGGAGGGACAGCGCCTCACACCAGGCGCCCCTCACAAGGGTGGAAGGCACCCCCCCCGGGGACGCCCTTCCGCCACACCCACAGCGAGCAACGCCGGCCCGCAAGGGCGCACGCTGTGGGGCCGGTGCTGAGTCCCCACGCCCGCACCGACCGCACCCGGGACACGCGGGACGCGGAACCCTGGCCGCCCGCTCCAGAGGACGGGCGGCCAGGGGGGGGACAGCGGCTGACACCATGCGCCCCTCACAACGGTGGAAAGCACCCCCCCCCCCGGGGACGCCCCTCCGCCACCCCCGCAGCGAGCAACGCCGGCCCGCAAGGGCGCACGCTGCGGGGCCGGTGCTGGATCCCCGCACCAGCACCGACCGCACCCGGGACACGCGGGACGCGAAACCCTGGCTGCCCGCTCCAGAGGACGGACGGCCGGGGGAGGGACAGCGCCTGACACCAGGCGCCCCTCGCAACGGTGGAAAGCACCCCCCCCGGGGACGCCCTTCCGCCACCCCCACAGCGAGCAACGCCGGCCCGCAAGGGCGCACGTTGTGGGGCCGGTGCTGGGTCCCCACGCCCGCACCGACCGCACCCGGGACACACGGGACGCGGAACCCTGGCTGCCCGCTCCAGAGGACGGGCGGCCAGGGGAGGGACAGCGCCTGACACCGGGCGCCCCTCACAACGGTGGAAAGCACCCCCCCGGGGACGCCCTTCTGCCACTCCCACGGCGAGCAACGCCAGCCCGCAAGGGCGCACGCGCTGTGGGACCGGTGCTGGGTCCCCACGGCCGCACCAACCGCACCCAGGACACCCGGGACGCGGAACCCTGGCTGCCGGCTCCAGAGGACGGATGGCCGGGGGAGGGTCAGCGCCTGACACCAGGCGCCCCTCACAATGGTGGAAGGCGGCCCCCCCGGGGACGTTCCTCCGCCACCCCCACAGCGGGCAACGCCGGCCCGCAAGGGCGCACGCTGTGGGGCCGGTGCCGAGTCCCCACGCCCGCACCGACCGCACCCGGGACACACGGGACGCGGAACCCTGGCTGCCCGCTCCAGAGGACGGACGGCCAGGGGAGGGACAGCGCCTGACACCGGGCGCCCCTCACAACGGTGGAAAGCACCCCCCCCGGGGACGCCCTTCTGCCACTCCCACAGCGAGCAACGCCGGCCCACAAGGGCGCACGCTGTGAGACCGGTGCTGGGTCCCCACGCCTGCACCGACCACACCCGGGACACACGGGACGCGGAACCCTGGCTGCCCGCTCCAGAGGACGGGCGGCCAGGGGAGGAACAGCGCCCGACACCAGGCGCCCCTCACAATGATGGAAGGCACCCCCCCCGGGGACGCCCTTCCGCCACCCCCAAGGAGAGCAACGCCGGCCCGCAAGGGCGCACGCTGCGGGGCCAGTGCTGGGTCCCCACGCCCGCACCGACCGCATCCGGGACACACGGGACGCGGAACCCTGACTGCCCGCTCCAGAGGACGGACGGCCGGGGGAGGGACAGCGCCTGGCGCCGGGCGCCCCTCACAACGGTGGAAGACACCCCCCCCCGGGGACGCCCTTCCGCCACCCCCGCAGCGAGCAACGCCGGCCCGCAAGGGCGCACGCTGTGGGGCCCATGCTGGGTCCACACGCCCGCATCGACCGCACCCGGGACACACGGGTCGCGGAACCCTGGCTGCCCGCTCCAGAGGACGGGCGGTCGGGGGAGGGACAGCGCCTGACACCAGGCGCCCCTCACAACGGCTGAAGGCACCCCCCCCGGGGACGCCCTTCCGCCACCCCCACAGCGAGCAACGCCGGCCCGCAAGGGCGCACGCTGTGGGGCTGGTGATGGGCCCACAGGCCCGCATCGACCGCACCCGGGACACACGGGTCGCGGAACCCTGGCTGCCCGCTCCGGAGGACGGGCAACCGGGAGAGGGACAGCGCCTAACACCAGACGCCCCTCGCAACGCTGGAAAGCGCCCCCCGGGGGATGCCCATCCACCACCCCCACACCGAGCAACGCACCAGCGCACCAACGCACCAGCCACGGGACATCCGCACCCCACCCCCTGCTCTTAGACACAGCGACACAGCAATGGCGGAACCCGCGGCACCACGCAAGACACGCCCCCGATCTCTGACGCTGGACGAAGCACACGAGGTCATCAGGGCGCTGGGACTCAGAGACGGCAAAGGAGACCCCCCACAAGGGGACGCGGGCACGGACTCCGACCTGGAGGCATTGCCGGAGCCCCCCACGGGAGGCGCGCCCGCGGAACCTGCGCCGCCGGCGGGCAGCGTACCCGCGATCTGCCCCGCATGGAAACGGGGCCACTGCACCGGCGAAGGCTGGTGCCCCAAACAGCACTCCCAGCCCGGCCCTGATGACGGAGCGTTGCCCGAGGTGAAACCCGCGGCCGCACGCGCCGCCCTACGCTACGGGGTGGCGCAGGGCTGGATCCTGGATGAGACCGCGCGCGGCAGCGTGAACATCCAGGAGGCCGTCGACCGAGTCACCCACGCGGGACAGGCGGCAGTGGCCTTGCACACCCGGGGCCGCCACGGTGGACCCGCAGAGGGGATCATCGTGGAACCCTCGGGAATGGTGCTGGTCCTGGCGGCGGACATGGTCCGAGTGGTGCTCCACGCGTCCCGCGTGCGGCGGGCGTGCCCACAGTGGACCATCCAGGTGTACACCCCCCCGCGGGCGTGGCCCTTTTCCACATGGGCGGTGCTCGCCGTCATGTGGCACCTGGCACCAGAGGACGCCCCCACAGGGACCGCGGAGGACATCGCCCGGGACCTCCACACCTGGCCGGCCGACCAGGAATACCCCTGGCGCAGGCCCCGGGGCGGCCTCCCGGTGGCACCAGCGGCAGAGGGGCTCAGCCTCGCGGCAACCCTCCAACGGCACCCCGACAAGCAGGCACGCCACTTCCTGCAGACGGGCACGGTCCCCGCCACCCCGCCAGACTCCGAGTGGCGATGGGACGCAGGGGTGGCGCAACCGCTGCCGGGCCCCTGGACCCTCCCGTTGTGGTACTTGCCCATGGGCACCTTGGCCCACGCCACCCAGGCCGTCAAGGGGGCTTTCCCGCAGCCGCTCCTCCCCGGCGTGGCCCTGCTTTGCAGCCTGCAGGCGGGGGCCGCCTGGGTACGGTGGAAGGAAGGAAAGGGGCGCTCGAGCCCCTATTTCCCCATGGTCCAGGGCCAGGCGCTGATCCACGCCGAGGGCATGGGGACCGTGGAATGGGGGGCGATCGTGCCCGGCACGGCGTGCAGGTGGATCACGGCGGCCGCCCCACAGCCCATGCGATCGCCGCCGGCGTGCCACCGCCTTCTACGGATGGTCCCCTCTTTGGCCCCCCAGCACGCCTTTACAAGGGACGTGTGGAAGGCCGTACTGAGCCACACCAGGGAGTGGCTAACGAACCCGGGTGCGCGGTACCCGCCGGGACCGGTGCTCGAACAGCTCACGGCCCCCACACCCGGGGTCCTCCACGCCCTACACAGGGCGTCGGCCCTCACGAAGCAGCTCAACGACGAAGTGCTGGACCTGGCGCTGGAGCCGCTGCGGGTGCTCTACCCGCAAGCCCACATCCCACCCGCGGGCACGTCCAACCGCCTAGGCCGCCTGGCGTTGCAGCGCCGCGTCGAGGCCACGCACCCAGGAGGCGTGGTGGAACAGTGGCTAACGCTCCGCAACCCGTCCACCGCGGAGGGCCACTGGTACCTGCACCAACTCCTCTTCCAACCACGGGCAGCCCCGGAACACCGCCGGCAAAACCCGTACCACACGCACCCGGAGGGCCGAGGCGCGCAAAACTACCCGCAGCCAGTCCCGCCCGCCCTCCCGCCGGGGCAGGGCCCGGAGGCGCTACAGCGGGGCCCCCCGCTCGACACCGCCACCACGGTACAGCAAAGGGGAAGCGACGACGCGGGTGGTGCCGAACCGGACTGCACGAACTGCGGAGCGGTGGCCTGGATGGCAGCCTGCAGGCACCTCGCCTGAGATACCACGGGGCTCCGGCAGTACAGACCCACGGACCGCACGGCGCTGGCGTCCACGGTCGCGGCCGTCACCATGGGTCCCGTGGCGGCGTGGCCGGCGCAACTGCTGCTCCACGTCCCCTGCCGCGACACGCGGCCCCGACGGCCGGCCGCGACGCACGCGCTGACGGCACCCCTCACGGCGGAGCAGCTATACGTCGTCGCGGCGGCGTTGCTAGCAGACGGCGGGGAGAGCTTCGTCCACCACCACGGCCCGGCGCAAATTGCGGGATGCATACACGGGCCTCAGCGCGATGCACCAGACCCGTGGCATGCCACACTCCGTGGGCGCACCCGCGTCTGGGGTGCGGGCGATGGCACACCCCCGCCCGGGCCTAAGCAGGGGCAGGCACTGGTACTGCAGACGGCAGGCTACCAAGCCATCATACACGGCCACGCCGGAGGGTACCGGTCGCACGTCCTGGCCGGAGGCCGATGGACGGTCTGGCACAGCACCGCCAGGCAAGGGGCTTTCCCGCCCCTGCCCCACATCGACTGGCGACAGGGGCGCACCCAGGCCTACTATATGTCGGCGGACCCCTGGCCGCTGGCGGTCCTGCTACACACTGTCAGCGCCCCCAACAAGAGGCAGGAACCGGGGTGGGTCAACCCCCCCACACTGGTGTGGAGCCCCGACCAGGAGGAGCATCTACGGGCCCCGTGGCAGGGAGACGCCATCAGGGCCACGGACGTCCCGGACCTCCACGCGGGGCCAATCACGCACGCCCGCCCAGCGGCTACCCTGGCGGTGGCCCAACGGGGACAGCAGAACCCACAGTGGGTGGTCTGCATGTTCAGCCCGGCGGACGCGCACATCGTCGTCTGCGACCCCGAACGCCTGCCGGGGCCTGAAGCCGTGATCCGCGTGGCAGACTGCACCCGCATGATCATCAAGGTGCTGCGGGAGGGCGAACACCACGCCCTCCTGCTCCAGGTCAGGCTGAAGGACAACGCCCGGGCGGCGAGGCCGGGAGTGTGGCCGGCAGCGGCGCACCCAGCCGACCTGGAGCTCCAGCTGGCGGTCCCGACCGCGGTGTACCACTGGCTACAGGCCTTCCACGACCTGCGATGGAGGGGCAAACCCGACCGCCAAATCGGCTCCACGCACTGGCAAACGTGGCTGCAAGCAGACGCGCAGCGCGATGCCATCCGAGGCCTCGGGCCCGCGCCCGCGACGCGAGCCCTCGATGCGGCGGCCCCGGGCCGCACGCTGGCACCACACACGGTGCCGCTGGCCAACCTGCCCTTCGAACCAGCGGCGGAGGGCGCCATTCGGAAGTCGGTGCCGCTCCCCCCGGCGCCAGGGGCCACGGAGCCGATGAAATGCCCCCTGTGTGCGGACAAGTACTACACCAGCGGGGCAATGCTGGAACACCTGGCGTGGCACGTGGTGCACGCTGCGGCCCCGGCGGACGACAAGGAGGCGGCCGCCAACATCCTGCAGGGGAGAGCATGGAGGTTGCCGTGGCACGCCCTGTACACCCGGCGCCCCCCGCCCCAGGCAGCCGACCACGCAGATGGAGGTGAGGAGGCACCCGGAGCGGCCCCGGGGGCCGGCGGTGCGGCCCCACCAGGGTCCATGTCCATCCCCGCGGGGCTGGCCCCCCTGGCCCCCCTGGCTCCCCCGGTCCCCCGGGCCACCCTGTGGGACCCGCTGGGAACGGGCTCAGCGGATGTGGCGCACCCAGATGCCCTGGCGGCGCCGGCGAACCCGGCGGCGATGCCGATGCGGGATAGCTGACTCCAGGAGGACACGACGGGCGACGCCCTGTGGCTCCCCTCGTGGAACCTGCGCAACGGCCTCGTGCCGCCAGACCGGTTCCTCCGGGACACACTCCGGCAGCGCCGGGGGCCGGCGGCCTGCACCGACAAGGAGCACCTCATCACCGGCATGCTGCCCCAGGAGGGGGGCTATGCCATCATGCTCCAGGAAACAGGGATCGCCACCAGGGCGCAGGAGATGCACGTGGCCGCGGCGCTCCGGGACAAGGGGTACACCGCCTTCTTCAGCAGCCGGCTGGCGGAGACGGGAGCCACCTCCACCTCGAGAGGGGGGGGCCTCCTCACCGCGGTCAGCAGCAAGTACGTGGCGGAGCACGAGGTGCTCAGCTTCACGGAAATTGTCCCCGGGAAGGCCGCGGCCCTGGAGATCCGCACGGACGGGGGAGGCCTCACCCTCATCAACGTCCACGGGCCGCAAGCAGGCTGCTCCCCGTGGGCGGGACGGGCGGCGTTCTGGGCCGACATACAAATGTATGCCACGGCACGCAGCCTCGGCGGGAGGCACCCGGTGGTCATCGCCGGCGACACCAACATCTACATGGATGTCCCCGCCAACCCGGCCACGGAGCATTTCCGATCGGGCTGGGAGGCCTGCGGCTTCCGAAGGGCCGCGGCAGGCGGCGAGGAGGACATGACCCCCACGCTCCACCCGTCCCAGCACAGGGTGGACACCTTCCTGGTCAACGAGCCCCTCCTGCCGTGCTCCCTGCGGGAAAGCGTCTGGGCTCGCGGCATGGCACACCCCCAGGTGGTCGGCTCGGACCACCTCCCGGTCCGCCTGGCCCTGCCGGGTCTCCTCAGCGCAACGGGGCGCGCGGCGATGCCCACCCCCTACAGCCACACGGAGGGCCTCCTCCTCCCGTACGACGCCGAGGCCGCGCCCGTCCAACACTGCCTCCGGGCGGCGGTCACCGCCGCGCAGGATGAACCCTCCCTGGCGCCCTGGCTGGGTCCCGCAGAGCAGCACGACTACGGGTCCATGCCCGCGGCCGCGGTTGACAAGGTGTTCGAACACCTCCACGCGACGCATGACGCCCTGGCGCGCGTGGTGGGACGCCGGCAGCCGTCTCCGGCGGGAACGGACCCGGCGGAGGGGGACCTCCCGGAGAGCGGAAAGCAGCTCCAGGCAGCGGTCCTCCGCTATGACACCCTGGCAGCGCGCGCCCCGGCAGCGTACCATGCGGACGCGGCCAGGCATGGCATCCGGTCCGAGGCGGCGCTCCGGCTCACAGAGGAGCTGCAGGGTGTGTCGCCCGGGTTCTGCCCGACCACGCAGGGCCAGCTACAGGAGGAGCTGGAGAGGCAAGCAGCCGCCCTCGAGGAGGACATTCGCCAGCTCCGCGCCCTCCTGGCGGCAGACCGCAAGCGCGCCATCAAGGACTTCTGGCGCCGCCACGCCCCGGACATCGCCCAGCGATGGAAAGCCGTGCGGGGAACCATAGAGGTAGAGGCCCCAGGCCCGTCAGGCCTCTGGAAGGTGCGGGTTCCCAACACCCAAACGCTCCTCACGGAGGCCCACGACGTGATGTTCGCAGTTCGCGCCTTCTGGCGAGAACTGTATGACAAACGCCCGGTGGACCTCCCGGGTTTCCAGGCGGTCGTCGGCCGCCACGTCCCCCGGGTCCCTGAGGGGGCCTGGACACAGGTCCGGCAGTACTCCATGCAGGACCTGAAGTCCGCCCTGGACAAGGCCGATGGCAAGGCCCCAGGTCCTAACCACGTGGAGGCCCGTTTCATCAAGGCCCTCCCGGCACCCGTCCAGTGGCTCCTGGTCCATTCCTACCGGGCCATCCTCCGTGGCGCCCCGCCGCCGATGCACTGGAGGGACGCGCACATCTGGCTCAGCCCCAAGGTACCGGGCTCTGCCAGACTGGACGACTACAGGCCCATAGCCCTGAGCCAGCTGGACATGAAGCTGCTCACGGGCCCCCTCACCCAGCGCATCACGGAGGTGCTCACACGGCACGGAGTGGTCAGCGACTGGCAGCAGGGGGCCCTCCCTGGCTCCAACACAGGCCCCCCGCTGTTCATGGCGCAGCGGCAGCTCCAGCGGGGAAGGCCCAACTACGTCTTCTCCTTTGACGCCCGCAAGGCCTTCAACACAGCCCCACACGGCGCCCTCCACCTCATCCTGCGCCACCTCTCCGTGCCGCCGGACGTCATTGACCTCCTGCTCTTCCTCCACACTTGCGCCAGGCTGCGCATCGTCACAGCACACGGGCTACCGCAGCCCGTCTACATGCTACGCGGCGTCCTGCAGGGCAACCCCGAGAGCCCCCTGCTGTACGCGCTCCTCCTGGAGCCCCTGCTCAGGGCACAGGGGCACCGCCTGCGCCCGCCGGGAGGGGCCGAGCACGGCCTCATCCAGGCCTATATCGACGACCTGCTGGTGGTGGCCCACACGCTGCAGCACTTCGTCGAGGGCGTGGAGGCCGTGGCCGCGTACCTGGGGATGATGGGCATGGAGCTCCACCCCCGCAAGTGCGCCATGGCCACCACGGAGGGGGTCCCGGGCCTGCAGCTGCGCCTCTGCCCCCACCTGGAAAACCCGTGGTACTGGGTACCAGCGGCGGACTCCGTCCCCTACCTGGGACTCCAGCTGCAGCCGGACGGGGAGTTCTCCCTGCAGCACAAGCACTGGCTACGCCTGGCGGCAGTGCACCACTGGTGCCTTAACACCCTCGCGCCACCGAAAGTGGTGCAGGACGTCATCCTGGCGATCCTCGGGGGGGTGACGCAGTACGTCGCCCCTTTCATCGCCGACGACTCCGACACTGCACGCCACCTGGACCACATCACGGTCCAGGTCGCGAAGGACAGGGCGCGGCACGCCTTCGACTCCTCGCAGGACAGCCTGCAGGATGACCGGACCCTGGGGCTCACACGGGTGCCCACGCGGTGCCAGCAGGCAGCGGTGGCCCTCGTGGGTACACTCGTCCACCACCGCGCAACCTCCGTGCGCGCCGAGGTCACCAAGATGTTCTGGGAGATAGCCGGCGCGCACGGAATATGTCCCGAGGTGCACTACCCCTTCCCGGAGTTCGCAACTCTGGCGGGAGGCGACTGGGTCCACCGCATACCCCGGGCCCTGGCCGCCCTGGGAGTGGGGATGTACAACCCCATCACGTGCCCCATGGCGGCCCATGTCCAACTACAGTCCCCGCCGGGCAAAATCGTCGGGCTGCGCACCGCCAAGCTGCGACACCGCGACACGTGCCGCCTGACGGTGCCACACACAACGCCGTGGCATGGGCACCACGGGCCACGCCACCCCTTCCCCGACAACGACGATCCGTGGCCGACGGCGGTGCGGGAGTGCCTCAACCAATGCGCCGATGAACACCTCCATTATTGCCGCCGTGAGCAGGAGCCCACCAGCCACCCCGGGTGGCGCGACGCCCTGGCCCACCTCTTCCACACCACCGGCACACGGGACCCCCGCCTGAGACTCGTCCACCCCACGAGGGCTAAGCAGGACGCCCACACCGGCCCACGGGTGACCCCGGACGGCCTGCACCTCCACGTCGGGGGCTACCGCCGCCGGGACGGCCTATCCCCCCCCACGCGGGGGGCGGCGTACCACCCGCCAGCAGCCCTCATGTACATCCTCCGCGACGTACTCGCGGAAAGCCAGCACCAAGAGCCTAACGCGGACGTGGCGTGGCCAGAGCCCTTGCGCCCCCGGCCCCACGCGCCGACGCCGTTGTGGTTGGTGACCACGGACGACCAATGCACCCAAGCGACGGGGCAAGCGCAGCTCCCGGCCGAGTGGGTAATAGTGCAAGTGGGGGCAGGCCAGCCCGAACCCCGTGGGCTCCCCCGTGGCACCGCCCTACTGGTGGCTACGGGGGTGCCGCACGACCCACACATGGCGGTACACGCGCTGGAGGACCAGCCAGAGGACACGGGACACCTGGTGGTGCACCAGCGCGGGGGCCCGGCGTGGCTCAAGGAACATGTGACGGCGCTACGGTCCTGGGCAAGCACGATCGCCGGAGCGGAGATCCGGCTGCACGACCACCCGGCAATCAGCCCAGGCGACACCAGGGCGCTGAGCGTGGACCAACTGACCCCCAGCCACCCCGACGTCCGGTGGCACTCCGCCGACCTCAACGCTGGGTGGCTCAGCCCCACCGGATACTACTGGATCCCGGAGGCCTGGGGACACACCTCCTCTGACGCGTCCGGGGGCGGACCCTGCAAACACGCCACCAGCGTCGCTCTTGCCGCCGACCTCACCCGCACGTGGGCGGTGGCCATCTCGGGCACGGTGCCCGACGGGGAGGGGGTGGCCGCCTCCCTCCCCCTACATTACGGTGCACACAGACCATGGGTCCACACGGTGGACGCCGAAGTCATCCTCCACCTCCTGCGGCACGCAGATCGCGAACGAACCACGGGGGTCCCCGCGGGCGCAACGAAGGTGGTCAACCAGATGCCCCTGAGGTGGCTCCGGGACGGCCTGTGTGCGCGGGGGCAACACGCCGGGCACCCGTTCTGGTACGTTCGAGCCACCTCGCACCACAGTGACGCCCTACTGCACAAGGCGGACTGGGCGGCGTCCCAGGACACCGTCTTGCAGAACACGCCCCCGGACCCTGGCCACGCCCAACTCATTGTCGCCGGCCGTGACGGCCATCTCGATCTACGGCCCCCCACGATGCGGGTGCTCGGCGAGGTCGCGCAACGGGCGCAGACGGACCATGCGCTGACGCACCGTGGACACACACCTTTGGGCGCGGCCGACGCCACGGCCTACGTCCACGCCCGGGACCTCACCGCGGCGGCCACCAACCGCCGGGCGCTGCGGGCCCGAGACGGCCACACGCCGGTGCAGCGCAGGCTCCGCGTCCGGAAGGAGCGGCTCTCCGGCGTCGCCATCGTCCCACAAACGTGCCTTTTCTGCGGCGGCCCGGAGGAGACCCCGGTGCACATGCACGTGGGTTGCACCCACTCACGGCTCCTCTGGCCCCACTACCGCCAGGCGGTACACGAGGCGGCCCGCCACCTCCCACCTGGGGACAAGGCCCTGTGGGTGGCCTCGTGGCGCTCCGCAGGCGCCACGTGGACGGAGGTGTTCTGCTCCGGACTGGTGCCCGAGGACGCGGAGGCGCAGCTCCGCGCCATAACCCGATACGACCCGCCGGGAGGGACCTCGGTGGACGATTTCCTCCACCACATGCTCCGGCTGGGGGACTTCGCGTGGGAGCTTCGCAACCACCGGCTGGAGCAACTCCTCCGCGAGCCCCAGAGCGTGGCGGCCCGGGCGCACCGGTGGCTCACTGCGGCGGAGGGCAACCACCCTCCCCCTCCCCCGCGCCCTGACAAGGACTTCGTAGCCTCCCTCCGTGTTGTGAATGGCACTCTGGAGTGCCCGCCCCAAGAGAGCCCCCTACCGTACCAGGACCTGCCGGGGGGGTTCTCGAGGCACCTACAAGACGCGCTCTTCCCACCGTGGATCATCGGGCGCGGCTCCATGACCGCATGGGAGGCGCGCATCGTGGAGGAGGAGTGGGCGCGGGAGTGGAGCCGGTGGTGCGCCGCCACGCGCGCCCCGGAGACCCCTGCGCAACGATACGCCGCCATTCCGCTCCGGTGGTGGGGGCCGGACACCCGGCCGAGACCCACCATGATCCGGGGGCGGGGCCTGACCACCCGTGAGACGCGGCGACGGGGGAATGGCTGCAGGGCCCCGGGGCCGCAAACGGGATGGACTGGGGACGTGTCCTCACTCGTCAGGACACCCGTCCCGCCCCGCATCGTCCTTCACGCCGCCAACGTGCTCCGGGCTACGGAGATACGCACGTGGGGACACGCTGCGGCCACCGTCCGGTGGCACCCCCCAGAGGACGGGGCCACCCAACTCACCGTGGCGCACTTCAAAGCTGGGGGGCCGGTATACAACGACGCCCTGTCCCAGCTGGGCGACACCCAGGGGCCCTTGCTCCTCATCCTCCCCACCGGCATTGCAGCCGCGCTGCGCCAGGAGCTAGACGGCTGCGAAGGGCTGCGAGTGGGGTGGGAAGCAGTCGCGGACGGCACCCTGCTGGCCCTCCTCCACAGAGACACCGCGAACGGGTGCCAATGGGATGCGCTGACGCCCCACCTCACCGGGCGCCACGTGTACATGGCGAGCCCCCCCCAGGGGCACCCCCGCCCGGCGTGGGACGACCTCATCGCCGCCTTCCACGACCACGGGATCCTCCCCAGCGACACGTGGCAGGAGGTCCAGCGGAAGACGCTTTGCAAGGACTACCGGCGCCGCGTCCGCGCCCGCCTGCTGGAGATCCGGGACCCCCTCCGACAGAGGTGGGACGACCTCTGGCTCCGCCATCTCGACCCTTGGTCGCCGCCCTCCCACCTCCCACACACCTGCCGACTCTGCGGAGAATGTGACACGGTGTCCTCCGCAGCGTTGACAGGCGCCAACAGGTGCGCGCGGTGCACCCAGGTAGCCGCGTGCCCCTGGCCCGAACCTCCCGCAGGCCCGCGCAGGCGCACAGAGGAGGAGGCCTTGCGCCGGCGCATCGAGGGGGCACACACCCCCTCGCACGAACAAGCGGGCCCCGCGGGCGCTGCCCTTCTGTGGATCCACGTGCACCTGCGGGACCCCACATCCGTTGCGCACCTGTCGCACGTGTTCGCCCCCTAACCGCCACCCGCCGCCGCCCTTTGCAGAGCCCGCAGCACCATGCCACGCCGACGGGGGGAAGGGCCGGGGCACACCAGGGCCCGCCGCAGAGCACAGGAGGCAGCCGTCCGGGGCCTGGTGGCGGACGCGGTGGCGGAGGCACAAGAAGCGCACGCTGCCGCACGGTGTGACCTGGAGGGCAGTGCGAGGGCTTTCCTCAACGAGACCGCCCTCCCGGCAGTCCGCGCCCTGAACGGAGCGGGGGCCCCTACGCTGCTCCCGGCAATGCACCGGATGGTGAACGCCATCCGGCCGGGGCTCATCAGCCCGGAGGCGGCCCTCTACGGGCACTGGATGGAGTGGCGGGAGTCCAATCGGTCGGGCCGGCCCCTGTCCATGGGGGACACCCTCGGGCTGACGGGAGCGGGGTCTGCCATGTCCCTCCGCAGTAGCGCCCCAGCCCTGCTGCACGCCCTCAGGACGCGCTACCCCGGGGACGCGGCCCCGTACCTGAACCAGGCGCGGGCCACGTACCCGGGAGGAGTGTCCGAGCTGGATGCGGCGCTCCACCTTCTACACCCGCCGGACGAGGACCTGGAGGTGGGCGAGGTCACGGTGTTCGTGGAAGGCGCGGACGAGGCATCCGCCCGCCCCCGGCCGACCAATCCGGTGTACGACGGCACCGGGCCTACCCCCCCGTACGCCGTCGTCCACGAGGCGTTCCCCAGGGAGCCCACTTGGTGCCCCGCCCTCCCGCCGGCGACGCACGCGCCCCGCGGCTGGGCTAACCCAGACCTGTCCCCTGCCCTCTCCAGGACCAGGGGTGCCCACCACAGGGGGCAGGTCCTCTGGCAGGAGTGCCCTGGCACCCCCCTCCTCCTCCTCGTCGTCGCGACCCGCGGGGATCCGGGGCGGATCCTGGGGATCACCCCCACCCACCTCTATGGAACAACACCCGTACCCCGCCCCCCCCTCCCGGCGCCCGCGGCGCGGGACGGAGTACACACCTTCCTGCGCACACAGGAGGTCACCGCCGTTACGGGGGTCCACCTGGTGCGGCTGCCCCCGACACCGCTCGACGACCCCCGGGGGCCCAGGGCCCTGGGCCCCGCCCCAGACTGGGAGCTGTGGCGCGACGCGTGGGCCGCGTGGCTCCCCCGCCTCCCCTCCCAATGCCGGTGGATGGCCGCGGGCCCCCGGCCGTGCGGGGCTGACGCCACAGCCGGCCCCCCACCCCCTCCCCCCCTCCCCCCCGCAGAGCACCACACGGCACTGCCCACGGCACGGCACTGATGCACCAGGAGGTAGTGGGAAGGGCGCGCCTGCCACCACGCATGCCTACCAGGGTAACAGTGATGGCAGACTCCGATGGGTACCCCCAGCGGGACGATCGCCACCACCGCCGGTCCTGCTCCCGCTCCCCCGTCTCCTCCCCGGAGTGGACGGGGGAGACCCTCGCGGAGCGCGAGGAGCGGAGGCTGGCGGAGGCGGCGGTGCTGGTCGGGCCGCCGCCGCCGGCCCGGGAACCTGGGCCAGCCGAGACGGCCGCCCCCGCCACCCAAGCGGCCAGCCCCGCCGCCCCGCCCTGCCCAGACGCGCAGGAAGCGGAGACCGCGGCGAGCCACGCCGCGGCCCCGGCCGCGGCCCCCGGCACGCCGCCGACAAGGGGGGCAGCCCCGGCGCAGGAGCCGGGCGCATCGCCGAGGGCTGCCGCAGCCGCAGAGGAGAGCAAGAAGGGCGCGCGAGGGGTTGCGACGGACCCCGCACGGGCTGCGGGCGCCTCGCCGGCGGCCGCGCGGCAGCAGAGGAGAACGAGGAGGGCGTGCGAGGGGTTGCGACCGCGGCCACGGGCGCCTCGTCGGCGGCCGCCACGGCAGCGAAGGAGAGCGAGGAGGGCGCGCGAGGGGCTGCGGCCGCGACCCCGGCGGGCCGCGACGCCGCCTCGGCCGGCCACGCCGCGGCCCCCAGCACGCCGCGCAAGCGGGGGAAGAACCCCGCACGGGCCGCGGACGCCTCGCCGGCGGCCGCCGCAGCAGCAGCAGTGGGCAGGGAGAGCGCGAAGTACCGCGCCCACGCCAACCCCACCCACACCCACACCAGCCCCCCCAAGCCGTTCCCCACCAAGCCCTTCCCCCCGGGGCGGGAGCGGCACGTCCGCCCCCCGACGCGCGAGCGCTCGCCGCCGGGCGTCACGCTGCCGCAGCTGCAAAGGCAGCGGGACGTCCGGCGAGTGGTCCAGGAAGGGCGCAGCGGCGGGGGGGATGGGAGCAGCGGACGGCGCGACAGGCAGGGGGCAGGGGAGGGGCCAGGGCACGGGAAGGGCGCGCAGGGGCGCGGGCAGGGAGCCCAGGTGCAGGGGGCAGGGCGAGGGGAGGTCGGAGAGCGAGCGGGCCAGGGCGTGGGGGACGGGAGGCGGGACCCGCGACACGGGCAGGGGGCCGGGGAGGGGCCAGGGCACGGGAAGGGCGCTCAGGGGCGCGGGCAGGGAACCCAGGTGCAGGGGGCAGGACGACGGGGGGTGGGAGAGCGAGCGGGCCAGGGCGTGGGGGACGGGAGGCGGGACCCGCGACATCGGCAGGGGGCTGGAAAGGGGCCCAAGGGCAAGGGCAAGGGCGCCGCGGGCCCCAAGGGACAGGCGGGACGGGGCATGGGAGCCCAGGGAGGAGGGCGGGGCGAAGGGAGGGGGGCAGAGGGCGGAGCGCCCCCGCAGCCGGACGTGCAGCCGGTGAGGTGCATCCCCCCCGGCATCCAACAGATGCCGGCACACCACACCCACAACCACCACCACCACCACCACCACCACCTCTACAACATCGACCCTGACGCCGGCGAGCTCGTCCCCCCCCAACCCCCACGACACCAGCACCAGCAAGCCCCCCCCGCGCCGAGGGCGGAGCCGGCGCGGATGGCCTCGGCGGAGGGGGGACGGGGCGCGGCATCGGCGCCGCAGGCGCAGGGGCAGCGAGGGGGGCCGGTACGGGGGGCGGAGGAGGGCCGGCCATGGGACCGGGACTGGGGCGCGGTCCCGGACCCGCTGGGGGAGGAGACCCTCCCCCTGGTGGGGGAAGTGTACGGGTGGTTGTGCTGGGCCAACCAGGGGACCTCCAGGAGGTCGAGGAACCGGCCCTTCGATGCCGTGCTCCTCCGGAGGGACGGAGGAAACCGAGAGGTACCCCCGGGGGGGTGGGCAGCCCCAGAGGACCACGAGAGGGTCCTCAGGTCAGTGATCCGGGCGGCGTGGCCCGACAGGGAGCCGACGTGGCCGGACTTCCTGGAAGGGGGAGCGGTGCTCCGCATCACGGATGCGGACGCCAACAACTGGCTCCCCACGGCTTTGCGCAGCGCCCTCGCCCACTGGCGCTACCGCCGGCACAACCCGCCGCCGCCGCAGCCCCAGCCCCCACACAAGCGGCGGCGCAGGTGAAGGCCCAGACGGCGGGTACGGGAGAGTTGGGGGGGGGGGCTGGGCCCCCCGACCCACGCCCCCCCCACGGTATGGCACGACGTAAGAGGGCGCGCCACCTCCCGCGGGAGGGAGTGCGGAGACAACGAGCGCGGGGGGGAACCTGCTGCCCCGCAGCCCGCTAACCACTGACCGCTAACGCTCACGGCCACCCCCGGCCGGCCAGCGCCGCGCGACAACGGCCGGGGGATGAGGGGCCCCGGCGAGGGCCTGCGCGAGAATCCGGCTCTCGATAGAGGGGGGCGGGAGAAGGGCGCGACCCCCTGGCCGATGGCTGGCCCCCGGGGCCAGGACTGCCATGCCGCCCCCGCCCCTCCCCCCCGGCCGACGAGAGGCATCGCCAGGGGACCAAAGGGCCCCCCCCACTCCCCCCCCCCCCCTCCCACACAGACCCGAGAGCGGGCGGGGGGGCGGCCCCCCCACCCCCCCCCCCCGCACCCACCTCAGCTGGGGAGCCACAGGCGCGGCCCTCCGCCCCCCCAGGGCCGGGGGGGCGTCCCCCCCCTCAGGAGGAACGGCGACGCGGTAAGGGCAACAGCGGCTGGACCTGCTCCCGCAAACCCACACCGGCGTGCCGGAGCAACGCGCACAACGGAACACGAAGGAGGCCGCGCCCCACATGACCCTCCCGTAACCACAGCCCACTCCGAGGTGACAGAGGGGGGGTTTCAGGTCAGCTGGGGCCCCCGGGGGAGCGGTCCACGGGCCGCCCCTCACCCCCCCCCACCCCGGGGCGGCACTTCAGCCCCGACCGCACGCGCGCGCCGGAAGGGAGCGCGCCGGCGACACGGAGAGAGCCAGAAAGGAGTACCGCAGGCCGCCGCCCGGAACGAGAGCAGGGAGGCCGCGGCGCGACAACCCCCCCCCGCCCTCCCACCAGCCCGCCAGCCGCGGGGGCCCCGGCCCCCACCCCCCGAGGCAGGGGGGATGGACCCCCCCCGCCCGAGAGGGGAGCCGGAGTGTGACCCGCCCCCCCGCCCCAGCCGCTGGCTCAAATGGGGGCCGCGAAGAACAAGTGGGCCCACGCCTGCGCACCGGGACGCCGCGCAGATCGTACCCAGAGAAGCCGGGTGGGTGCGAACCGGAGTGGTATGGGGGGCCACGCCCCCCATGGGCAGCACAACGCCAGTGACGCCCGCTTTGTTGCCTGCCCAGGGAAAGCGGCGCGCCACCTCCCGCGGGAGGGAGTGCGGAGACAACAAGCGCGGGGGGAAACCTGCTGCCCCGCAGCCCGCTAACCACTGACCGCTAACCCTCACGGCCACCCCCGGCCGGCCAGCGCCGCGCGACAACGGCCGGGGGACGAGGGGCCCCAGAGAGGGCCTGCGCGAGAATCCGGCTCTCGGTAGAGGGGGGCGGGGGAAGGGCGCGACCCCCTGGCCGATGGCTGGCCCCCGGGACCAGGACTGCCCAGCCGCCCCCCCCCCCCTTGGCCGACAGGAGGCATCGCCAGGGGACCAAAGCCCCCCCCCCACTCCCCCCCCCCCCCTCCCACACAGGCCCGAGAGCGGGCGGGGGGGCGGCCCCCCCACCCCCCCCCCCCGCACCCACCTCAGCTGGGGAGCCACAGGCGCGGCCCTCCGCCCCCCCAGGGCCGGGGGGGCGCCCCCAGCCTCAGGAGGAACGGCGACGCGGTAAGGGCAACGGCGGCTGGACCTGCTCCCGCGAACCCACACCGGCGTGCCGGAGCAACGCGCACAACGGAACACGAAGGAGGCCGCGCCCCACATGACCCTCCCGTAACCACAGCCCACTCCGAGGTGACAGAGGGGGGGTTTTCAGGTCAGCTGGAGCCCCCAGGGGAGCGGTCCACGGGCCGCCCCTCACCCCCCCCCACCCCGGGGCGGCACTTCAGCCCCGACCGCACGCGCGCGCCGGAAAGGAGCGCGCCGGCGACACGGAGAGAGCCAGAAAAGAGTACCGCAGGCCGCCGCCCGGAACGAGAGCAGGGAGGCCGCGGCGCGACACCCCCCCCCCCCGCCCCCCCACCAGCCCGCCAGCCGCGGGGGCCCCGGCCCCCACCCCCCGAGGCAGGGGGGATGGGCCCCCCCTGCCCGAGAGGGGAGCCGGAGTGTGACCCGCCCCCCCGCTCCAGCCGCCGGCTCACATGGGGGCCGCGAAGAACAAGCGGGCCCATGCCTGCGCACCGGGACGCCGCACAGATCGTACCCAGAGAAGCCGGGTGAGCACGAACCGGAGTGGTATGGGGGGCCACGCCCCCCATGGACAGCACAACGCCAGTGACGCCCGCTTTGTTGCCTGCCCAGGGAAGGCAGAGGGACGGAAAGAGGCAGAGCGACCCCCCGCCCTACAGGCCCCGCCCCGGCCGCACAGCCGGAGGAAACGGCGCACACCCCCCCCCCCCCCAGCCCGCCCCCCAGCATAAGAACGCCGTGGACCCGCCCCGCGGCGAGCAGCCCCCACAGGAGCAGAGCAGGGCCCCCACAACCGCACGCCCGCGCCCACAACGCGGACCCCGACAGCCCACCCAGTGGACGGGCAGTCGGGGGAGGAGGAGCGCAAGACCCCAAACGCCCCACGCAACGGTCGAAGGCACACCCCCGGGGACGCCCTGCCGCCGCCCCCACAACCCCGAGCCAAGTAGGGGGGAACCGGGACCGGACCGCCCCCCCCCAAGCACGCCAGACGGAGCACGGGACCGGGGCAGGACACGCGGAGGGGCACGGACCACGTGGAACGGCCCTACCAGCGCCCAGTGCCGGGACCACGCGAGATGCGCGCGCCACACCACCCAGCGGGGGGGGGAGCGGACACCGCGAGAGCGCGAGCGCACACACACGAAAAGGACACGCGGGGACTACCGGAAGAGCAACCGGACCGAGCGCGCGGAACGCACAGACCGCATGGAATGGCGTACCAGCGAGCGAGGGTAAGGGACACCCGGACGGCGCGGCCCGCCACACGCAGCGCGGAACACGCGGGGCGGGAAGGGGGAAGAAGGGGAGACACAACACCAGGTACCGGCCCGAACCCCCCCGAACCGGCCGCGAGCGCCGCGCACACACAGACGGGACACTGCACCCGCCAAGGCAGTAGTGGCGCACAGCGCCACGCCCCAACCCCTAGGCTAGGCAGCCTCCGCGCCAGCCCAAGGGGGTCCCACTGGCGACAAGCCAGTAGCACGGGCCCGGCGGCGCCGGCGCCCCGGGCGACCACGCATTAGGGGGGCGACGCAGTGGGTAAGCGCCCGCAGCCACGGCTGCGAATTGATGCACTGACCGGGGAGTGGCGAAACGGGGACGCCGGGGAAGGACGGGGCTCCGAGCTCTGTGAACCCGGGGGACTCCGCCACCAGGCAGGAGGTGCGTCTTGGAGGGCCCCCCACTAGGACCCGGTGGGGAGGATATCACCTGGCCCGACCAGGTGGCCCCCCGGGGCCGAAAGGCGTCTAGTACCCGCAAAATCAAACCTCAAACCTCAAAAATATACCCCTGAAATAGACCCGGAAGACCCCCCACGGGGCCGGCAGCGACTCCTCCAGGCCACCACCCTCACAGGCCGCGTAGGCGCCCCCTGGGAAGCCCTCCACACAGCACTCTACTGGGCTCAAGGCTCCCCTAACGGCCCAGACACACCGGAACCCACGGAGGCCTGGGTCATGCAGGCCAAGGCCATGAGGAACTACCACCTTCACCACCCCTTCGACGACAGCCCGGCCGCACTGCCATGGCCATCAGATCCCCCGGAGACTGTGCGCAAGCTCGCCGACATCATGCGCAGCCACGCGAAAGCGAAAATGCAAACACCGGCGGAACCCCCACTGAGGGATCCGGGCCAGCAAGCAACGCACCCCTTCTTCAAACCCCACGCCTCCCCAGCCCCGCTACCTGCAGTCCCGCCCAAGCGAGCGAGACGACAAAGGGGCGCACCTGCCCCCAACCAAGCCGGAAAAGCAGCGACCTCCCGACCCCCCGCATCCCACCCGACCCACCCGGCGAACCCAGACCAAGCATCCTCGTCATCCTCCCTCCCACCACTACCACCGCCCCACCCGGACCAAGCATCCTCGTCATCCTCCCTCCCATCACTACCACCGCCCCACCAGGACCAGGCATCCTCATCATCCTCCCTCCCGCCACCAGCACCGCCCCCGCCCAAGGCGTACCCAGGATTCGAAAAGGGCGCGAAGGTCCAGCAGCCCTTCCGCAACGACCACACAGGCGACTGGATCTGGTGTGAAGGCATGATCCAGTACCGCCTCAAGGAACCGGGGGACAACGGGGGGCCACAGATCCGGGTGATCTGGCAACGCCAAAAGGAGCTAGACGAAGGCAGCAGCGCCCCGGACAGGCCAGAAGGCTACACCCTGGAGCTCACCAGCGCCCACCCCATCCCACTCCGCACCGAAGAGAACAAGGCCCACAGAGGCACCAAATACACTGGGGAGCTCCCCCCGGAGTGGAGCCAAGGCCTCCCCCCGCCGCGCCTACCCAAGCGCCCACCAACCGGCAAAAAGTCCCTAAGCCCCAGTCCCCCTCCCTGACGGGGCAAGGGCCGAGGGCACAAGCCTCCACAGCTCCGGCCCGCCCCCACCGAGGCCACCGTCAACCTCCTCGACCTCAACCACCCGGCCGTCACATACTCCAAGGACGCCACAACCGCCCTCCAGGAGCTCCCGATGGCACAGGGGCCGGGATGGGTTCCCCACCTCCTCACCTTCCAGGAACAAGGCCTACAACGCGACGACCCCCCAGAAACCACCCCCATATATACCCCGGACCAGAAAGCGTACAAATGCTACTGGCACAAGGGGACCCCCCTATACGCCCAAACCGGCATCCACGTCCACCTCGTCCACCACCTCAGCGTCCCAGGGAGGCTAGGTGTCTATGAGGTCGTCGGGGACGGATGGCAACTCAACGTCATCAACACCCACGTCCCCTTTGGCGAAGCCACGGAACCCTTCCTCCAAGCCCTGGCCGAGGCATACCGCCAGATGGCCATGCTCGCCCCCACAGTCATCATCGGCGACATGAACGCCGCCCCCACCCCGGCGGACCGAGGGGGACAGGCCACACCCCAGGACGAAGCAGTCCGCGACACCATCGAAATGCTGGGGCTCGTGGACCTGACGGCCAACCTCGAAGGCCAACCATCCCACTTCCCCCACCAAACAGATGCCGCCCCATCCCGCATCGACGTATGCTATGGCGACCCCACCACCATCATCCGGGCAGAGGCCCGATATGGACCCCTCCCGCTGGGACCCACGGGCCATAGCCCCCTGCACATCCGCCTCACCATCCCCAACCTTCCCCCCAGCCCCCCAGAGGATGCGGACCAAGGCCTACCACCCCCGCCTGAAGATGCGCCCACTGCATGACAAGCATGCCTGGTCCCAATATCACAGGGCCATAGACCGCGCCCGGCGCATCCAACCAGACCCCACCGACCTACTCACGGCCATGCGCACGGCCGCCGTCGCCTGCGGCTTCCAGCAACACCCCCACACAGACGACGACCAACCACCCACGGCCCTAGGGGACATGCTCCATGACCTCTGCCATGCGAAGCAACAACTGGCGACCCTCCTCCACACCAACACCCCCCAAAACCCGCGCCAGATACACCACTGCAGGACACAGATAGCCCACATCAGGGCAGACCTGCAGCGGTGGCACATCCACAGGCAACAGCGCATCGCCCAGGAACACGAACGGTATGCGCAACATGAACTCCCCTACAAGGCCATCCGCCACCTCAACGACGCCATGACCGACACCGGCCACCGCACCATCACCACGGTCCGGCAGGAGGACGGCTCCCTCACCAACGACCCAGCCACAGTGCTCCAAGCCACCCAAGACAGCTTCCTCCGGCAACACACCCCCACCCAAGACACACTGGACCCAGACACCCAGGCCAAAATCGACCGCCTCCCTCGGGTCTTCAACCACGCCCAGAGGAGGCAACTGGAAAAACGCCCCTTCACCATCCACGAAGTCCGGAAGGCCATCCACAGTCTCCGGCAACACAAAACCCCAGGCTACGACGGCCTCCCTGCGGAGGCATACTACCACCTCCCCGCCCACCTCCTCCGCATCCTCGCCCACCGCCTCTGGGACATCGTCACGGGGCAGACCCCCCTGCCACCAGACTGGGCAAACGTTGTCCGCCCCTTCTACAAAAAAGGAGACTGGGCAAACCCGGACAACTGGCGCCCCATAGTCTGTGCGGTCTTGGAGGTCAAAATCGTCTGGACCATCCTCCTACGCCGCATCCGCCCCCACCTGGACCCCCACATACCAGCAAGCCTCTGGGGGGCCATCCCAGGCCGGTCCCCACACGAGGCCATCATCCTCCAGGACACCGTCGCAGACATGGACCCGGTGGACCTCATCATGGCCTCCCTCGACGTCAAAGGAGCCTTCCCGAACACCCCCTGGCTCCTTCTAGAAGCGGTGTGGAAACGGCTAGGCCTCCCCTTCTACAACTTCGCCTCCGGCTACATCCGCACCCGCAAATACACGGTCCGCACTGGAACAGGCCTCAGCCCCTTCCTGGAGCCAGGCAGCGGGGTCCCCCAAGGGGGAGCAGAGGGCCCCTTCCTGTATCTTCTAGTGACGCTCCCCCTGGCCCTTGCAATCGAGCAGGATTACCCGGCCTACGCACCCTACCCCCTCCTCTCCCCCCTGGTGGGCTTCGCGGACGACACCAACCTCACGGTCGCGCACACCCCACACGAACCCCCTGCCCCGGACCCCGGGCCAACGGTCACCCAACAGGCCAATGACTTACTGGACGTGACCATCTATTACCTCTCCCACAACAACCTCATCGTCCACCCCACAAAGTCAGTGGCCATGATCAAGGGGTCTGCCACACCCCCCACCCTAGGGCCACAAGGGCGCCCCATGCAAGTCGTGACAACCACCACCCACCTGGGGGTAATCCAGGCCGCCAACCCTGAGGACGCCACCCTCCCTCCCAAGTTGCAATCACACCTCGCCCATCTCCCCAGATATGCGTCCCCGACCACCAAGGCCCTCTCCCTGTCCCACCAGAGCCTGGCGTACTACCTCACCGGGGTCTTGAACGCCTCCATAGGCTTCCAAGCACTCCACCTGACACACCCCACCACCGCCCTCCAGCCGGCCACACGCGCCGTGACCAAGGCATGGGCAGCACACGGGGGCTGGCCCACCTCCATACCCACCCGCGCCATCCGAGCGGCATGGCCCCACTATGGGGACGCCATAGGGCACAAGGTGAAAGCGGCCTACACCAGACACACCGCCCTCCTCCTTCACCGCATGACCCACAACCACTCACCGGAGGTCCGCGAGGTCACCGCAATCCGCCTCCAAGCCGCACAACGGGCCCGCAACACATGCCCGCGCTGGGTACTCCACCAGACGGGCATGCCCACCAACATGAACACGCGCCTGTGGAACCACCTGCAGCTTCTCCTCCCATCCCCACACCACGCCATACTCACCAACCGCACGTGCCCAGAGGAAGGGCCTCTAGCGGTCCTCTGCGGGGACCTCCACCATCACCCCAAGGGCACCATCCGCACCATAGACCTTGTCGGGGCCTCCATCACCGTAGTATACGTCACCCTCCCCCAAATGCGGGTCCTGCACCACAGTGGGGCACACCACACGCCCTTTCTACAGCTTCCCGAATGGCCTCAATACCGCCTCTTCCACCAGTACCTCACGCAGACGGCACGAGCAGCGGGACACACTCTGCCGGGAAGCAAAGACATGCACACAGCCTACCGAGAATTCACAAAGCAGCACCCCCGACCCATCCCAGCGACACCGCCCTACGCACCCACCAGCTCGAAACACAAATCTGTCCCCCCGGTGACGGGCCAAGTCCCACCACTAACCCTACTACTGGCCCCGAATGAAGCCAAACCCACGCAGACCACCGTCATCCACCACGGTGCAAAATGGCGCATACCGAAACACCACATGACCGCCCGAGACCTACCATGGGTCCCCCATGACTCCCAGAGCATGCCACACACATGTTGGGCCTGTGACCCCGAGGCACCAACCACACCATGGCCCGTACTACACCTCATAGCACGCCACCACACCCACCCCACAACCCACCTACCACAACAGGCCTACGCATGGGTAGCCCCATGGTTCCACCGCACCGACACTAACCCCACGGTAGCATGGAACCCCGACCACGCGCCCAAATGGCTCTTCACCACTACACCCACATGGCCCCGCCCCGACCCGGCAGGGGTCGCCATCCGTTACAGCATGTACGAGCCAGGCAGAACGGGCAAGCACGAGCACCCCTACTATCCGCTCCACCACTCCTGCCACACACCGGAGCACCAAACACAAACCCTCACATGCCACGACCTAAACCCAGACACAGCCTACATCCTCCACTACATCTACTCCTACCTCACACAAGGACAGCCGGAGCAGGCACTCATAGCCCTGTCCCCCCAAGCGAAACACATCATCTCCAAAGGAATAGGGGTGTACGCCACCCCCATCCTGCAGTCCACAACCCCAGTAGCCCACCTCGACACGGGCCTCGCCATATACGCCTACTTGCCCATGAACCCATGCCGCCTCCCACAACCATCACCGGCGGACCGGCTCTTCTTCACCGACGCCTCAGGCGAATCTGCCCTCACGCCCATCACAGGGGGGGCCACCCTGCAGCTAACCCACACCGGGGGACACTACCACATTGACCACCACACGGGCCACACCACCTATGGGGCCTCCTCCCACGGGGAGCTAGGGGCCATGGCCGACGCCATCACCGAGATCGCGGCCCACCTACCCGCCCACTCCCCGCACATCGTCCGGGTCTGGTTCGTGGTAGACGCCACTGTCGACACACACCTGCTCCTCCGCATAGCAAGGCAACCACTTCACAAAGCCACCGAGACGAGCCTCGGCACCCAGGCACTGCTGCTCTGGAAAGCCCTTCGCAGCCTTCCCCCCTACGTCCAACTCCACATCGTGAAACAAGAGTCCCACAGACACCAATACGGAAATGGTAAGGTCAACAACCAGGCAGTACACCAGCGCACAACGCACCTACCAGCCCTCCAGATCCCTGACCTCGGCCGCAACCACACACACCTCCAACACAAATCCCCCGTACCCGAGCCGCATCAGACCCCAGACTGGGTACCAGAGGACGCCCCCTATTCCTCCCACGACAGAGCATACCACTACCCTAACCCCATCCAACATCTCGCCCGCGTGCTCGGCGACGCAGACAGCCGGGCGCACATCCAGGAGCTCCAGGACAGACTGCAAATCCCCCTCTACCACTCAGCGCTGCGCCCAGCAAACGTCCCAGCCCACCTCCAAAAACGACGCATCCAGCTCCTCAGGGAGCAATTACCATTCCTCACCAGGGTCACCAGATGGCTCGCCCGCAAACACATCCACGCCCCCAAGGAACACACCCGTTGCCCGTGCGACCACACCACCCCGGAGAACTGGGAACACTTCAAGAAATGCCCCCTCCATACAGGCAGGGACACGCTAGTGGGCTGGTCCCCGGCGGAAACCCTACGATAACACGAAGGATGGCCAACCCACAGCCACGCACACCAGGCCACCGAACACCTCTTCCGGGATCCCCTGGTCAACGAAGCCACCATGAGAGGGGCGGTGACACAGGCCCTGCACCGACACCTCACCAAACACACGGAAAGCCCCATGGAGGCAGCAGCACACCTCCAGCTAGAGGCAGTCCGCAGAGCAGCGGCCCAAATGGTACACCGCAAACACCTCCTGTTAACATACGCGGAGCAACTCACCGACCCCACCGCCAGGGAACACATGCAGCGTCTCATCCATTACCATGCCGTGCATGACCCAGACGTCCACTAACCCACTCCGCGCCCCGCACGCGCCCCCCGTCTCCATCCGCAGGCCTCCAAGACACCACCACAGCGCCCCGAGGCCCATCTCTCACCCAAGAAGCCACCCGGCACCGCCCAGCCCGGCCGAGCCCAACCAGGACCAACCATACGTCGACGTAGACGCGCAAGACCCCGGCAGCCCATTCAGCCCGGACACACGACCTAACCCCCCCCCCAAGACCGCAGCAATCCCTCACCTGCGGGTACCACGCCATCCACAGGGTCCTCAACCGCGCGGGTCTTAGCCCAAAGCTAGCATACCCCCTTCCCACCACTGACCAAGAGGTCCACCAGATACGCAAGCTTGTCTGCGAAATCCTTGCCGCGGCAGCAGAAGACGGCAAGCTTCTCTTCCAAAACGCCCGGCCTACAACTTGCCACGCAAGCGCGCCGCGGCGAGCGGACACATACACCGACACAGCACACCCCACCGCACAATCCTCGCCCATGCCCCTCCCCTCTCGCTGCTCACCCGGAGACCCACACACGCCCACCATCGCGCGCACCCCCGGGCCCAGCGACACGGGCCTCCCCCACCCGCCGGAACACCAGCACACGCCCGCCACCGGCCCATCCGCCGGACACCCCTCACCGCCCCCCACACTCGACAACCCACACACACCCGCCGAGAGGAGCCCCGCGCCCCGCGGCACGCCCACCCCACCCAGTGGCCCGCCCACGCCCCCCGCACACACCCCAGAAGACCCAGGCCCACCCCCCCCGGCCCCTGAATGCAGCCCACGCGAACTGTTCCCCCCCGCGGACGCCAACCCACACAACCTCGCACATTGCAGGACCCGGGCCCAGCCAAGCCCAGAAGGAGAAGGCCACAGCCCCGCGCCTCCCTCCCCCGCCGCTGCCAACCAGATCGGCCCGCCGGGCCGCCAGGTCACGACCGGGCCCCCCCAGCCGCCCGCCCCCAACCTACAGCCCGAGGACATGCCCTCCATCCTCCCCGCCGTGGCCGCAGCAGAAGCCGCCGCCCGCAAGCCCGCCCGCATCACAGCCCAACCCGCGTCCACCACCTCCTCCTCATCCTCAGCCTCGTCCACCTCCTGCACCTCATCTTCCGACCCCCCCCTCCCTGCCGCCCTCATGCTCAAGGCCACGGCAAAAGCCAAAGCCGCGGCCGCACGCACCGACCCCCCGACCCCCACACAGGCGACTCGGGCACCCCGGCAACACACCGGGAAGACCCCCGACCCGACATCGGCGCCCTCACACCTCCGGACAGAGGTCCTCCTCAACCTGGAACCGGACCCCAACCCGAAACCTGACCCCAAACCCAAGCCGGCGCCCATGCGAGCACAGACAACACCACAAACGCAACGACACAAACCCAACCGACACCACCCCCACCTGGACCCTCACCCAAGCCAGGACCCCCCACCCACCACAACCCACGCCCCACTCCCACCGGCACCCACCACCACCGCAGAGGCGGCCACCCAACACGACCCCGTCCAAGCCCTCGTCCGCATCCCCGTCACCAAGCGCCCTGTCATCCATCCCCCGCAAACCACCACCACCGCCGGCCAAACCAACCCAGGGAAGTGGGACCCCTCAACCACCGTCACCGTCAAGCCCGGCCCCCAACCCGCCCCCCCCTGCCAACCACATAGTGCAGCCCCGGGGACTGCCCACGATGCCCAACCCTCCACCCCCACAAGGGGGACCGGAAAACCCACAAGGGGTCCATGGGCCATACCCGCAGCACCAACCCCACCACTACCCACACCACCACCACCAGCGGCCCCACCACCACCACTACCAACACCACCCCCACCACTACCACTGCCCACCGCCCTACCCCACCGGGCCACAACCCGCCGTGCACAAACAGCACCAGCGAATGGGATGGCAGCCACCGAGCGCTCCACCCGCATACCCCACCTACCGCCAGGAGCCACCCCCCCCGTACCAGCCACCCCCTCGTACCAGGAACCGTATCTGTATCCCCCCGGCCACCACGTCCACGCCAAAGGGGCCCCCCGGACCCAACGCCGCCAAGGACAGGCACTCGACCCATACCACCAGCCGCTGCCGCCACCACACCCCTACGTGGCGGATCCATGGACGACGGGGGACCTCCCTCCCCCCCCAGTACCAGGCGGCACCACGCGAAGCCCCCCAGGACCCGCCGACGCCTCCTGACTGGCCCGAATCGAGCGATGAGGCCCGGTCCCGCAAACGGCGGCGCTCCCGCTCCCCCCCCGCACGGCACACTCGCCCACGGCGCCCACACTCCCCACCCCGCCACTGCGCCTCAACCACCCACTCGCGCCGCTCCCGCTCCCCCAGGCGCCACCACAACGCCCCAGACCCCGCTCCCGCCGCTCCCGCTCCCCCGGGCACCACCGCGAGCGCCACCGCCGCCCCATGTCCACCTCCCCCTCCCCCCTCCGGCCATACAAGACCCCCACCCCCAGCCCCCGCCACCACCGCTCCCGCTCCCCCCGACGCCTAGGCACGCCACCGCAGCCCCACGTCCACCTCCCCCTCCCCCCACAGGCCCCCCCGGGCTCCCCGTTCCCCCCGCCGCCCATACCCATCCACCACCCCCAGCCCCCGCCACCACCACTCCCGCTCCCCCAGAGCCACCAAGCGCGCCACCGCCGCCCCATGTCCACCTCCCCCTCCCGTTCCCCCCTCCGCCCGTACCCGTCCTCCAACCTCAGCCCCCGCCACCGCCGCTCCCGCTCCCCCAGGCACCGCCACCCCCGCCACCACCGCAGGTCCACGTCCTCCCCCCGCCGCTCGGGGACCCCGGGCATTGACCCCTCCCCCCCCCAGACCACCTCGCCTGGTGGTCTGCGCCCGCTTTGCAGGAGCTCCGCCGCTGGGTGAAGTGGGCCGGGGGAGCGGGAAGGCAGGATGGGGTGCACATGGTGCATACCTTCGAGGAGGTGCGCACCCGCACCCCCGCCAACCCCAACGAGGCCGCCCCGGAGGCCAGTATGCCACAAGCGGCATGGGAGGCCCTCCTCCGCGATGCGGTCCAGGGCCTCCGCCCCCCCTACACCCCCCAAGCCCTCCGCCAGTGGCTCCAGGCCACCCACCCCCAGGCCTGGGCCACCGGCGCCCCCTCCCCACCCCGCCCCTCCCGCCACCACCACACCAGGAAGGGGGGGGACAAGGGCAAGGGAAGGGCAGGGGACACCAAGGGGCACTCAGGCAAGAGGGCACGGAGGGGCCCCAAGTGAGGGCAGGCACCCACAGGGACAGGACACCTCAAGAGACACCACATGGGGGCAGGAAACCACCCAAGAACCAGGAAGGGGCGGGAGCGGGGACCAAGGCACGGAGGAAAAGGGCACCACGGCAAACGCCACGACCCACACCCAGGAAGGGCATACCACGAAGGGGGGACCAGCACCGCCCACCGAAAGGAGTACTGGACGCCGTACGGATCACACCAGCGCACACCCACCAGCCACCAGAAACCACACGGGGAATGGAGGGCACACCTAC
Organism: Eutreptiella sp. 'Long Island Sound 2002'; assembly: GCA_964036045.1. Classification (NCBI taxonomy): domain Eukaryota; phylum Euglenozoa; class Euglenophyceae; order Eutreptiales; family Eutreptiaceae; genus Eutreptiella; species Eutreptiella sp. 'Long Island Sound 2002'. The sequence continues at coordinate 67,360,043 of OZ038386.1, forward strand.
ACGGGGAGAACGGGCCACACCCACAGAGGAAGCCGCAGGGAACGCCGCCGCACGGCGCACCACCACGCCCTCATCGCCAGGCAACGACCCCGGCCGCCACAAGGGCCACCTCACAGGCACCGGAAGAGGACGAATGCACGGCCACAGCGACCAGGACTGGGGACCGAAACCCCCAGAGGACACGGGACCAAGGCACAGGCCCCCAGGAAAGGGCAACCCCACGGACCGTCACGCGGCCGACCTACCCGACCCACCAGCCCGAGCGGCACGCCCAAGCCCCCACAGCACGGACCCAGCGAGGCACCCACACCTAACCGCACCTCCCAGCCACCAGCTAGCCACACTCCGGCCCGCACTCCGCACCACGACACAGGCCAGGCTGACCTCCACTGACCCACCGCGGCGCAACGCGAGACCACGGCACACCGCACCACAGCGCGCCACAGTGCAACGCGCCACAGCACGACGCGACGCGACGCGGCACAGAGCGGCACAACACGGCACAACTGACCCTAACCTGAAGGACTAACCAAAGCAAGCCACCACACACCCTGGAAAGCGCCGCACCAGCACGCCACACACCAGCACCGCAGCCCACACACGGGGCCACAACGCGCCTGGCAACAATGGTGGCGGACCACCCAGAAGGTTACAACCGGCACCGCAGAGGGGAAAGGACACGAACAACCCCAGCCCCCTAACCCAGAGCCACAACCAGCCGCCTGGTGCAGCCGCCCAGCCGACAGAGCCAGGACCTAACCCGGCAAGAAGGGGCGCCGAGCCCGCCGTGTACATAGCCCACCCGACCCATGGGGCCGGAACACGGCCAAACAGAACGCAACTGACAACAGCAGCCCGGAAGACAACTCTGAAAGCGGGCCAGTGCGTGCGCCAGCCCAGGGAAGGCGGAGGGAGGAACAGGCAGCCCCCCCCCGCGAAAACAGCCCACAGCCACCGAACCGCCCGCCAACACCACCAGAGGCGGCCAAACCCCCCCCCAGAAGGCACCGAAGACCGGACCCCCAAAGAGGCACAGGGGGACCACCCAGCCAAAACCGGCAACACCAAGCCAGGAGCAGCGGCCCACCGGAAAAAGGGACACCGAAACAAGCAGACACACACCACAAAAAAAAAAAAAAAAGAGCCAGCAGCCCAGCCCGAAAGAAGGGGGATGGGGGGACAGGGACCACAAGGCCCGGGACAGGGACACCCAGCAAAAAAAAAAAAAAGCGCAAAAAACACACCCCGACAACCCAGCCAAGAAGGGTAGGGCACAGCCGAGACCCGGGCCCAGCACACACGCCCACACCGCACGCCAGAACCGGAAAAGTGGGGAGCAAGCGGGGCGCCCACGCAACCACACACGTCCCATAAGCAGGCCGAAACCGAACCCCAACCACGAACACCACAAACAGCCGACACTAGAGGGACAACACCACAAACCGTGCCCAAACACACCCACCCAAGACCCCAGCCAGGACTGGCGGGGTTAAAAAAACCCACACCCAACCGCAAACCGGACCCAAACACAAACGCCGCACAACAGTAGGAAACCCAGTGCCCACAGCCCGGGCACTGAGGCAGCCCGTGCCATGCAGGTGACCCGGCCAAACGAGATCCGGAGACCGGGGGTAAGGCTGCATCCTAAGGCCTGCGCTGCTTTGGGACTCGAGGGGGAGCGTGCGACACCCAAGCGCCTCGGAACCCCAGTACCAAGAACATGCATGCATGCCTTGGGAACGGGATACGCCAGGAAGTCCGGTGAACCCCTAGGGTTCCGCCCAAAGGAGGGGACGTGCGCAAGCACGGGGGCACACCCTCCCGGCGAGACAAGCACGTCACGCTCGCGGCGATCAGCCCTCCCGGTGTTGCCCGGGGCCGCTTTGTTGGGGGCCAACAGTCAGGTCTAGCGGGATGTAAGCCGCCTCCCCTCTACACGCGCGGAGCCTCTTCCTGTTCGTCACAGGGGCGACGCCAGGAGGAACCATGGGGCGCCTCTCCACGACCGAGTGCACCTACCTACCTACCTTGTCATTGTGTCTTTGACGACCTCGCTTGGCTGAGCTTTGACCCTACAATGTAGAGCTGGAGAATCGCCACCTCCTTCAAAGATTTCATAACTAGCTACAAAAAAGAACGGCAGATTGCACAAGGAATTTCATACAAAAGTATAGAACACGAATAAGTGAGCAATAATCATTCTCTGTGAATTGTCGCCGCTGTGCACATGCAATCGGGCCGTCTTGTCCGCGTGTTTTGCGCTAGGATTGTCCGCGGCTCTGCCTGGGGTCAGCGCGCTGCCCGTCATTGCCACTCACACAAACACATTTCAACGATAACTCGCTGCCTTGCGACATTCGCAGGACTTCACACCATGCAAAGTTTCATCCATACACGGTATCAGTGTCAACCGCAACCCCTCCCAACTCATGTCGGTGCTAAATCATGTCATGTTGCACCATTTGGACATAGCCCACGTCCAACTCACGGCTCTATGCACAGTTACACACGATGGAGGTTAATTGTAGGAAACCATGCCTCAGAGGCAAAGGACATCTGTATATGGCATGGTACATACAGCTTAGTATCTTTATCAGGTCTCGACCATCACGGTCGGGATATCCAGTGTATTTCAATCACTTAAGGGTCCGTCCACCTTCATCAGCGTCGGTGCCACTTTGCACGGTGGTGTGCAAGATTGGACGTATAGCTCTACTCCATCAACCTTGTCCCATGTCCACAGGTCGGACGGCCTTGTTATTGCTTGTTGCGGTCCATCGAAACTAGCGCAGCGAGTGCTGCTTCATGAGCTTAAAAAGAGGCATGTGCTTTACGATCGGTCCTTTGCGGCCGCTTCCCACATGTGCCACGGCCTAGCGGCTTGAAATAGACGTCGTACTACTAACTTTGGTATGGTATACGGGTTCCTCACGGGCCAATCAAGGGCCTGTGAACATTTAAGTCCTAGTGATTTGCATGTGTCGCTTCTGAGTTGTTTGTGGTCGAGATGAGTTTCACTATCTAGTGCGGCTCAAACTGTAGCACATAGAAATGTTTTAGGTTTTGTGTTCCCGTTAGCACAAGGTCCGAAAACACCGCTTAGCTCTAGGGCAAGTGGCTCTTTTTTCCCGTACATAGAGCACGCACGGCAAAATCATTGGACACCAGAACTTGCTGCTGCTGGTCATCGTGTCTTTGACAACCGTGCTTGGCTGAGTGTTGGCCCTGCAATGCAGAGCTGGAGAATCATTCCCTCCTTCAAAGATTCCATAACAAGGTGGAAAAAAGAATTGCAGATCACATAATGGACTTCATACAAAAGGACAGAACACTAATCATTTAGCAATAACCATTCCACGTAACTTGTCACCGTTGTGCAAACGCGATCGGGCCGTCTTGTATGCGTGTTATGGGCCCGTGTTTGTTTCCGGCTCCGCCTGGGGCTATACATATAGTTTTAGCTCATTCAATCCTTACTGCTTTTACCAATGGTTTTTGATGATGAAAACCTCACTGCTTTTCAAAATACAAGAACGAACTCAAAGTGGTCAAGCAATGATTGGCACCAGAACACCACACTCAAATTGAGGATGTATACTCCTTCTTAGTCCTTCCAAATCAAAGCAAAAGTAGCAGAGACGGGCTGCACAGAGATGTTGCCGACTTAAATGCAAAGCTTCAATGGTTTACAACCAAAAGATGGAATTGGACAACACTCTGGCTAAGTAATGCGCAATCAGCACTTGATGTGCACTTCTTTGTGTGCAATGAAGTAGGTTAGGAATGTGGGGCAAGTAGGTTTGGCCGGACGCAGAGTATGGCATTTCCCGCTTGGCTAAGCAACTGAATTCAGCTGCAGTTACAAAATAGCACCATAATAGATGGATGAAACTTTTGAGTATGTGGGTCCTCAGTTTGGAGACCACTATGCTTAACCTTTAAGGAAAAGGGCATGAAATGCCTACTTTATTTCGGTATTTAACTCCCTAAAAGAAGATACCGCCGCCCCAATACATGGTAGGTGTCAACTTCATGCGTGGGCTAGGGTCATTACCCACGTTACTTTGAAAACTGTACTTTATGCTTCAAAAAGAATAAAGAAAGTGATCAAATGATAGTCTTTAATATTTCGCAAAGAATAGGGGGGGCTTGGCGTGGAACAAGCACTGCACAAAAGACGTGGTTAGTGATGTTTTCTTACTTCGTCCCTATTTTGGGTTAATGTATTTCCTCTTTTGCAAAAGCATTGTGCTGTCTTGGTTTGTTGGATTTCTGCTTTTCCCAGAACAAGCAGCAAAGAAAGTAATCTTTCTTTGACAACTCCGGCAAACAAAAAGACACAGCGGATCATCAAACCCCGTCCGGACAATGTACGAAGTAGGCTTGCATTCCGCCTTGCTGGCATTCAACATATTCAACAATGTTCCTTTGTTTCGTACAGCGATCAAGCCTTGTCAAAAGATGAAATAGTGAGATCACCAACCCCAATAGTCCTCATTATGACTTGCCGCAACCCTAAAAAAGCCGCACTTGGATCGGTAAGATCCCGTCCGCCTCAAATATGGGCTAGCAAAACGAATTGGGCAAAATGAAATAGTGCATTCCAAACCTCACCGAAACCAGAAAATATAGGGACCACAACACACATTTAGTCTAGCCTAAAGAGTACGCTCTAAAATCATGTTTAGTATGAGTGATGTGAACATAGCACGGACCATAGTGCATTTTCCATTTACACAATGATTTATGTGACAAACACAGAAGCCGTTCACTAGGATATGGTGCAAAATGAACCCTGTGTGGTGTATGTCGGTTAGTTTAAATCACGTACCTGTTTGTGCTCCGTAGTTTTTTCCCTTTGTGGCAGCAACCCGCCAGCTTGAACAACTAGGCCGACGCCGCAAAAAGTGCCAAAAGACGTGTTAAGTTAACCGTGAAGTTTGGCGAACCGTGAATTTTTTCGTGTGAAAAAAGAATTAATTTTCTGTCAATGTTTTTGGTGTCACAGGGCGGGAAGTCAAAAAAAGGCCTTTTTTGCGAATTTTTCTCAGGAACTAGTGTTTTGCAACCAGAAGTTCACCAAACCCGGCAAATAGTCAATACATCTTTTACGATCAATTTTTTTTGTTTTTCTGCTTCATGCTGGCCTAGATCTCTGTCCCCATCCCCAAATACACCTTTCTGTTGGTAGTTGCACAGCTGGAGTCACATGGAATCCTACTTTCAAAAAAAATTGTGCACCATCCGGCTTCTGCACAATCCTTGGTCAGGGTGTGGGAACGAAGCTCAATGACCTAGTGGTTATAGCATCCGGCTTTCAAGCTGATGTCCTAGGTTCAAACCCCATTATGGGCATGTCTAGCAGCTGTTCACAAGCAAATAGCTTCTTGCAAAATTTGTTTTTCATGCACAAGCAACGGGGGCAAAGATGAAAAATATGATTGCAAAGTGAACATCTGTCAAGTGGAAACAACCAGCGAAAACGTGCATGGGGAAGCACAAAAACAATAATTACTTAATTTTCTAAATTTGCGAAGAATTTGCCTGTCGTACGAAGCAACACGAGATAATTAATTATCTTTTTTTGCGTTTGTTTATTTTTTGCTAACGGCACCTTTACCTGGCAAATGAATTGCAGAATAACCTACCCTCACAAAATTTGACAGTTTCTACAGTAGTCCTTCGTAGAACATTGATCGGCATAAGAAATGATGGAAGATGCAACCCAACAGTTGCAATGAAGCAAAAAACAACCAAAAAGTGAAATGTTACAAATTTCCTTGGCACCTTGACAATTGGAAACAGTTGACTTTTTGCCACCTGAACAATTGCCCAAACAAGCACCATGCATGCTCAACATATCTCTCTCTCCATCCTTGCACAAAATTTGGTGTCACCCGGGGCATCAATGTTCAATAAACATCTCAAATTTACCATTTCGGAAATCATGTACAAATTGGCCATAATGAAGCAAGCAAAACTCACATCTTTCCACCTCCCTTGTCCGGTTCGTTGGGCACTGTGACTTTCAAAAACCCTGCCGGTGACATGCTATTAGCTAATCTCAAAACAAACTGCAACAATGGCACAATGATTCCAGCAGCTTGGATAAAAAAAATGACTCACAACTTGGTGACAGTGCACGATAAAAAACCAACACATGCATGAAGTGTTCCATAAGACATCTCTTGAGCTGTAATTGCAGTTGTGTCTGATAAACACCAACCAGTATGCCAAATGCTAGAGACACCGGCAATCGCATGGTCGACCATTAATTACCATGGGTTTCAAAACGGAATCACCTTTGCGCCCAGACCCAGCCTGGGCCAATAACCACCACAAGTCACATTGCGAGCGAGCCAGTATGGACAGCACAGCTGCGAATATGCATGCAAGAAATTTCTGTCATGTGGGCCACATTGCTGTGCTGGTGCAATCGGGGGCAACATCATTGCCTGGCCTATCAGCTCCAACATCCCATCCACCTGAGGGATGAGCTCATTGCATTGCAGCCTGAGACCCCGTGCATATTACTGCTCCAATCATCTTTTGGGTCCTCACATGATTTGTATGAAGCTTGGGTCCTCACATGATTTGTATGAAGCCACTCCAGTTTTTGCTACTGGGACAAAGTGGCTTCCGTTTCGGGTTCAAGGAGGGGGGGGTTGGGGGTGGGGTGTGTGGGCATCGTTCCTGCTCAAGAGAAAGAAGGCTTCTTACAACCACATTTAGCTCAGCATTACCACAAAGCTGCAGAAGAATCACGAAACCCAGGCCAGGGAAACAAGTAACGTCGGTTCATCCTCTTATGCCCACCTAGCCTTGTGTCCACATCTATGAAAGTCTCACCTTCCCGTGAATACAAGCCCCCCCCCCCCCAACCACCTTATTTCCAGCGCCCAAAACAAAGGAACCAAACCAAACATACCACATGGCCGCGCATGTACGCAGGAAGAGGTTTGTTTTCAGCCCCCCCCCCCCCCTGGATTGGAGTGTGCTGTGTGGTTTTGGCTGTGTGGCTCTGTGGCTGCGTGATGCTGAGCATCGGGACTGCCATCATCACTACTGCAAACAGCACTAATCACATGGAGCCCCGACGCCACCCCAAGCAGCTCCCCCTTCAAAGCCGGTTAACCAACCCAATGCAGCAAGCCGTCATCAGTCACATCACAGCGGCGCATCTACACCAGGAAATAGCTAACAAAAACAACACACAGTCGACCAACACTGCCACAAACAGCAAACAGCATTGCTGTAACCCCCCCCCCCCCAAACTCAATGCATCTGTGTAACTGACCTTGACCAAACGGACTGGCTGCAACCAGGGGAGACCGGGGTCACAAGCCGAAAGGCTGATTGACGACTGGTACGGGGCCCGTCGGTGGGTGGATGTACCAACTGGGAGTGGTTCATAACCATACAGAGCATTGTTAACAAAATGACCAATAACGTTGAACCCCTGGCTGATGGTGGTTGCAGGGAGATGTGTCGGTTGGATGCAACAGATAGGGGTCCAAAGCTGTCCAACGATGGGCAGACGTTGTAGGGTGACACAACACCACACACAACGCACAACACGACACGGCGGAACAAAAGAACACGGGACACTGCACCACAGCAAGGGCAGCGACCGACGGCAGGGGGAAGCACAAAAACGCGGCACAAAAACAAAGCACACCCCAAGGCAGCACAGCACCACACCGCAGGGCACAACGCAAGCACGCCAGCACAGCGCAGCAAGGCGCAACACCACACGCAACAAGGCACAACACGATGAGACACGGGGCCATGCGCAACACCAAGGGCTGTAGCCAGAACGAGGGGGGAGGAGGAGGACACAGCAAAGCAAGGAAACGGCCAACCACACAGTGCCAAGGCCCAGGGCACCCGGGGCCGGAAACACAAGAAAGCCGAAGCCAAGGGGGGCACACGATAGAACAACCCAGAAGCCGGGAAAGAGAAAGAAGCAAAAGAAGCGGGGCAAACCCAGCCCGGTGGGGGCGGAGCAAACACAGCGGGCAACGAGAACGGCCAAAAGAAAGGTGAGGCGCACCAGAACGCGCCCGGGAGGCCGGCCCGCCCGACCCAGCCACGACACATGCGCACATGTGCGCGCTCACGGGACCGGGGCGTGGCACCCGCCGACGTGCAAGGGGAGGAGCCGGCATCCAACCCCGCCGCAAGGCGGACGGCACGGGAAACTAGACCCGTGCGTGACCGGGTCCACACACGCACAACCGCCGCAGCGCACAAAGCCCGAGACCGAAGCCGGAGGGACCCGCCAGGGACAACCCCACAACGGGGCCCCGAACGGGTACAACGCGGAGCGAGCCTAGCGCCCCCGCCGCGGGGGGCCAGCGGCAGGCACCAAGAGCCCGGTTCTCAGCTGGCCTCCACGTGCCCCGCGTAGCCGCCCAGACAGACCAGGGGAGCGGAGCACCCGGCAGGGTAAGGCACCGCGGCAACGAGAATACCGACTGGCGCACTGAGAGCGCCCGGACCGGACGGGGCACGGCGCACCGAAGCGGGGCCACAAGGCACGCTAGAGAGGCACGCTGCCGGCCACAAAACCACGGGACACGACTAGGTGCCAAGCAACAGGGCCACCGGGTGCAGCGAACCCGGGAAGCACACAACACCGAGAGCGAGCGCGCAAGGCCCGCGACACACACGCGAGCACACAGGGCGCACGGAGAAAACGCCAAAACACCGGAAAGAAGGGCCAAGACACAGGGACACACGGACAACCACTGGACCAGCCACAAGCCCGAGCCACACAAACAAGAGGAGCCAAGACAAACACGCAACCGCGCGGGACAGGGACCACGGACACACACCAGACGCCCCCGACGAAAAGAGAGAGGAACAAAAGAGGGGCACACCATAGAGGCAGGCACGAAACCAAAGCAAACACAACGGCACGAGGCAGACGTGGGGAGATCGCGAGGGGCGCAATGGGGCGCAACACAGCAACAAGCCGACACACCACACGCCACCCACCCGCAGGCACCACACCACACCACCACAACCACGACACCGGCGAACCAAGCCGACACACCACACACCACAAGGCACCCACCCACACACACCACACCACACCACCACAACCACGACACCGGCGAACCAAGCCGACACACCACACACCACATGGCACCCACCCACACACACCACACCACACCACCACAGCCACGGCACCGGCGTACCAAGCCGGCACACCACACACCACCCACCCACAAGCACCACACCACACCACCACAACCACCGTACCGGCGTACCAAGCCAACACAACACACACCACCCACCCACAAGCACCGCACAACACCACCACAACCGCGGCACCGGCGTACCAAGCCGACACACCGCACACTGCCCACCCACAAGCACCACACCACACCACCACAACCACGGCACTGGGGGACCAAGCCAACACACCCCGCGCCCCCCACCACACCACCACAACCACGGCACCGGTGTACCAAGCCGACACAACACACACCACCCATCCACAAGCACCGCACAACACCACCACAACCGTGGCACCGACGTACCAAGGCGACACACCGCACACCGCCCACCCTCAAGCACCACACCACACCACACCACCACAACCACGGCACCGGCAGACCAAGCCGACACACCACACGCACACAAGCGCCAGACCACACCACCACAACCACGGCACTAGGGGACCAAGCCAACACACCACACACCACCCACCCACAAGCACCACACCACACCACACCACCACAACCACGGCACCGGCAAACCAAGCCGACACACCACACGCACACAAGCGCCAGACCACACCACCACAACCACGGCACCGGCGAACCAAGCCGACATACCACACGCCACCCACCCACAAGCACCGCACAACACCACCACAACCACGGCACTGGCTAACCAAGTTGACACAAAACACGCCACCCACCCACAAGCACCGCACAACACCACCACAACCATGGCACTGGTGTACCAAGCTCACACGCCACGCACAACACCAGCACAACACAACACCACCACAACACGACGGGAGCGACAATGAACGCGCAGAGCACGCGGGGCGAAGAGAATGACGCAACGCGCGAAGAGGGGGCAGAGGGAGGGCCCCGAGCAAAAGAGCACCAACCACACGCACCGCTAGCCCCAACCAAGAGCACCCGGGAAGGTAGGGCCCAGGAAGGCACAACGCACGCCGCAGCCAAGAGGACCAACAATAGGGAGCGCCGACGCCAGAAGGGGGGCCGAGAACGCGAGAACACAACAAAAAGGAGCCCACACAACAACCAGGAGAGGGCACCACAAGAGCACGAAGGGCGCGACACGGCACAACACAGCACATCAACGGCGTACCAAGCCGACCACAACACAACACAGCCCCGCACCGGCGTACCAAGCCGGCCAAAGCACGACACGGCACCACCAAAGCACCGCACCGGTGTACTAAGCCGACCACGACACAGCACTGGCGTACCAATCCGACACCAACGTAGTAGGAAGCCCGGAACCTAATAGTGGAACCGAGGCAGCCAGGGCAACATCGGGGACCCACGCAAACGTGTCCCGGAGCCTGGGGGTAAACCGGTGCTATGTGCCCCCTTCGCAACCTTAGTACCTGGGGTAACAGAAGCCCCCGCGAAAAGGATACGCCTCGTGTTTGGTGAGCCTTTAGAGGGTCCGCCCAAAGGCAAGGGACACACGAACCACATGTTTGTGGGGGCACACTCTCCCGGATGTGGGACTCCTAAGCACACTGGCGGTCAGAACCTTCTCCATGCGTGGGGAGCTGCTTTGTTTGGGTTCTCGTCTTCAGATCCCGTGGGAAGGGAGCTGGAGCGGGAACTAACGATAAATCAAACCCCCTCTTCAGCGGTTTTCCGCAGTGGACCCTCTTCTTGTTCGTCACAGGGGCGACACTAGGGGACCAGTGTTGCTTCCAGGGTTTTGCTTAGCCACCCTAGGGGGGGGGGGTTAATTCAGGGACCCACCCACCCAGAATTTTGGCATACCCACAGACCGACAAATGTCCCACCCCCCCCCCCCCCCTGGGGGGGGGGGGTCTGACACCCACCCACCCACCCACGTACCCAACTGAGACATGCAATACAGAAGACCAAGTCTTTCACAGAGGTGGCTCGATAGACCCAAGGGCCCCCACAAAGTCCCACCCCACCCTGGGGGGGGGGGGGGGTTGGACACCCACCCACCCTGAAATTCTGCCAGACCCACCCACCCACCCCCCCCCTAGGGTAGGGTAGGACGGACACTAAGCAAAACCCTGGTTGCTTCCCCAGCGATCGGACATACCCACCTACCTACCTTTTGTCATGTGGGCCACATTGCTGTGTTGGTGCAATCGGGGGCAACATCATTGCCTGGCCTATCAGCTCCAACATCCCATCCACCTGAGGGATGAGCTCATTGCATTGCAGCCTGAGACCCCGTGCATATTACTGCTCCAATCATCTTTTGGGTCCTCACATGATTTGTATGAAGCTTGGGTCCCCACATGATTTATATGAAGCCACTCCAGTTTTTGCTACTGGGACAAAGTGGCTTCCGTTTCGGGTTCAAGGAGGGGGGGGGTTGGGGGTGGGGTGTGTGGGCATCGTTCCTGCTCAAGAGAAAGAAGGCTTCTTACAACCACATTTAGCTCAGCATTACCACAAAGCTGCAGAAGAATCACGAAACCCAGGCCAGGGAAACAAGTAACGTCGGTTCATCCTCTTATGCCCACCTAGCCTTGTGTCCACATCTATGAAAGTCTCACCTTCCCGTGAATACAAGCCCCCCCCCCCCAACCACCTTATTTCCAGCGCCCAAAACAAAGGAACCAAACCAAACATACCAAACATACCACATGGCCGCACATGTACGCAGGAAGAGGTTTGTTTTCAGGCCCCCCCCCCCCCCCTGATTGGAGGGTGCTGTGTGGTTTTGGCTGCGTGGCTCTGTGGCTGCGTGATGCTGAGCATCGGGACTGCCATCATCACTACTGCAGACAGCACTAATCACATGGAGCCCCGACGCACAACACAAATACGCGCGTGTGCACCCCAAGCAGCTCCCCCTTCAAAGCCGGTTAACCAACCCAATGCAGCAAGCCGTCATCAGTCACATCACAGCGGCAGCGGCGCATCTACACCAGGAAATAGCTAACAAAAACAACACACAGTTGACCAACACTGCCACAAACAGCAAACAGCATTGCTGTAACCCCCCCCCCCCCAAACTCAATGCATCTGTGTAACTGTGTAACTGACCTTGACCAAACGGACTGGCTGCAACCAGGGGAGACCGGGGTCACAAGCCGAAAGGCTGATTGACGACTGGTACGGGGCCCGTCGGTGGGTGGATGTACCAACTGGGAGTGGTTCATAACCATACAGAGCATTGTTAACAAAATGACCAATAACGTTGAACCCCTGGCTGATGGTGGTTGCAGGGAGATGTGTCGGTTGGATGCAACAGATAGGGGTCCAAAGCTGTCCAACGATGGGCAGACGTTGTAGGGTGATGGCGGTTGAAAGGAGTTCATGGCTGCTGAGAGCAAGCAAGCGGGTGAGAGGTCAGGAGAGGACTGCCTGCGTTGGGTTGGAGCAACAATTTGGTGCACCACAACGGGTGCTGCCACGTGCAAAATGCTTGTGGTGCTCAGCACCTGCTATCAGGGGCCCAAAAATGCGCGCAGTATATAACGGGGATGGTGGCCGTCGTACCCGATTCTCCGCCTGTCCAAACGCGGTCAAAGGGCTAAACTCGCACCTGCAGTTTGGACAAGCCGCGACGTGTGCATCTCAGGTGCCTAAGGACGTCACCAGGACAAATCGGGATTCCTAACCCTGATGAGGGGAGTCCCCAAACCAGCCCCCAAGGCCTGTCGCAAAAGCACAACGCAACACTCAATGGGCATGTGCAAGAACACCTAAAGCATCCGTCAAATCCGTGGTCTCCAAAAGCTGCGGAAAACTGCACCTCTTGCCGTTCGGGCACGCACAACGGGGGATGAAGGGGGTCGGGTGAGCGGTGGAACCGAAATTGGCGAATTCACATTTCAGCTTTTGAGCTCAGAGCGCGGTGCTTGTGCCGGTGCGAGAACAGACCGCTCTGGATGACTTGCGGGGCTTTGGCTACATCTGCCGCTCAGGCGTCATTTGTCCCAGACAAATGCACAACAGACGCATGCGCTGCACTGAATCACAGGCTGCAGAAAGATTGGGAGAAAAAGCGGGTCTGGTTGACCTTTGCTGATTGACAGAGCTGGACAACGATTGCTCATCACCCAAGCCCTGGCGCTGGCTTGTCACATTGAGTGAAGATGCAAGGCACAGCCGTGACATCCGGCTCCTGCTGCAATGGACGGTCGTGTCTATTCTGGACTGACGGGTATATGAACTCACATCAGACTGCCCAGATGCTTCCGGATTGCTCGAGATTGCACATCTTCCCGACTGCGTCGTCGTGGCACGCCAAAGCTGCAGAATACGGAGGAAGAGGACTGCGAGAGGTCAGGGTGCATAAATCATACCACGATGCCACGAGTAGGTCGTCATCTGTACGCGTTGGGTCTTGGAACTCAGGGGTCTTTGATTGTAATGGCAGATTCGGAACATCCCGCGGCACGTCCAAAACGGCAGAAGTGAGGCAACGACGGGAGCGCGCGCCGGGGGGGGGGGGGGTGACCTAATTAAAAAACAGACAAATGCAAACCAGAGGTAATGCACTCCACAGTCAGGCATAAGTGCATCTTTATTCTCTATGCCAAACCTGGTTGAACCTCAAGGGGGGGGGGGGGGGGGGCAGGAGGTGGGTGCCATGGGAGAGTCCGCCTGGGACCCTTCTGGGAGAGACCGGCTGGGGATCGGTCCAACTGCTGTCCGGAAAAAAACTGCTGGGGTTCACCCACAAAGAGGCGAGACAACAACGACAACCAGGGCCCTGGGCGCATCCCGAGAGTTCATGGACCGAACACTAGCAGAGCAACGAGGAACGAGAAGCAGATCACAGGGATCGAGACCGTCCCGAGAACCAAACAGGTGCCTTTCTGGCGGTTCCTCCTCAGACCGTCTCCAGGGTCACCATCCGAATTGCTGCCGTTGTGTCCCAGTGCTGGAGGGATAGGGCACGGGGAGGAGCATGAGGTCGCTGAGGACTCTTCTTGCCCAATGCTTTTTTGTACTTTTTATTGTACTGAGTCGCTCAGAACCGTGTATTTGTGTGTATGCGTGTTTGTTCGTATGCGTTCGCAGGCAGGCGTGTGTTCCTGAGTCTCTTTTGTGTCCTAAAGGGGGTTTGTCGCCGTGCACACATCTTTCTTTGCTTGACTTAGCCTTGTGTGTGTGGGGGGGGGGGCGTGTGGGTCAGCCTTCATGTCCCCTGATGAACTCTCAAGACCCGAAGTGAGGTTGCCCTTGTCCCCGATGTGCTTTGGAGTGGTCCCGCGGTCCATGCCGTTTCCGTGAAGCCCATCGAAGGCATCGCCCAGGACACAAGCCCAGTATGTCTGCACCATGCAATAAACCATGTCCTTGCTGCTGTTTTGTGGACGGGTCCCTCGCCAACTCTGCGTGGATGGCTCTGTTAACGATGGATACTCTGCCCGAGGCTTCGCCCACATTTTCTGGTTCCATGTGATGCGGCTTGTTGGCCTTGGTCTGGGGGATGTTTTGAAAGTGTGTGGCTTGGTGTGTGCATGTGTAGCAGGGGCTGCTGTTTTGCAGGCAGATTATAGATCGGGTTTTCTGTTCCGTGGTGCAGCAAAGCTCGGCCGAAAAGGAGGCCACAGCACGGGTCATCAATTAGACACCGGCACTTCATTCTAAACGAAATACTGTGCGGCACGGGGGCTATGGACGAAGGAGGTACCGGCCGTTGAGCAGCAGCCACAAAGAACACCAAAAGGCCCCACACCAACTATGCCATCAACGACCCCACGCGCGTCCACTGAATCGTGGACACTCAACCCATCAAAAGCAAGCAGAAGATGTCTCAGCGGCGGTTGCAAACAACTTACTCTCTGGTGCTCCGGTAACAAGAGCAAAACCAAGAAAGTGGGTACTGTGTCTACAATGGGTGCTTGTGGGGGGGGGGACGACGAAGCCACCCCCCACCCAATCAGACTGTTACGCTTGGCTTGAAATGTGACCCGGAGGCTCCCCTCCCCATTCACCCCAGATTATCACGGGCACAAATAGTGTAAGGGCGCCCAGTTCTCAACGGAGCACACCCGGGAGTGTCTCGTTCATACGGCTCCGGCAACGTCCGTGGCGTCCGTCTGAAACCGGGAGGGTACCTTCGGGTCCGTTGCTCGGTGGCTGGCTTTCGGTAGTGGGTACTGAAGCGCGGCAGATCTCTGGTGGGTTGGCCGACGGTGTGCTCCAGCAACGTGAGCTCCTCGGGCTCCCCGGTTCGGGGCGGATTGGGGTACTCTTCAGATTCTCGGATGTACCCTGAAGTAAAGGACGGGGGTTGACTGGTCACGTGAGACCTCATGCCTGACGAATGGGGCGGAGATACGTTTGACTGGCTTTGGAATATGTGGACTATGGGTTCCGCAATGCCGCGCATTACGCGCGTCGCGGCCCACGAGCAAACGGCGACGCGCTAATGCCGCTGGTTTTAGGCCTCTGTACTTTTGGGGATCGCGAGTTCCGCTGCGACCCTTCCTACAGACACGGTTTGGAGTGGGGGAGGGTGGGTCCACCAAAAATAGCCCAATTCTGTTCTGGTGGGAAACTAACGAAGTCCAACAATGACGGCGTGAACGTCAAGAGCATTGTTCGTTCGTGGTAGGTTTGTTGGTGCAGGCTGACCCAGATCGAATTAACCCCCCCCCCCCCCTTGTATAAGCTACGCCAACGTACACAATTATTACGGTCCCTACGCCCACTGTAGCTTGGACAAGGGCGTGGCTTTCGCGCAACACATACAACTGCCGACACACACCTGCGCAGGCCACATATGCTGAAATTGGCAATTCAGGACCTATGGGATGCATCAGACAAAAAAAAATTCCTGGTGCACCAGCAGGGGGCCACATGTGCTGAAATTGGAAAATTTGACGACAAACCCAGGTCTTATGTGGCCACACTACATTTCGTATGTAATCAAATTACACACAAAATTATTACGGTCCCTACGCCTACTGTACCCGGGGGTGGGGGGGGGGGGGAGTTGGTGCGGGCATATTTTGGTAAGGCAAAATTCGGTGAGGGGAAACTTTGGTACAAAATCTTAGATACCATGGAAAAATGTGGTACAATTTTTCCATAAGGTGGGCACACTGGGAATTAAACCCAGGACTTGTAGTTCAACAGCGTAGTAATTTAACAACTCAGCTAACTGCTTACGTTAAAGGGAAGAACGCGGCTTCAGTCCTTGAATACCACGGCAAAATGTGGTACAATTTTGCTGTGCCACATTTCTCTGTTCCGAATTTCGCACCCCCCCCCCCCCGTAGCTTGGACAAGGGCGTAGCTTATACAATGGGGGGGGGTACCCTGCCACATTCACTCGTGTGCCTCCAATATCACCAACGGGCAGCAATTTCTTTGAGGACCCATCTGTGTACATCTCAGCGAGTTTGCGCTTCAGGATGTCCACTGGCACCGCATAGAGTCCTCTGCAGCCGCTAGGTTCTTTTCCAGTCGCCTTTTTTTGGTACCGATGTATGTACAGGAACAAGACGAATGGTTCAGTGGGCCTGACTGGAGTAACGTGATGAGGGCATCGACGAACACCCCGAGGTCATTTGTTGTGAGAGGTTTTGGGCGGTGTTGCTGCCAAATTGACAGCCATTCAATCCAGGCTTTCAGCAACAAATCCCATGCTGGGTGGAGGTACTACAGCTAGGCATGCTGGGCATTGAAGGGTGTGTACTGCAGATGAGTCCAGGACACCGGCGCAGACCTCAGCCCTAATGCAAGGGAGCACCAGATGAGCTGTTCCAGCAATCGGAAAACTGTCCCGTCAAAGACTAATGGGCGGTAGGCCTTTGTAATGTCATCAAACGCTAAATTGACAAATCTGCAATCTGTGACGACACGCTTGTGTGTCTCTATGTTCTGGTCCAAAGGGCAGATATCGTTGGAGGGATTGACTGTGGCCCTCCGCTGGCCAGTGGGCACCTTGCGCCGCAGGGCTCTGCAGACGAAATCGAGATCCCATCTTGGCAGGAGCTGAGATTGTCTGGTGGAAAAACATCTTGGTTGACCCAATATCTTGATGACACTCTGCTTACACCACCACATCCAGAAACTGGCGACATGATGTGCGGGCTGTTTCGTATGTTGGTCAATTTGCGTGCGTGCAGTCTGTATACCGACTTCCATGTACGTGGGTGTTGTCGCCAAGGAGGTTGGAAACTCACCGTATTTTGTTATGGAACGAGTGCATCGGAATTACGTTCATTGCTTTTGGAGAACAGCCTGTGGTGCCAGAAAGACATCAATGCAGGAGGGAGGCAAGTTGGAGTAGGATTGGGTAGTTTCATTGCAATCAAGTCTGCTTTGGCAGCATATGCCAGGAACGTTGTCTTGCAAGGTCTGATGCACAGAAAGCGGAGGAAAATTGGCGTGGTGTTGACTCCACACCTATGAGCCCATCTGTGCAAGGGGACAGTCAGTGATAGAGGGACGGATGGTGGCGCTTTGACACATTGCACAAAGGGTGCTGCATTTTGCCAAATGAGAAAGGACTTGTGAGGCAGAAGAGAGGGTCCTCCTTCCTGTTTTTGGAGCCCAGAATGGGCAGTAATGCCTCAAGGACTGAAGAGCACCGGCCCATAACACCAACAAGGCAGTGCGTTGCTCCAATGTGAGATCCCAAGCTGGCAGTCGTACTGCTCGGGAATGGGCTTTTTGACTGACTCGGGCATAGGCCTCTTGTGGGGTGCTGCCACCGAGTGTTAGCCCTAGATATTGACAGAATCTTGAACTGAAACTGGCAGTGTGCGCAACTGTGCCGTGACATCGGGGAACAAGTTGCCTTTGAGCAGAAGAGCGCACTCGTCAAAACTTACTCTCAGACTAGAAAAGTGTGTGAAAGTGGCGACTTCGTGCAGAACTTCTGTCATCAAAGGCAAACATCTTCCTGGCATGGGCAGAATGGCGACAAGCAGGTCGTTTGCGTAAAGTAAAGGCTCCAGTAACAGGATGTGTCGCCTGAATGGCGCGTGCAACAGGTGCGATCAGCAGTGAAAACAGAATGGGGGACAGCAGGCACCCCTGCCTAACACCCGACAAGAGGATGCCATGTGGAAGTAGAAATTTATTTCGTGCTTGAAAGAGCGTCGGCAGCGCTCTGCAGTGTACGGTGGGAGTCCCATGAGACTGAAGGGGTCCTTGCAATACTCATGCGTCACACCATAGGCTCCTTCGGTCATGCGACCCCATGTTCCGACTGCATCATAGAGATGGTCAAACACGTGCCTGCCCCACCCGTTCCCGTCCAAAAAACGTGCACCGACGGTTCAATGCAGCCCGCCAACGCTGTTGTGCGCAATATTTGGGGGCAATTGTGTGTCCACAGGATCTGTGTTCGTTTCACCTCTTTCATCGCCGCTGTCTCTTGCGTTTGCCATCCACAACGTTGCTGACTGCACATTGACGGCCAACGGCGGTGTCTAGCCAAGAACGCCACGTGCACATCCAACATCCACAAAAACACACCTTCCCACAGTGGACGGAGATGCAGCAACGGGTGTGATATGATGTAAGCGGTGTTACAGGGGGATTCTGGTACACGACGCAGGGCCCGGCCTATGTGCTGTGCGAAAGGCCCAAGAGAACCTGAGAACGAAAGGATACCGCAGGAAGAGAATGCAGAACACGGCCCCCGCGACGCCACAGCCTCCACTCCAGCATCCATGAGAGCTCGGTGGCACACCGCACATGTGCACCCCACGCCAGGCGCACGGGGCACTTTCGAACACACGCATCGTATGGGCATTCCATGGGGAAAGATCACAAGATCATAAGAACATAATCCACATGTCAAAGAACAGGACGAACGGGCACAGGGGCATGGGGCTGCACGAGCGCCGACTTCGACCCAGCGAACCTGACAGACACATGCGTCCCCACTTCACTGCAGCATCTCCGACACGCACTCTATGCCTCGTACCAGGCTGCTCCCTCAGAGCCAACATCAGAAGAGCCCCGGTTCAGATTAGGGGACTTATTGAGAAGTAGCAGAAGGTACAGAATATTTTTCTGCCCAATTTCAACATAACTCACACAACTCACGGGATTACTTCATGTGACGAGGTCCATTTCCGCACGCCTCTTTTTAACAGGAGTGCTACTTCAGGACTGCCAACGCCACTGCAATCGCCGTTGCATGTGCAATCGCCGTTGCACTCGCAGAGCTAGTGCCGGTGCCAAGTGCCGGTTCCAGTGTGATCATCACTGTCCGGCTTCCGATGCCACCCTCACTCCCACGGGCCGAGTGCGCCCACTGTCACTGCCACGGTCCGTGTCCTTGTTCCCGCCTTTGCCCTTTCCCCTGCCCGTACCCTTCCATCTGCTGTCCATTGTGCCACCATGCACAATAGTGGGCACAATCGAAACCGTGTGCATTGTCTCTGTACATAACCACCAAATGGATCTATGCGCCCCCCCCACCCGCAAGGAAAAGAGCAGATGGCGGCAACAATTGTGGCGCAAACCAGCACAGCGGAGAATCCCATGCACGCCCGCAGCAGCAGCAGCAGCATGGAATGGAATGTAATGGACATCGTAAGGGAGAGGGGAAATGCTGGTAGCGGCAGCGCCGGCTCCAGTGTTGCAGCTGGAAGGTTCTCCCGTTTGTTGTTACGTGCAGCAGAAAGAATTACGTTTTTACAGAAAGAGCAAATGTTGTGCGCGTGCCGTGCAGTATGTGACTGGACGGGGGGATGGCTTCTCGAGGGATGCGAGGGACTCGGGCATTGCAGCCAAAGACCTGGGCGATAGAAGAAGCAGATGATGCTGATGGTCGGTTGGTCAAAGCCCTCCCCCAACTTCTTCACATGAGCTACACAGCGCAGCTTCTTTCCCACGAACTGCTGCAGCACTTTCCGACTGTCCTGCACCAGAGCCACGAGGTAGGACGGCAAAGAATTGCAAGGGCCAGCAGGCGCAGAGGGGTGTGGTGGTTTGGGCACTGCAGACATGAACTCTGGATCGCCTGCCCTGGGAGCCCCATGTTGATAGCAAATTTCTCTGGTTTGGCAGACCACCGTTGCACAGGTCATCAGACTACCAGTGTTGAGCACAAACTTCTGATTTTCATGGCATATCTGCACACAGCATGGACTACAGCGGGGTACCAAGATACTATGCTTCGGTGATCAAGCCTGTGCCAACAAATACTATACTTTTGATTGCCGGAGGGGGGGATGGAGGTCTGGCAGCGATAGAGCTGCTTGGCCAGACCCCTCCCCATGACTACCCATGGCTAAACACTGGTGGTATTTAGGGTTACAGTCTGCGGTCATTTGTAAGCCACGCAACCAGTACAGCACTCCACCACCGCCAACTGTGTGAGCCACAATGCCAACAAGCCTAGTCTAATGTGGTAGTGGAGTCAGAGTTTGAGGTGCAGCATAAAGGGAACTCATCCTCAGAGTCGAAGGTTCCGTTGGACTCAAGGGTTGAACGGCTGACTGTGATGAACCCATGCCACTGTAGAGGGTGTGTGATGCATGTCCGATTAGCTACTTGGTCCAGCCTCTTTCCAATTGCAAGCTGGACACAACTAACAACCCATAGGAATCTCCTTCAAAGGAGGAGCTGATACCAACCCACAGTTGTAGAATGTGCAGAAATGAGAATATCATTGACCCATCCACCCATTGAAGTGGTGTGCACGCACGATGCCTTCATCCTCTTTGTTGCGCCTACATTCCTATGCAAAAGCCAGTTGCTCACACCCACCTGGGTGTCACCAACCTAGGCTACCATTGTTCAGGTTTTGGCTCAAACCTTGGATTTGGAAAGGGCACATGCCCCGGAACAAATTCACAAAATCAGAGCCAGAGCTGGAACATTGGCTTTCCAATATTTGCAAAACGAGTTTATGACGTGCTTGTTGCTTGCTTGTTCAATACCCCCCCCCCCCCACCCCGTGGGGGGCGTTTCATGTGGGGGGCTGGGGAACGGGGACCTGCCCACCGCTGAAAACTTCTCCTTATACCATTATATATGGATTGTGCGACGAAACAAAACACACCTCAAAAACCACCAAGACAGCCTCTCAAAATGACTGCCTCCCTTCGCTAATTGACAGTTAGCAACCTCACAATGTTGAGTTTGTGTCATTAAGCATCCACTCATTGTACATAAGCTAGGATGTGATCTGAAGGGGCACTAGCAAAATTCTATTGCCTTTGGCAAGGCACCTCGAAGAGAGGCCGATAATCAGCCAATCAGTCAGTAAGGCAGGCAAGCAGAAACACACAGTTTGGCTTTTTTCAGTTGCTGACTACAATTACAAACATTGGGGAACCCATTGCGCACAGGAACACTTAGTGGTCAAGTGGTCGAACACCCGACCGATGAATTGCTTGACGCCGGTTGGAATCCCGGCCGGTGCTATGCCGATAGCCTTGGGAGGCCTTAACTGCCAAGGGGGCTGGGGGGGCGGGGGCAGGGGTTGTGCAAAACGAGGACGTTTCCTAGGTTCAGAAATGCAAATGCAAATCAGCACCCACAAATTGCACATAGCGCACAACGCATCCTTATTTCGCCTGAAATCAACCCCCATTTTCGCAATTTGACCCCCTTTTCCCGAAATTCGGTACATGTTGAAACACAGGAAAACAAGCATGCAAAATCTGAAAAATGGCATTCACGTGCCGATCACATTGTCCACAGAAAGGGTTTGGATGTCTTCACCAATTCGATCTCGAAATAGCGTGCCAAAGCTACTGAAAATATTCCTCCTTTTAAGCAAATTCCAATGAGACGCGAAATTTTGCATCATATGAAGAAAGTATAGAAATCATAGTACGAAATTCCGACCTTCAAATGTTTGCATTCAAAGTCTCTAGACACAATGGGATATTCAAATGAATGGCACATTGGGTCACAAATACAGTACATGAGATACAAACAAACACAATTCTAGTAGACAGACTGTCACATCTGCCTAATCACCGGCACTGCAAGCTGCCAACACTGCAGATCAGTGTAAACAAATAGCATTCAAATTCAGTCGGGACAAAATCAAAATGAAACTCTACTGCTCAGAGCATGAAGATGGTGACATTGCATATGACTGCCACCAATTTCTCATCACAGTAGTAGCCATCAAATCACCTGTGCCTCTAATTGCCCAACGTTTTTCCCTTCTGGGGCGCCTTGCTCTAAGAAGGTTGTGTGGCACCACCACTGACCAGTTGCGAGAAATGCTCCAATCCTTTTGGTGTCTACGCTTGCGAGGCCTGGCTACCACTTCCCGGACTGGTCACATTTTGACTCTCCACAGACCCTATAGCTTGTCCGTTGGCAGGCTTTGCTGCGGATTCATCTGTTGGTGTCGGTCCCTTTTTGTAGGTGTTTTGGTGGGTGGCATTGGCATCCATTGGCATCCCCATCCGCATCCTTCGCAGAGCCCTTCTTCGGTGTTGCCTTCGGCATAGCCTTGGGTTTTGGTTTCGACTTTGGATCCACAGGTGTTGGTCAAGGTCTTGATTGCCAACATCGTTAGGAACCTACGCCATCCCAATCCAGTCCACAGGAATCCCCTTGTCCAGCTGAGGCACAACAAACTCCCAATAAATCGGTGCCACAGAGTCAGCTTCCCGCAAAGTGCCAGTTGTCCACTCAATAGCATCCTTTGGCAATTCATCAAAGTGAGCTTTGAGACACCCGAATACAACTGAACATTCAAACTTAAGACGGATATGCAACCGAACGGCTAGATTTGGGGATGAGGATCCCACCAGTACCCAGTTGGTCAAGTTCAACCGTAGATCCGGAAACCCCATTACCCAGTGCAGTGCTTCAGGACATAGGATACTCTGCAAGAAGCCCTCAGTGGATGTCAGCTACATAGGCAACTAGAAAAGGGGTGCAAATCACAGAAATCGAAGGGAGACGCGAAATTTCGCACGATTTCGGAAATTGGACAGATTGGGGTAGGTATTAAAGTAGCGCTGCACAAGTGTTACCATCCTTGGAATGGGAGCCAATGTGACAATTGACATCACCAAATGCACCTTGTTGAAGCTTGGACTGCAACTACCCGTGTTGTAGATCATCACATTCACCACATTCACCCCTTCCTCAGCCTGATCTGCCTGTGATTGACTGTTGATGATCCGAACTTCAGTCAAATCACCAGCGATCGGCAATGGTTTTCCCAATGCGACATGTCGCACAACAAGAGGAGGCGGCCCCATTGACTAGCCCTTGGGGAGTTCAATAATTGTCAAAATGAAAGGCAGACCAATGACTATGGCATTCTGGATTGTGGTAGGGTTCAACAGACAAATTTGCAATGGCAATTCAGCGCCCCCCGCATCTGCACCTGTGCCACCAACTGCACGGAGATGAACCGCATTCCCCTCAACTCCGGCAACATCAAATGAATTGCATGGTCTCGAAAGGTGACTTCTGAAATTAATGTCCCTCCCAGATGTCCAAAATTCTGCTTTACCGACACAATCCCACAGTGGCATAGGACTTTCCTCACTGTACACCCAGTCAGCGCAGCGGAACTTAAGTGCACCAATCCCCTTGATGAGACGTTGTAAAGTGGCAATCTCTGAAGCATTTTCTGAAATTGGGCGCAACAGGATACCAATCAATGAAAATTGGACGAGAGGTGGCATTCGCGGCATTCGGATGAATCAGCGGATTGGACACCCCTTTTCAATGGTACTACAAAACATACTTCGAGTTTGATGCACCAGATCCTCTGGACAGCCAGGATGCACAACAATCTAGGTCCAACCATGTCTCGTTGACAATCTTGTGCTACTTTGCCAACCCAGCAACACTGGCTCGCAGAATCTCCATGTATGGGCACACTGCGACAGAATTGGTCCAACTAGACCCTCCAGCGGCTTGGATGAACCCATTGACAAGAGGATACCGCGGTTTTCAAAATTCCATATACCATCGATTGCCATATACGCACAGGTCTCAATAATTCTTGCCAGAGGTACCCACCTTTAAGCCACATAATCCTACAGTAATTGAGGTACATTGAATCACTGTGCCCAATGCCGAGTCTGCAGTACTATAACATCCCTTAGCGGCACTTTGGAGGTCTTTGTAACTTTGGCCCACACGCAGAGAGGAAGGAAACACCTACGGTTCTCACTAACAGACAAATGTGTGCAGAGGTATGGGTCCAACTTGAGGAAATTTTTTTCAACATTTCTGTGCGACACGTACCCATTGTCCGATGGCAACCCCCACCCCTTTGTGTTGTAGAAGGTGTGGCCATTCGTATTGTTGATGCCCTTGTTTTTCTTGGTATCTTTGGGGCTGTTCCATCACGAAGCTCCTTATTTGCTATTTTTCACAAATATGTTCGGACTCTCCTATGTAGGAACCCCCCAAGCAATGATCTTCTGAATTTACTACAACAGACAGTGCCACCATCTCGAATGGAAAGGCAGCGCAATGCTGTGATTCAACAAGTCCGGGAAATCACTCGGCGAGCAAAACCGAAACCTAAACCCAAGCTGAAACCAAATGGGTTCCAAAGCATGTTCCACAAGCAACCCCCAACCCCCTCAGCCCCACGCAAATGTTCCCGCCCCCATCCCAAAGCCCCCCCCCCCCTCCGAAGAGCCCCAAGCCCGCCCCAACGCTGCCACCTGACCCGCATGCTGCCAAGGTTAGACCACGTGAAGTACCAATTGTTCCCCCCGAGGTTGAACAGATAGATGAAGATGCTGAGGCGAATGCTCCTGCACCTAACATGTAGTTTTTTAATAGTGACCGGGATGGCAGCAGTGTGTCTGATGATAGTGATGTTGTGGTCATGTTCGACGAGGAACACGGTTTTGGACAGGACACCTCTGGCTGGGACTGATCAATGCCTTTCTTTAACCACCCCTATGCATTTTTGCCCTGAATTATGTCGGTTTGATTGTGAGATGCGAAATTTCACCTCATTTCTAGAGACCGCCTTTTTGGTGTGGGTGAATTCATGCAATTCCAATGAGACGCGAAATTCCGCATGCCTTTTGTGATTTCCGTTGTTAGGGGGTGTCTAATCAAGATGTTTGCTATGGTTGTGCGTACACATGTGTGATTCATGAATGTTTTAGAACCATTAAGCAAATGCAGCCCTGTTTCAGGATTGTCAGTCAGTGTGCTGAAATTCCTACTACCGAACATGGAAGCTAGGTAAATCGGCCTAAAATCGACAATTCATTGGGTTGAAATCCAGGAATGCACCCTCACAGCCTGGTCAACATTGCCTCCCCATATTCCTTACTATGAATGCAACCTGGTGTCCGTGAATGCCACCGTTGCCAGGTCAACAAAGCACACATCAGTGTCTTGATGTACTCCACATTTTTCCACTTAGTGCCCACAACGGCAAGCATGCCCAACAAACGGGACTCCAACACTGCCAAGGCATTCTTTCCACTGCCAGGGTCTCTAGTAGCCCGATTGCAATCCCGAGCAAGGACACCAATCCTAAGAGCAGCAGGGTAGTACTCCTTCAAAAGTACTTGCAAACCCAAGAGTAGCTGTCTAGCTTTTGCCTCCAGATCAATAGCTGCCCGGTTCCGTGTTGCTAGAGAAGGTACATCAATTTTTGCCTCTGAACTCTGCGAAGGTAGGCGCTTGCATTGAGACATAGGGCAAATATTGTCTTCTCCATGTGAATACACTTCACCTTTGTTGGTACGTGATCCCCCACTTTGAAGTCAGTGTGGATTTTCTCAACCAAGGAGATGATTAGCATAAAGGACGGTACAACAGTGTAATCATATGTTTGTAGGGGTGCCAAACTCCATAAATGAGGAGTAGACTCGCCCAGTGCTGATGGAAGTTCCATGGTGTATAGCTCTGCCCATATAGGTACTTGAGAAGCTCATAATGACACTCACGGTGGCAAATCATGTGGAGTGGTCTGCTGCAAGTAACGGATCATTGTTCAACAGTTTCAAGTGATCTATTTTGGTCCCACACCGCAGCTGAGAGAGCACCATTGGTTGCCAGCGAAGGGAGAGGACGTTATGACATACAATGTCCAAAGGTACTCTAACAAATGTCCGCTAAATGCTACCCGGTAAGGCATAAACACGCCGAAAGAGATCTCCATCACGTGCCTGCAAAGCTTCCACTCGTGTTCCACCGGTTTCAACAGCATCCATCGACAAAACATGCCCTGGAAACGGTGGTAATACTGGTAAATGCAAGACAGCAACCGCTGTGCAATTACTGGAATCATCGGGATGCAGCGGATCAACCCCAAAGTTTTCCAATTGCCATACCAAAGGCAAATCTGGTGGTTCCGCATGCTTTCCCAAAGCCATGTGGCCTGCTGGTGTGCTCTAGCTGTAAGTGTGGGCATGGCTGCGTGCACAATTCCTGTTGGAACCAACAATTGGCGTGTCCTCCGGCTCAAAGGGATTACCACCGGTGCATCCTGAGACTAATTGTGGGGAGCAGCAATTTTTCGCAGTAGTCTCCAAAGGCAGACCAATTGATTTGAGAAAACAGTGTACGAACGGGGCTTCTTGCGGACACCATGAGCAACGAGCAGTTGCGTAGGATCCTTCCGAGGTCGTCCATTAGTTCGCATGGCCGGTGCCCAGACGGCAAGTAACCTAGCAGATCCACCATTTGCAAAATCTGTCATCAACTGCTGTGCAATTTGAAATTCACGTCCGGCAACAACCACACGCAACAATGCAGGATCCATGGCTTGTGGGCAGCTCACAGCAATGAATCAGATTTACATGCCTCGTATCAATGAACAAACTGGGTAATAAAGATGTCAGGACTCACAAAAAAAATCATAGGCTTCAAATTGGTTACAATACAATATAAACACACATCACAGATGACCATTGAAAGGAAAGGCATCAAATCATCCAAAATTGAAGAGGTGGCGAAATTTCGCGTCTCATTGGACCTAAGAGTGGCTAATAATGGGTATGATATCACGTATTTTCAAATGAGGTGAGAAAATTCGCATCATAATTGAAATAGGCTAACTGGGGTGTTGATTTAGGTAGTTGAGAAAGCTTCATGCGTATGCGAAGAAAAACTATCTTTTAAAACCCAGTCTTTGGCACTGTCTTACCTTGTCCTCTAATTAGTACCCCAGAAATTAACCCTAGTATGAGGCAAAAATTTGCACTTTTGGGCATCCGGGAGGGTGGGCAGTTAAGGCCTCCCAAGATAGCCGGCTCAATCGATTGACTCCTGAGCCCTTTGTTATACTTGACTCTGGTTCACATCCTTCTCACCACAAACTTTTCAACCCCCCCCCCAAAAAAAAAGGTGTCCAGTTTCAAGGGGATAGATACCTCAAAATCAAAAAATCCATTGGCGGATTGTGTTGGTGGGCAAAATAATGATTTTACAAGGCGTTGGACATCCAATATCATGCCTTGGGGGGGGGGGGTGTATGGCGTCCGCGCCTCCGCTTGATCTAACAACCTGTCTTCGAGGTGATTTAGGCACCACATAAAACCATAGATTACCAACAAGCCTGAAATCAAAAGAAATCGTAATGCCATTTATTATTTGACCGTACAGGCCACAACAATCTAGCCCGATGTTGGGGCGCTGTCCAAAAGGCTTGTCCAAGTTGAAGAATAGCTAGAGGCCACGAAATTTGAATCCCACACCTGATTTATAAATGGTTTTTGATGGCAAGTACGGCCGTTGAAGCACTTTTCAGTCTGTTTTATTGTTGTTTTTGAGCATTGATCTTTCATTTCCCGATGCCAAGCGATAGACACCACATTTTTGAGTGTACAATGAGAAAATATAAAAAACCTTAATCAAAATTGGATTTTGGTTCATCAAAATCCGACATGGTAAGCCGAAGTGTTGAGTTCATCAGTTTGTGCCTTTTTGAGGCTGTGTAGGTAATTTTGCTCAATCCGCCCACCTGTCACTTGTCAAAGTGGACAGCATAAACCATATTGAGCAAATTTCTGCATTCTTCGTGATTAAGATGAACAGTTTTGACGCTTACTTGCCGCTTCTAGTCCCCATTTGCGATGTAGATAATGTGCATTGACACAAAGCTGCAACACAACTGTTTCAACGCACCAAGGCTTCTTTATTCACGGTGCTTAGCACCGTGAAAAGAAAGGATGGACAAAGCACGGCGGATTCATGTAACCCTTCTTTCTCAAAACCCTCGCACATCGCATGATGTATGGTGCCTTGATTCCATTTCACTAAATATGTTCCTTCCACTTTGTAATAAATACATGATCACAAGCTGGACAGCACTTAAGCTGACTCCGTCGACAAATCAATTATCTTCACCAATATCAATTTCATCCCACTCCACCTGTCCCCTCCTCTTGTGTAGCCCCCCTCTGCTTGTTGAGGTTGTCAGCTTGATATTTGGGGTGAGAGGTGTGGTAAATATAATATATATGTATGGCACAAGTGCCGACCCCCCCCCCCCCCGACCTGGCCCCACCGGTCGGGCTTTGGTTGAGGTCAAGGACCTTGCCCCCTCTATTTTTGGGCCGAGAAATTCAAAAAAATAGGAATTATAGAGTGGTTGGAGACAGTGGTGGGTCGCTATGACCCCTCAAAATTGCCAAAAATAGGTATTTCCTACCGAGTGACATCATCACCAAAAATAGCCTAAAAATCTAAAGATGGCGCTCTCTACCTCGCCATACCCACCAAACACCCAAACCATTGTTGTCAATGCCTTTCATTGCATCCATTCCTCCACTAGGGGCAAGGGAAGGGGCACATACACCCCACTTTACCATTTTTTGGGCCCAACTTGCATATTTTGCTATTTTGAGTCATCTGGTTAATACCCTGTTTTTGGTGATGTCATACCCTATTTTTAGCCCTACCCACACCTGAGTGCACCCAAATGCTCCACCCCAACCCTCCAAAAACCTTCTCAAAGGTGTTTATTTGTGATCCCCACCCATAAAATAGGGGGTGTGGTCCTTACGTGCCCCCCAATCCTCCCCAAGTCACGGGGGTAGGGGGGGGGGGTAGGCACTTATGCCATATGTATATATGTCGACCAAGCTTTGCATGCTTCCACCAATCCCTTGCGCCTGCCCTTGGGTGTAGGGGGAGTGAGGGCACTAGCTAAGGCACCTGCATGCAGGATCTTCACCAGCCACCTTGCCCACTTGTGGGCCACCTGTGATTCTGCCCCCCGCTCTGAAGCGGTGGGGACCACCTAGGCGGTAGGGGTTATGTAGCCACCTTGCCCACTTGTGGGCCACCCGTGATTCTGCCCCCCAAGAGTTGCCGCCCATGGGCTGGCCTACATTGAAGAAGGCATGCGCATACTATTGTGGCTACAATCAAGTGTAGTACCATTTGAGGAGGGCACAGCCCACCCAAGCACCAGAACTTGAGGGCGGGTTGCCACATCTAGTCACAGCTTACCAACTCACATGGAAAACCAGTAATGGGTTCGGGGGAGCTAAGCCGATCGGAGGCATATGTGGCTTACAGAAACACAACGAACGGAAAATTTCGTGGACCACTTGCATAGGGGTTGCGCCGCTGCCCCTGTATACCTCTAGATTGAATGTGTGGACTTGCCGCAACTGAATTGGTCCTTGCTTTCTTGCCCCCCCCTCCCCGCAATTTCAGGAACCTGGATTCCCCGATGGGGCTCGCATCCTCAGCCCTAATCCGTAGACTTGTGGCTACTGGAGCTTTGCATGTATTCCATGGCATACCGGCGGAGCATTGGCACCACCCGCCTAAACGGGAGGCTGTGGTGGCCACTCTATTTCCGGCGCCCTTCCAGCTCCCTGCTCCTCCCCACGGTGGGTACCAGACACGCCATTGCATTCCAGGCCCTGCCCGATTGTATAAGTGGGTGGGTACCTGTTCACGATCATCCGTTTCGCTGTCCGAGCCCACGACGAGACCTGCAGGATATCGGGGGTGCTGCTCACCCTGAGTGTTGTACGGATGGTGGTTCCATTCACGCACGAGGGAGACTGCATCCTTCACGTCCACAGCACACAATAGTGCCTGCAGGCAAAGCCATGATGAAAGACAGCGATCAGATGGTCTGCGTGTAAACAGGCGGCTGTGCGCTGTGTCGTGTGAATCCCAAAGGGCATCTGCTTCGGACGAGACGTTGTTTGAGATCGGGTTCTGGAGCTTCCGTTTAAAATGCACTTCCGCCCACCCACACGCGTGGACCATCAAACAAGGCGAAGGGGGGGCGGGCTCGTGTGGCGAAACATTGTCCAAAGTTGTACCCCCCCCCCCCCCTGTATAAGCTACGCCAATGTACGGAATTATTACGGTCCCTACGCCCACTGTAGCTTGGACAAGGGCGTAGCCTGCGCGCAACACATACAACTACCGACACACACGTGCGCGCGCGCATGGTATGAGTGCACCTTGACCTCTGCCCACATTCCAAGTGTATGCAAACGCAAGGAAGCCTTGGGAACATGAAAATTTCAGGTTCACACCCATGTTGGCACAAGCAATGAAGAATGCGAAGCCTACAAATGTTCGGCTTGGAAACCCTTCTTGCAATCATACACCATGCGGAACAATTGCACATGCTCACCACTTGAAGATGCCTTTGGCTGAGGCTTAGGGGCTGGTTTGGGCTCAGGCAACTTCAAATTCTTGGAAATCAAATTGCCTTGCTTTGGCATGTTGCATGTGTCCATGGCTCCATGTAATGACTACAAACCCATGTCTCATGTGGCCGCACTACATTTTGTACGCAATTAAAATTACGTACACAATTATTACGGTCCCTACGCCTACTGTAGCTTGGACAAGGGCGTAGCTTATACAAGGGGGGGGGGGGGTAATAAAGAAGGGGATTTGCTGCACAGCAGATGACTCATAAGCACACGCACACCCTTACAGATCCGGCGGGCTGGACCATGAAGCCAAAGGAATGGCCGGCAGATGCATCCAGATTGGATTGTTTGTGTTGTCTTGCGCGGAGAAACACTCTTGGGGGAGGGTCTTATTGGCTCACCTGCTTGTGTGCGTTCTCGCGCGTGTGTGCGTGCGTGCGTGTGCGCGCGCGTGTGTGTGAACCTGACAACACACAAATGGCAAAACGCCTTCAAAATGCCGTGCACCACCGACGGGAGACCCAAGTCCCCTGGCCCTGTGTTGCACAGCCCCACATCATTTGCTGTGGGAACACCCCCTGGACCCCACAACCCTGGGCAGCATATACCCACCCATTGCTGCCCTTCAGCACCCATCCGTACAAGGGCTCAGCAGCCCACGGAGGTTCCCCCTTCTTTTCTCGCTTGTTTGGAGGCACCCGCACAGTTGATAATTGTGTTGTGCATGACTGCTTTGAGGCCGACACTGATTGGGAACAAGATAGAGTGAATCTGACGACGGCCTTGATGGCAGGCATCGTATGATTTTAGTGCCTCTGCTCAGCGATGAATTGCGTGCACTGCCCGCTCTGCAGGCGCGTGCGGGGCCCAGACCGGTGGTGTCAAATAGTGTTCAGGTATACCACAGCTCACATCTTGCAGCATCCTGCTCCCACTCGCACTTCACGCAAAGTACATTCCAAACAATGCGACGCAAATGAACAATGCAACAGGCAGCATATCACCGCAGTGAAGAGGTGGCTAGGGGGCCTATCAAACGCAGGAAGGGGGCGAAGCTGCCCACTCTAGCGGGAGGGTCTCAGGGCCTGCAACCCCCCAGGGATGTGCTTATCCACGGGAAGGGGGGGGTGTGATCTGGCGGACCCAGAGCCCCCAGGCCAAACCACCCACCCACGCACCCAAAACTAAAAAAATTTTCCTCTTGGGAAAAAAAAGAAAATTCAAATACAGAGCCAAAAAAAAAGCCCATTTTAGGTACACAATTTTTTTGTACCCTCATACCCCCCCCCCCCACGTTCCGTAGGCCGAACACTAAGCACAACCCTGACGCCCCCCCCCCCCCACTTTTCGAACTGTGGGGCCGACATTCCACTGCCCATTCCCCCCTACCCACCCTCGGGCCCCACACTACCCCCCAGAGCCAGCCTCGACGAACAAAAGCAGGTCACAGCAAAGGCATGGTTCAGGACACCGATTTACACTTCACGGCACCATCCCAACAGCCCTTAATGCAACCCCCTCCCCCTCCTCCAATTTGTATCCGGCCACTTTCGAAATTTGTGCAAAAAAAATGCAACAGTTTCCGTTAAGGGACACCGGCCCCCAATCCCCCGAAGCCGCGCCGTGTCGCGCCGCAGGGGCGGCGGTGTTGCTATACACCCACCACCTGTCCCCCAATCTCCGCTGGTTCGGTACTCAGAGATGACCGAAAAACGGAGAAGCGATGCTGACCATTGACCCAAAGGCAGCCCTTCCCTGGCCCCACAAAGCGGCGCACCTGGTGCACGGTGTTGGGGTCCTGCACATGCAGCGCGTCGAGGCGCCGAATGGCGTGCGCGATCGTCGCGGCGCGCAGGACCGGATGGCTGGCGGCCGCGTCGTAGATGCTGCGGATGTTGCCTACGTTGAAGATCCGAGGCAGAGGGTGATTAAGAGGTTTGACTGGAGTCCAATGCCCACGACAGAGCACAGCAACAACGGGCACAATGGGGGTCAAATTCAGATCCAGAGTCCCCTCTGGCGTTGCGGGAAGCAGCAGAGGACCGGCTCTTCAAGACATCACCTGCATTACCGACAATGTCCGGAAAACCAACGGTCCCGTGAGGCGGGACTGCATGAGCGGGAGCAGAGGAGAGAGTATGTAGGGGGATGGGCGACTTACTGACGCGGTCGGTTTCAACGCCCAGCCGGGCCGGGCTGCAGCATTTGACAGCACTGCACATCCCTCAGCAAACCAACAATGGATTGCTGAGGCAACAGAGCACCTGCCTTCGCGAACTCTTTGGGGGTTGACAGAGTGCAGACTTTCTTTGCAATATTCCGAAACTGCACGCGCTTCAAGGGCACCGCATCCCAGCACACGTCCTTCATGTAATTGGCCTGAATGGCGTCCCGCAACGCATACCTGAAACCAGTACAAAGGCAACCCTAAGATCCAGACGGATAACGGTCCGGCCGCCCAAGGCTATGGGAAAGCACAACGGTGTGGCAGCATTCCCACCCAAGGCTACTGGTCAGTTCCAGATGAAAGGGAAGGATGCAGCAGCATGAAGGACCCCGAGGATGAGGTGGCCTGTTAGGGCACGCAGTGGGGCAAAATGTGATGTTGTATGCACTATTCATGGCCGCACTGACTTAGCCTAGGGTTGTGGTCACGTATCTCCTGCTGTATCAAGGCGATACCGCACAAAAAACTGTGGATGATGGTTGCATATCCTCTCCCATACAAAGACTTGGAACTGCAATCTTTTTGTTTGAAACAAATTCCCAACCGAACGATGACCTAAGAGTTTGTTTTCCCTGTCACCCGAGTAGATTTTTTTTTGTATTAAGCTTGCGTTCCAACCAAATTGTACCCCGACGAATTTTTATTGTTGTGAAACCGAGACACAAAATTGGCATACTCAAGGGTGCAACATCTGCTTCCCCTCTTTTCTTTCAACTCTGGTAACAGCAACAAAATGCTTGGGCCACGACACACACCACTCCTCGTTTGGGCAGAGGGGAGAGGGGCCATCCCGACAGGCACCAGCGTCAGAGGGAGACAGGGTCCCCACGAGCAGAGCACAGGGCTGTCGTTCAGGGAAAAAAAAGAGAAGGGTTCGTAACGCCAACAGAAATGAACGTTCACGGGGACGCTCTCTGCTTCATGGTCAAGACATGGGCAAGACACAAAACCGCAGAAACAGTGTTGAGCAATGGTTGGCAGTTGGTGGCAGTTGATGGTTGGCGGCGGTTGGCGGTTGGTGCTCCTTGGGGGCTGCCCTTGACCAAAACAATTGGGGTTCTTAAGGACAGCCCTGCCAGAGCAAGAGCAAGGGCACGGTCAAGGGTTCCGAGCAGCCGGCTGCGGACAAGGAAACGCCCAAAGCACGGGGCCATCCCTCTGCCTTACGTCCCAAATATATCAAGTTGGGGCGTACCACCCGCAGATGACAGCGAGAGGTCACACCTGTAGACCTCTGTAAATGGGAGATCTACGCCGTCCGCGCGGAACGGAGTCGAAGTCATCGAAACGGCAAACGCCGCTTGGAAGTGGTCGCGGATTCTGCAGAAGTAAGGCCAAGGGAAAGCGTTGGGGCCCGGGAGCGGGGAGTAGCCGGGTTCGGGTTATGCGGAGGGCCTTTTCCCGGAGATGTTCCGGAATGATCTGTGATATGCGGGCGTTCCGGTGTGGGCGACTCGTCTCACGCGTGGACGTGTGCCAGTACACGCGTGGAAGAGGGATTGGCAGGCAGCCCCCGGTGGTCGTAAAGCGGTGTCCGAAGGTTTGTCGCGTCGGCAACTGAGGCGGGTACCAATTCGCGTGCATACGTGGAGTTACCACCTGCCAGGGTGTCGCCGGGTGTCGCAAAATCTTTGGGCAGGCGTCGCCAGGTGCCACACACACAATGAGAACCGCAAACAAGAACAGAGCAAGAAAAGCGGTGAAAGAAAACTCCTCAGGAGCCGCAGAGCAGCCCTAGACGGCAGGTGTTGGTAGGTGTCACAAACTGTTTGGAGCAGGTGCTAGCTCCATGTATGGCCGCGCGAAGACCCTTCGCAGCAGCATCTCACTCCGCAGCGCAGCACCACAACACACCGAGAGTAAGACTGTGCCACTGCGTGGTGGGCCTCATCGAAAACAACCAACTGAAAGAAATCATGGGGCAATTGCATAAGTGTCGCCAGCGGCAGCTGCTGGACATTCGCCACCACCACGTCCTTGTCCTGAAGCAATTTGGGGAGCAGGCAGGGGCTGCATGTGGCTGGTACCTGACCCAGAACCCCAGCTCTGCAACCCTGAGACTGCACCCATCGCTAGACTGCAGGTGTGGCACGTCCACGTGCGTCACTGAGGCACTATTTTTCGGAGGAAATTGGTATCCGCGCTTCAAAGAAGATACCTCCACAACACAAGAGCCCTACTCGGAGCACTGACCATTTACAGCACCGGCTGTGGCTGTGGCTGTGGCCGTGGCTGTGGCTGGGGCTGGGGCTGTGGCAGTGGCTGTGGCAGTGGCCGCGGCTGTGGCAGTGGCTGTGGCTGTGGCTGGGGCTGGGGCTGTGGCAGTGGCTGTGGCAGTGGCCGCGGCTGTGGCAGTGGCTGTGGCAGTGGCTGTGGCTGCGGCTGTGGCAGTGGCTGTGGCAGTGGCAGTGGCCACGGCTGTGGCAGTGGCAGTGGCTGCGGCTGTGGCTGTCACTGCCATTGCCCATTCTGGGGGGGGCACCAAACCACGGGGTTCAGCTCTCAGATCGATTCGGCTGCTTTGGGCTTCTTCCGGTGACGCCGTGAGCCTCTCAGACCAGGGTCCACCCCATGTTCCGCGATTGCATTGTTGAAATCCTCCGGTGTATTCCAGTACCTACTTTCTGACAGTTCGGTTCCTTTTAGTGCGGCGGGTGCAACACTGCTCCGTTGTCTCTTGTTCAAAGGGGAAGGCGGCATAGCAACCAATAGAAAAGTGCTCAACACACGTAACACGGCGACAACGGAGCTCAAGTAGACTGAAAATCGCTGCACATTCCAAAGCCCCGTAGGAACCCGTTGTGCAACCGTGCGACAGCGACGATGTAGAAGGCCCCCACCGCCAGTGGACAAGAGCGCTCAACCCCAAGATGACGTCGCAACGGTGATCAATTGCTTGTCACAATTGCCTGGCCAGCCACGTCCCTCCCACCATTGCTCCACATCAAGTGATTGACCAGTGGCAAGGGACAGGGCGACTAATGCACGTGTCCCACTCCTCCGTCAGGCCTCCGCCGGTCGACTGCCACATGAGGCAGTCGACGAGGATTAACGGGAGGAATGGTCCTCAAGAAACGCCCATCGGCGCTGCACCAGAAGGGCCGCCGCACATTTGCGTATAGAAACACAAAACAGCGGAATGCCATTCAGAAGGAACGGCCCTGCCCCATTCGGTGGCCATGTGCGCGCACATGAAAGGCGACCCCCCCCCCCCAACCCGCACGGGCACACAACGGACGGGACGGCAAACAGGATTGCGGAGGACTCGGAGTATCCGCCGGAAATTGAGACGAATCCGCTCAGACCGCGCGCACGTGAAAGACGGGCGTCAGAGGGCCAGCGCGGAACAAAGAAAAGGTCCACGAGCGAAATCATCGCCCACCGCCGGCGGACTGTTTCCAGCGCGTGCCCCTGAACACACCTGCAGTGCCCCGTAGTAGTCCGAGGGGTCCAGGACCTGCACATTCGCCGTCCCCGTGAGGGCAGGCACCGGTTCGGCGGAGAGCAGCACCGTCTCGGGGGCCAACTTCTTGTCCAGAACCCGCAGTTTCGTGAAGGTGCATTCGGGTCGTGAGAGGTCGAGCGCGGCGGCAACGCCCTGCGGCGGTCGCGAGGGGTCATGGCAGAGGGACGCCCGTGACTTCAGGTCCTACTGCCCCCCTCGACAAGGTCTCAAGAAGTGAAGTTGGGGAATTGCAGATGGGCGCGCCCTGCGGGTCCCATCATTTGCGTGCCCTGTCCCTTTCCCTCAGCCCTGCGCTTCTGCCACCGGAGCTTTTCGTGCACGTTGCCGTCCAACTGTTAATGGGGGGCCGCGGCGGCTCTGTGACTGGCTGTGCTAAATGAAACAATATGCAACGCCGCCGCGCTACAGATACCTCCCCTGCCCCCCGCCCCTCCCCTCCTCATCGCCACCGTGTTTCAAGTACCGCCAACATCGTTGGGCCATCTCCGCCAGCCCCACGGTTTGGTTTGGTTCGCCCTACGGTATTGGAGGCCACCACAGGGTCGCCTCCTCAAGCTCCCCGTGTTCAGGGCCCGGGGTCGCTGGAGCGGAGGCCGCGGCGCGGAGTTTCCCCAGTCCAGCGTCCTGCAGGGGAGGGGGGAGGGGTCGCGGTGCTGTGCTCTCCCCCCGCGGTGGGTGTCCTGTGCCCGTGCTGTGCTGGGAGGTCCACACATGCAGGCCTCGCGGGATGGCACCTCCCGGCATAGGGCACCACCCACAAACATCGCCAGCCCCACGGATATACTGCCCGAGCGTGCCATCCTGCCGTCGTACTACTGCACGCATGTCGCGCACGTGCCCTGCCCCTCGGTCCCAATCCACATGTTCCTCATGCCCGCACACGAAGCCCAACCGCAAGGGTCAAGTGCCAGCCGCCGCTCATTGGGCAGGCGGCGGTGGGTGCCCATCACCCCCCGCCAGGGACTGCGCCCCTGAGCGCATGCGCATTCCAACTACCGATGAGTCAAGTTGGGGCCACAAGGTGGAGCCGCAAACGCTTGTAAACCAGTTGGCCACGGTTGGGAAAGCGGTTGAGGAGGAGGAGGTAGCGGTTGCAAAACCGTTGCAATCGCAGTTGGAGTTGGAAGGCGTAACTAACAGTTACTGTTGGGGGAAGGGCGATTAACCCCCCCGGATAAAGGCCCCAGGCACCCAACCTCAGCCCTACTCCTCAGGCGCAAACCTGCGCACAGCCCCACTTCTCCTCCACCACCCCATCCACAACCCTGACACTAGACTCCAAACCGATAGACTACACAGAGACCTGTGCAATGACCAGATTGGGCAGCACAAAGAGCGCGCGCACTCTGGTGCAGCTGGCAGTCATGTGGGTGATGTGCTGCAAAGCCACGTACGGCGAGAGACAGATCAGCGCAGTCTTGCCAACACCCGTGGGCATGACGCAAAGAGCGGAAGGTGATAGCTCTGAGGAATACGGGACTTGCATGAGTGGCCTGGGACTTGGGGCGGTGGCAACCGGGGGAACACAACATCACTGCTGTGAGTCAATCGCAGTCTGTACCCGTCGGATTCTAGATTCCACAATTCCTTGGCTCTAACTCACGCAGTAGTGGGACACAACGGCAGTCCTCAGGGACCTCATGCTCCTCCCCGTGCCCTATCCCTCCAGCACTGGGACACAACGGCAGCAATTCGGATGGTGACCCTGGAGACGTTCCGAGGAGGAACCGCCAGAAAGGCACCTGTTTGGTTCTCGGGATGGTCTCGATCCCTGTGCTCTGCCATTC
Source organism: Eutreptiella sp. 'Long Island Sound 2002' (assembly GCA_964036045.1). Lineage (NCBI taxonomy): Eukaryota > Euglenozoa > Euglenophyceae > Eutreptiales > Eutreptiaceae > Eutreptiella > Eutreptiella sp. 'Long Island Sound 2002'. The sequence goes on from OZ038386.1 coordinate 67,398,271, forward strand.
GGTGAACGCACTCCAGAGCACACCAATTATGTGAGTCATTGTTTGTGATGCAGTTACTTGTCCTGTTGGTACAGCTGAGAATATTTTTACGAAAGCAAGCATACTTCCCAACCTCTGCAACATCATTGCAGACTGAACTTCCTCATCCCAGGGGACTTTTCGTTCCTCGTTGCTCTGCTAGTGTCTGGTCCATGAACTCTCGGGATGCGCCCAGGGCCCTGTTTGTCGTTGTTGTCTCGCCTCTTTGTGGGTGAACCCCAGCAGTTTTTTTCCGGACAGCAGTTGGCCCAATCCCCAGCCGGTCTCTCCCAGAAGGGTCCCAGGCGGACTCTCCCATTGCACCCACCCCCTGTGTGACATTCCGTCTGGTTGTTGTTCCTTTATAGGGCCCTGGACGGTCATCCGTTCTTCCCTTCGCATGTTGCGTCGGGTTGCTGCTTTCTGTCGGCCGCTGCAGCCGGTGCTCTTGCTGGTGTCGTTTCCACGTTCGCGGAGCCCAGTAATTGGTGTGTTGGGGCTGTGCTGAATGTGGCATGGTTTGCCGTTTGCGCGTCAGCGGCGCCCAATAATTGGCGTACTGAGGATGTGCTGGTTGTTGCCGGGGTCATTTGACTGTTTTTGCTGTCCACACACCTCTGCCCACAGGCCGTCCATAGCCTGCCTCGCTGTGTTTCTGTGAGGCCCAGGTGCCCTGTTCCTCCACGCGCTGTCCGGGCCGTCCACCATATGTCCTTTTCCCCCTCACGGCTGGTCTGCCCCTGATGGGCTCCCGCTCCTGTTGCGCAAACAGCCCATCTGGGCTGCGGGAGACACCCCCCACCTGATGCCGGTTGAGCAGGGGTTGCCCTGGCACCCGGTAGCGACGGGGCTGGCTGGCCAAGCCATCCCCTTTATTGTCGCTGCCTCCCATGCGCACGCTCCACCATCCGCTCCATTCTGGTTCCCTGTTCCCGCTGTTCTGATTGCCTCTCCTGCCTTGCTGTGCCCCTCCTCCTTGTCTGCTGTGCTCGCCCTTGTCCCTCTTGGTGTGGCTCCCGCGTTCTGTGTGTCTGTGTTGCTCCTCCCCTTGTCTGTTGGCGCTCCCGGGTGCCCCTCCCGCGCACCCCCTCCTGTCCCACCCGCCAGCCCCCCCGTACGAGGATTTCACATCTCCGTACGACGTGGACTGTCCCGTGCGCGGTTGGCTGGTCACGGCCCTGTTGCCACCCCCGTGGCGGGCACCTCCCGGCGCGCGGGGCGCAGCCCCCGCCCTTGTGGAGTATGTGGGCACCTTGTAGAGCGAGGGGGGAGTGTTTGCTGATGGCTCGCTCGGCGTGCACCGCATTTGGTGGTTGCTGCAGTGCTCGCACCTCATGGTTCCCTTGTGTCTTGTTATGTGTCCTGTTGGGGCTCGTCTCACTGCCATGTGTGGGGCGGCCCTGTGCCCAGTTGTTTTGCTGCTTGCGTTCCTCCCAGTTTCGGGCTCTTTCTTTTTCTGCTGGCATGCTCACTGCTTCTGGTGTGCGGCGCCGGGTAGCATGTCGCTCCCTGCATCCCATTGTGGCTGTCAGGGGCCCCCTCTCAGTTGGGTGGTGCCAGGGGCACCGGGCACTTTTGCACATGTCTCCAAATCTACAAACTGACCTGTCACTGGTGTTTGTTGGGGTTGTTCTGGGGTGAATATGTTGCGTTGTTGCTCTTTTGCTTTCTGGGCTGCTGAGGGGCTCCCCGTTTGAGGACTTCACTCCAGGCTGTCCACGCCTCGGAGCTAGGGACTCGTGTGAGTCCACCCCCTGGTTGGTCGTGTGCAGTGACCACCAATGGTTTGCCCCCCTGCCCCCCCCCCCCCCGGCACGCGCTCCCGTCGTTGCCTCACTTCTGCCGTTTTGGACGTGCCGCGGGATGTCCCAGACCCATTCGCGTTCTCGCTGGCGGATCACAGGAATTCTTTGTACCCTGGGGATGCCAATCCCCGAACCCAGGTCTATGCAGATGCCCCTACCCTTGCCCCTGCCCATGCGCATGACAATGCCCCTCCCCATGCCCGCACAGCTACCCCACCCCATGCCCGCGCCCATGCCCATGCTCCATGCTGCCGCCAATGCCCTGCTTCTCTGCAGCACCGTAGCCCGTGTCGCGAGCTCTCTATCTGCCCATACCCCTGCCCCTGCCTACACCCATGCCCCTGTCTGTGCTGGGGCCCATGCCCATGCGATGCTCCTGCCCCTGCCCACGCCCGGGGTGTGGCTGGCGCACACCCGCATTGGCACACTCGACACAGTCCTGCACTTCTTTGAGGGCACGCAATGCGCGGTCCTCCGCCGGTTTGAGACGTTCGTCAGTACATGTGTACGATAAAAGCACAGCCTCGTGGAAGGCCTGAGCACAGCGCGTGAACAGCGGTTCATGGCAAAGGTTGAAGCAGAAGTTGCACTAAGTCGAAGGACATGGAATAGACACGTGGAGAGATGTATGAGCGTTGGACATGTATGGAACGGATGGAATGGGAGTGGCGATGGGGTGATATGCCCCCTTACGCCCTTGCGTTAGCATGGCTTAGGCAAGGCCGTGCTTACGCACAACCCACAATAACACCGCCCTCGAGTTGGAGATGCCTCAGAAGGTGATGTAGATGGATGGGCTGCGGATGGGGAAAAAGCACGGCCACATGAGGCTTCATGCGCAATCCCTATCCCATCAGGCACGTAATTCAAATGAATAATATTGGAAGGCACATGCACACCAGTGGTGCACAGAATGCACGTGACCGTCATGCTGGCTCTAGCGACAGCAGCCATGGCTATCAGATGAAAACAAGCAGACGTGGGATGCAGTCTCAAGCAAAAAGCTGCTTCCAATGGTACAAATCTGACAGACCTTACAAATCTCACAAATCTTACATCTTTGAGCACATGCGGTCAGGAAAACGAGTCGCCGTGCTCGGGCATGGCGGTGGTAGCACAAAAGCGCAGGGGGGGGGGGGGGTTGACGGCTGGCAGCAATTGGTACTACTCTGATATGCAATACGTATGCGTGCACGTGAGTGTGGGGTTCATGTGTGGTGTGGCGTGTTGGCGGTCGACCAAACGGACACTGGAGTCCGATGCCCTGCAAAAGAGGCTGTTCTCCTGTGATGTGGATGGGGGGTTACATGAGCGTTGGACAGCCTGTCCATGACGACTTTGTGACAATGCCTCACCCACTGACTTCATGAGTTTGGGCGTTGCATAGGCAGCTCGGCCCATTGTTTGCTGCACCCCACAGACACATACGTCTGCCTGCTTTCCCATTGGCCCTTCTGCGGGCACACAGTGTCGGAATGAGGACAACCAGAAAACCACAAACACAAAAGAGATGCCACCAGAACTGATAGAACATGTGAGCGCCTGGGAGTGGAATTCGAGGTGCAGGGACTGTATGGATATGCTCCAATGCAAGAAACGTGTCCTTACGGTGTTACGCCGGAATTGTATCAGAGTCTGCTGCCAGTGTTGTTTGTACCATCATCATCTGCCGTGACGGGTGGGCCCCTGTGGGGCTTGTGTAGGTGTTATGAGTTGAAAAAAAGTCCGCATGCACATTTTGCAGTTTCATAGGGGGAATTCTCAAAATTCTGAACTTCTCAAAAACAGTTCGGCGCATGTGGTCCATACAGCGGGACATAGTCGATGTTTCCACACACAATGCAGAGGTCGTGTGCCACTCTCATACAAATCCCTTTCCCTGCACAAGTGTGGCACCTCTCCGATACCACCCTCATACCATTGCTGCACACCTGCTGGACAACTACTCAACTTTCATGCATCCACTCAAAGGGGGGGGGCGGTCGGAAACCAGCATTCATTGTTCAAAATGAATTCTGAGATGTACATATATGATCAATGAGTTTGGTTGGTAACGTCCTGACAGCAGAACCATGATAGGATTTGTATGGGCACATTTTGTGGCCTCTACTGTCTAGACCCAGCTGTGGACCATTTAAAACTCTCAAAGTGACTAGATCACTCAATCAACAGGGCAACAATTTTCATATTCAACTTCTCTGATCCTGTCACCATCCAAAACGATTTATATAGCATGTGCCATTCCCCTCTTTGGGCATGTGGATGCTTTGGGGTGGGGTGCAGGCATAAACTGCTGGAGCACTTTTTGTGGCCTAGGGCTGAAGCTCAAACTCAACTCCCTTGCAGAGGTTGTTGCATCAAAACCGACGTTGTCGGTCATGACCCCCCCCCCCCCCTCCCCCAAACCAGCTGCCGATCACCAGCATACACCCCTATCTGATGGCCCCTGATCCAATGAATCGCGAGCCGGGACCCAATCGGCCCCTCAGGGCCGCTTTGGGTGACAGTGTGTACCGCTTCTCCACCCCCCTCCTCCCCACGGGATGGGGCAGGTTGGGCCGCCCGGCCAATACAGGGCCCGACAGAGAGTGTCAACATGAAGGCGTGAAAATACCTGATTGTTCTGATCCCGAATCCAATGGCATCGGTCCCAGTACCCCATGTGACCCCCTGGCCACCCACACAGAGGGCTTCTCGTATACCCTGCCTCTAGGCCCCTGGCAATCGCATTCTCAGGCACAGCTCCTGGGTACCCCCCAAGGATCGATCCAGGGGGTCCATGCATGCGCCACAGCAGCCCTCCCCTTCCTGAGGTTCATGGACATCGCCTACCGTGCTTTCGCGGTAATGCCCTTTCGCTTCCCGGGGCCTCTATCCCTTTGACCCAAGAAACACCGGTAATCCACAAGGGCAGAAGGGCCGGCAGGTGGGGCAATCCACAAGGGCATAAAAGGTGGAGGGTTGCGTGCAAGGACTGGGCCTCGTGCCCCCCCCCCCCCCATACATCCCTGCCACATCCCCCACACACTTACCACACATTGTTGAGGGGAGCAGCGAGCTCCAATCCCCCCCTGCTCAAGTCCCTGGTTTGGTGCTGAGTGTCCAGGGGCAGACCGCAACGAAATCTTCAGTCAGCTCTGCCTCCGTTCGCACTTGAGCATGACCGATGGACTCCCTCAGAAATTTGTGGGTTTTCTCGTGCTTTCGGCAGTGCCTCGCAATGGCCTTGAGGGCGCTGATCTGACAACAACAGCATGACGAACGTGCAGAACCTGGACGACTACCTCCTCTGCCCTGTTGGTGCCAAACCATTGCGTCGGCCGCGACAGAACAAAGGGTGGGGGGGTGGGGGGATTCAAACTAAGGCGAAACGGCGGCAATGCAGGCCAACCGATGGCGGTTGTCGAACTCCGTGTCATTTTGTACCAGAAGTGAGGCAGACGGACCAGCGTTTTTTGAGTCCTGTGACCGACTGGCCTTGGACAATGGATTTCATGGATTTTATGTCTGGTTTGGGACAAAACTAGTCTGGCGCATGGGCAATGGAACACAACAAAGAAAATCTGCTGTTTTTATTTTATTGAAAACAATGTTTTTCAGCGGACAGAAATGCAGGGGAACGGGACACAGGCAATAGTGGGTGGCGTGCAGTGGGAAAACAGCAGAGGACCTGCGGTTTGCGCATGCGGTATACGTTGATATTCCGTCCAGCGGTGAAAATGTTTTTGACAGCCATCGACTCCTGCTTCTCCAAAAGTGGACCTGAAACGAGACGTCACGGAAATCCCGATGAGAGCTTTTCCAAACAAACCACCGCACTCGGCTGCTGCGGTACATCAGGTCTCGCTCTGGCCGTACTCTCTGAATGCACTGTCACTGGCCACCGGTGCTGATCAATCAGTCGCAGTTAAGAGGAGCCCACAGCAGTGGGACAGTGAGCGACGTTTGGAGGGTATTCGAGGGCCGTGGGGACCCACCCGATGGCTAAGCGGTACAGGTGCCGCATTGGCAGAGACACACCGGGAGTCTCCGGGCGGGATGTCAACTGGAACGCGTTCCACAAAGTCAGTTGCAGGGCATCAAGCGGCCGGGGCCATGTATCCAGACGGACTTCGGGGCACTGTGGGTGTGGAGGGGGCAGGAGGAGCAGTCGAGGGTGTCCGACCCATTCCCTGTCGCTGACCTGGCCCTCAGAGAAACACACAAATCTGATCAACCGCACAACGCACAAATGGTGTCAATGGGGTGCAGCATCAAAGCTGTGGAATGTGTGCAGCCCGTATGCTGCCACATGATTGCAGCGCAAAGGCTGTCAAATGAACTGGATCCGGCCACCTCACCAGACTCACCCACTCACCCACCTATTCACATGCGCAACCGACCTGCTCCGTCGACCTGTCTGTGCGTCTCTGCCTGCCTGCCTGCCTGTCTGTCTGTCTGTCCATCTAAATGTCTGAGCGTCTCTGGATCTGTGCAGCTGCTGCCTGCCCGGCTGACTGACTAACTGACTGACAAGCAGATGGACAGACAGGCAGACACATAGACAGACAGGTAGGCAGGCAGGCAGATAGATAGACGCAGGCAGACAGGCATACAGACAGACAGGCAGACACGCAGACAAGACAAGCAGGCAGACAGACGGACGGACAAGTAGACAGACAGACAGACAGACAGACAGACAGACAGACAGTCACTCACTCAGTCTGTTTGTGTGTCTATCTCCCTGTCTACCTGCGTGCCTATCTGCCTATCTGTGTGTCTGTCTGCCTGTCTGTCTATTTGTTTGTCATCTGCCTGCCTGCCTACCTTGTCCGTCTGTCTGTTTGCCTGTTTGTTTGTCTGTCTGTCTGTCTATCTGTTTGCTTGTCTGTGTATCTGCCTGTTTGTTTGTCTGTTTGCACTGTCTTCCCTTTGTCGGGAATGACGTCATCCCATTGTGTCTCCTTAGGCTTCCCCATGTGCATGTGCTGCATCAGTGCTTTGTTTTGCCTGTGTCAGGCTTGGCCCAGGAGTGCCTTGTTTTTCGTGCGGGGGGGGGGGGGGCAACGGTTACACCATCACCCCACAGGGGGTGATACCACGAAGTCACATGCTTGTGTGGCATGGTGCATACTCCCCCCGGTTTGCAGCTTGCCACCGGGTCGAAGCAGGGTCTCGATCACCCCGTGGGGTGTGCAATGACGAGATCACAAGCTTACGTGGCATAGTGCATACACCCCCCGGTCTGCATCATGCCGCCGGGTCTTGGCAGAGGTATTGCTTGCTTGCTCAGGTTCTGTTGGCCAGTCTAAAGTGGGTGGAAAAAAGTGTGTAATGGGACTTGATCCTGCTCCTGCTGCATGCAGGTTCAATGCACAACCACTAGGGCACTGTCTGTCAGACACATCAATTGTCAAGGATCGTTTTCAGACTGAGTGGTAAAACAAAATTTGGTTTTTTTTTCGAAGCTTCACAATTACAGAGCGCATCCGTAGGGACGGGCCGCCATCACGGTCCACCGCTAGCTGCCCTCGCACCTGTTTCAATAGGCGAATTTCCCGCCGCACATTGGGGCGGACATTGGTCCGCAGAAACACATGAAGCCTGCGCTCAGGACTGTCGTTTTCGATGCCGGGGAGTGGCTTGGTGTTGTCGTACAGGCGGTCCAGCCATTCGATGCGAGAGTTCAAGAGGCGATTGTCAAGGTCGTTGTCCTGGAAGCACCACATGTCCACCTGAAGGCGCATGGCAGGCAGGGGGGCGGGGCAGGCAGGAACCAAGTTTGCGTAGCATGACCACCACAGGTCCTGCGCAGTTGTAGGGACTTGTTTGCACGCGATAGTGCCAGATATGCGGTTCGTGCGCGGAAGAAACGGAATGCACGATGGGGACAGCAGCAGGACCATTGGATGGGTCTGAGGAGGAGACATGGGGAGTGCTTACTGCCAGGGCAAGGGTATTTAGCTTTATGGTAATTAGCACCACATCAATTTCCCTCAATTTTGGGTGAAGGAAGGAAGACACCGCGGCGCATGACTGAGCCCCACATGAGCCCCACATGCATAATTATGTCCTCTTAGCCATGAGTGAGCCGCAGGTACAAAAAGGCACACCTTCCCCTGTTCCACGATAATTACCCAACATGTGCACCACAGCGCCGTAGGGCGCGCCGGGGGGGGGGGGGGGGGGCTAGATTTCGTAGGGCCGTCCGCTATTGGCTCCTCGTTGAGGGCCTCAAGCCTTAGCGGTCCGAGAGCGGCTACTGCTGACGCTAGGGTCTGGTCGTGCACCCTCTGGACGAGGCCCCTCACGCTGTGTGTGTGGCAGCCGCTTGCTCGCTCTGCATGCACATGCTCGCACTGCATGCACACGTGACACCTTGTCTCTGCTGCTGCTATGCTGCAGTGTACACCGCATTCTCTGCAGTCTATGCACCATCTACGCAGTGCTGCTGCTGCCTCTGCACTTCAGCTTCTGTGCTGCAGTCTTCACTAGTCTTCACTGCAGTCGTTTGTGGCAGCGTCAGCACTGTCCACGCAGCTTCTGTGCTGCAGTCTACAATGCAGTCATTCGCTGCAGCATCAGCACCATCTACACAGTGCTGCCGCCTCTGCACTGCAGCTTCTGTGCTGCAGTCTACACTATAGTTGTGCGCTGCATCATCAGCACTGTCTACACAGCGTCGCTGCTATAAGCCTTGTGCTGCACCCCAGTCTCGTTACTAATCGAGGGACTATTGGGGCCTTGGCCTACTTGCTGAGCACCTTCTTGCTCGCGGAGCACTTGCCTGTTGCTCCTGTGCTGCAGCTCACTGCAGCCAACCCCGCCCCGCTACCAATCTAGGGGCTATGGGGGTGTTGCACCAGCAGCCTGTTTAACAGGATGGGGGTTGGCTGCAGTGAGCTGCAGCATGAAATGAGCTGCAGCAGCTGCAGCACGACAGCAGCAGCTGATGTTCTGCTGGTGCAACACCCCCATAGCCCCTCGATTGGTAACAGGATGGGGTTGGCTGCAATGAGCTGCAGCACATGAGCTGCAACACGAAACGAGCTGCAACAATTGCGGCCAAGACACGAAGGAACACAAGCCACACAGTAAATAACTGACAAGGTAACCAAGAGCAGTGGTGACGGGACTGAGGTGCAGCACCAGGCCTGTTGCAGTAACGCTGTGTAGATAGTGATAATGGTGCAAGCACACGACTATAGTTTAGACTGCAGCACAGAAGCTGCAGTGCAGAGGCAGCAGCACTGTGCAAGCTGCAGCTACTGCAGCACAACAGCTGCCACAACACATGCAGCTGAGGTGCTGCTGGTGCAGCGCCCCCATAGCCCCTAGATTGGTACTGGGGCGGGGTTGGCTGCAGTGAGCTGCAGCACAAAACGAGCTGCAGCTACTGCAGCATGACAGCAGCAGATGTCAGGCTGCTGGTGCAGCTCCCCCATAGTCCCTCAATTAGTAATGGGGAGGGGTTGGCTGCAGTGAGCTGCAGGAGCTGCAGCATGAAGCGAGCCACGGCTACTGCAGCACACTGCTGCGCCAGCAGAGCGGACGTGCTGCTGGCGCAGCAATTGGTGCTCTTCGTGTTCACGCCGTTCGCGTCGCACCGCAGTGCTCAGTGTGGATGCGTTCGTCGACCTCGGTTGGTGTGTGGGTTTGTTGGGGCCGAGGACAGGGACTGCGCCCTGACAAATAACGCTGGCACAACACTGTCTACACAGCATCCTTGGGCCGCTAATTATTCACCATGTAAGCTCATGCTGCCAAGCGCCACGAGGTTTGGGGCCGCCTGTTGCTCGGGGATGGACTTTTGGGGTTCGAGTTGCTGCCGTGTTTTTGGTGTGATTGTTGTGTTGTGGGACACGCCAAAGCCTGTGCGTTTTGCGTGGCTTCTGAGCGGCGAGCCACTACGGCGTCTCATCCCCGAGGCTGCGCCTTGGGCTGGGTGCTTTCAGCTGCCCACGTATACATGTTTGCTGAAGCGTCCACCCCGGGGAGGGGGAGGGAGGCACTGTGGACCCATAGCAACACAGATATCGATGGGACCCGCGTTCCACACACCAGCGCGGGTGCAGTGGTGTGCAGGTCCCTTTTAACACGAAATAGGGCGTTGGGAGCCATTTGCGCGCCATGCGGTCCGTATCTGGGGAACGGCCGCCCGTCGTCACTCACGTGTCGTGTTGTAGCGCATAGCACCGGGGAACGACCACTCGTCATCATCCCCAGGTCGTGTTGTGGGCCCCCCCACCAGTGGCCTAGGAGCTGCTGGAAACGCTCCACAACGAGGCCCCTGAATTGCCTTTCTTTTCACTCCTTTTACCACTTCTCTTCTGCGTTTTCTTTGTCCCCGAGAAGAGGAACAACCGGCAATACCCCAATCGGGGCAGAGATTGCTGTCGGTGGGGGCACTGGGAGCACGCTGCCGGGGGGCATGGGGAGGGGCACGGGCTGGCGGGTGGTGTCCTGTACATGTTGACCCTTCTACCCCGGCCCCTCCCCTTTGCGCGGCACCACCGCGGGCACTGACGGCTCCTACAATGGTTTCACCGCCTCGTGGGCATTTGTACGAGGGAAGGGGGGGTGGGACAACCACTTGGGAATGCACAATTCGCCAGCTCCTGTGTGATCGCCAGTGGCACGGACTCTGGGGTACTATTGAGGGCGGGGTTTCACGCAATGGCTGAAGCAACGGGCTTCTCGCTTCTCACACACCTCTGCCCAAGAGAACAGGCGCTTGCCCAAGTCGTGCACATGCGACACGTCGGCCGTGTTCATGCTGCAGACGGAGCCCAACTCCTCATCATCTGTGTCATATTCACTTCGGTACCCAGTGCCCATCATGCACTTCTCGGTTAGGCGGCGGCGGAACGCCTCCCCTACCCCCATGCCCCGCCCCAAAACCACCTCTGGCTGCTTGTCAGTGATATCATACCTGGAATGCAGGAACAGCGGTGCCGCAAGACGGCAGTGGGCAAACGACGCGCCGCTGTGTGTCGCACCCGGTCCGTGCCAGTCGCCCCCCCCCCCCCCCCCCCTCCCGATCCCCTTCCAGGCATCGGCCGGGCTTGTCCAACGGTAGACACAAGTGGGGTCCACAGTCCCCACCAGGCGACCCCCGAGCACTGCAGGGTGCAGGAGGTAACGAGCGTGCGCGTCGTGAGGGTGTGGCTCATACCTGGCAGTCCCTTTCGGGCCAATGCGAGGCGGATAGGGATAGAGTGTGAGGGCCACACAACCACCGCCTCATTATGTCACAGGAGAAGGACGACCCCCCCTGCTCGAGGTAGTGTGCCAGGGAGCAACTCAGTTCGCCGTGAACATCGCCAGCGTGTTTGGCAGAAGGGGTTAAGAGCTCCGGAACTTGTGCACTACCGAGCCCCCAATCACCGTGACCCGTTCGCCTTTTCAGGACCTGCCCCCGCTGGTGGGGGAACATTGCATGCCACACACCCCACGACGCCGGTGGTCTATTGTGGGGTGGGTGGCCCTGGGAGGAAGCTCCAGGCCCTATCCGCGCAGGTGCAGTTCCTGCGGACCCACCACCACCCCCGACCAGACATGCCCCCAGCGTATGCCAACGCCGTGCACGTGCCAAACTGTGCACTGCAGGAGCAGTACGACTGGGCACAATCTAAATGAGCAAAGGAGACGTCATCGGTGACGTTGCCGTAGGCAGAGCGCAGGCACCTTTCACTGCAGCAGAGCAGTAGGATGGCAGGTGTTGGCAACACCTCGGCCACCATCGCCGGGAGTGTATGGGATGCCAAGTGGCTTGCTGTCAAAGGCCTTTGATGGCATGTTGCGACCCTGAGCTGGTGCATGCCAATGCATTGATGGTGAGCACAAGACCCAGGAACTGACACCAATTTATTACAAAAAAATTGGCACCCCCTTGAACTTAGCCTTGGTCCAAGAGTGTTGGATGAGGCTTGGGCTGTCCTCTTCAGCAGTAGGGGGCATGGCTTCGACTCGGGCCGCCCCTTGGCCCGTACACCGGCGGGCACCCCCACCCATCCCCAACCAGCCAAGGGCAGCCACCCCCCCCCCCCCCCGCCGGCAACGCATCATGCCACTTGGTACACACCGTCCCTGACGCGCCAGGCTTTGCTGTCATCAGCGGACACAGTCTCTGCGTCGTTACTGCTGTTTTCTTTCCCCTTGCCCTCCTCGCGTGGCCCCTGCCCCCTCGCTGTGGCCCCAGTCATCCCTGATGCTTCTCTCCATCCTCCCTGTCCCCCTGCAGGGGTGGGCGGGCTTTCAACTGGGGTGGTGTGGGGGTCGATACAGCCCTCTGGCTAGATCCCCCCCCAAAAGGCTCAATTGACCCCCCCCCTAAAATCTTACCAAGACTGTCCCCCGTGCCCCGGACCCAAAATTCGGCAAAAAATGAAAATGGAATTTTTGGAATCAGCGCGTTGAGGGGGTCCGAAAAGTCATCATGTGCCATGTATTTGGTGGAAAAAAAATTGACCATTTTCAATGCTCAAAATAATCTTCGGCGCCAAAGTTCAGGATAACTGAATAATGGTCCTGTCAATGGAGCCCTTTTCCTGACCCCCCCCCCCCCCGAAACCCCCCAGTTTTGGGGGGTCTATTGATCCCCCTCCCCCCCAGTTGAAAACCCCACCTCCCCAGCCTCCTTCGCTGGCACCCCGACATTGGCGTGTGGCAAGCACTGCTGCAGCACTGTCCCCTTGTCTCTGTACCACCACAAATGGTGGACCTCACCCTACAGGCAGCCAGTGGGCCGAGGCCTGGCTCCTTCTGCCCGTTCAGCACCGAGCCCCTGGCGCAGCCCCTGCGATCCGCGACCGCACCCCCAACGTTCTGCCCTGCTCCTGCCCTCCCCTCGCACGTGGCTGTCGGACCCGCCTTGCGCCTGTGTGTCAGCCCTCTTTTCCCCCCTTCCCTCATTGCACCCCCCAAAACGGCCGCGGTGGCAGGGGCAGCCCCCCCCCCCCCCTCCCAGGTAGGCCTCGGTGAAGGAAGGCCTGGTAGAGCGCGAGGACCAAAGGCGTGGCTCCCAGGTAGGCCTCGGCGAAGGAAGGCCTGGTAGAGCGTGAGGGCCTGCCACAGCTCCGTCGCACTGCATTGCCACGGTGGCCTGCAGTGGACAGTTGAGCTTGGGCTGGTAGTGTGGGGGATGGTCCCTAAAGATGGACCGGGCACTCCCGTGCACTCTTGTGGGGTGTGTTGGTGGGCGGGGCTGTTCACTACCGCCAACAAGGAAGATACTCCGCCGTGGACAGAATGCGAATACTCTGAGCGAAGATATTTCTGGAACGCGCTCACCATGAATGGCGCAGAGCGCAGAAGATATTACTGCAACACACTACCAGCAAGTCACACATTGGTGAGCTAGCACCCATGGCCTTGTGTAACATTCACGTTGCTGGTTGTGGTGAGCACCTCCCAGCCTGGGGTCTTCGTGATGACCGCATACCGGGCACTGATCAGGCCGTCAGGGGAGGACGCCATGGGCAGAAGTTGCATTCTGGATTCCCACCCAGGAAGGTGGATGCCCGCGGCAGTGCGGATGCCCGCAGTAGTACGGATGCTTGCTTGTCATAGCGGAACGTTCAAAGGCGAGAGGCCAATAGGCGCCGCCACAGGCTAACAGAGCCAACCACCAAGGCCTGGTGCCACCCCCCCCCCCCAACCCCCCCAAAAACACCAAAGACCGCGCTTTAGGCCTGCGAAAAATGCATTTTTTTGCGGGGGCGTTCAAGCCTCCACCCCCCCCCCCCCCAAAGGCCCCCAAGAAAATAGCGGGCCCCCGCTACCGAAGCCCTTGCCAAACCAACGACAGGGCCCGTCGGTTTGGGGGGTGCCAACAGATATGAGTGAGAAAAAAAAACCCAACGACATGTAAGACGCCTCCGAATCTAAGACGCCCCGTCTTACAACACTACTCGCGAAGCCGTCACGCAACCACGAACTTGCTGGGCACAGACCCAACCGACGCACCGTGAACTAACAAGAGAAGGCCTTTGATGGGGACGCACGTACAAACGGCTGGTACGGCTGACGGCTACGCGGATGAGTCACGTGTGCCAGGCCTACTTGGCAGTAGCTGGCGGTCGTGGGGCAGACCGCCCCCCATCTGAAGGGGCAAAGGCAGGGGTTGCGGTGTCCGACCCACAGGGCACAACCGGATGTCGGGAGGGTATGGACCGGCGCACACCAGAGCAACTGCTTTGTCAGCTCATCCCGAGGGGCGTTGCGAGGCAGAAAGCGAGTGTATGCCAAAGACGACAGTTGGTCTTTGCTGAAGTTGTTGTAGAAAGACAGACCCCGAAGAGTTGGGCCAATGTCCTCGATGGTGTGGATGTCCTCGTTCCTCCAGGAACTTTGTGGAGAGAAGCCTGCAGCAGGGGAACGAGAGACCTATGACAAGGCGTAGGCCGGACCCCATGGCATGCGGGTCCCATGAGAAAAGACATGAACCGTAAAACGCCATAAGATTGATCCCGCAGCTCAGAGCATTGGCGGTTTAAAATGGAAATGCAGATGAGTTGGTTGGGGTTAAGACGCTGCATGGTACCCCGCCCGCTGCTGATGGTCAGTTGATATGTGTCTTGTCAAGCAAAAGGGGGCGCACCGTGTGTTGTGCGTGCGCTGTGCGAAAAGTCGGCTTTTTTCTACCACCGGTAACCATGGGTCCCACGGCCCTGAATTGTGCACCCTGCAGCCCCTGCTGGTACACCAGGGAGGTTTTTTTTTTAGTCTGATGCTTGCCACGGGTCCCAGGGTCCTGAAATCTGCACCCCATGCTGTTTTGCATTGATCATGCATGCTTCCGTGGGTGGGTGATTTTCAGGGGTGTTCCCGGGATAAACAACGTAATAATTGGCGCTGTGCCCGCGCTGCGCAAAAACGCCCCCAAAGTCTCTTTCTGTGCAAAGCGAGGGCAGCGCATGAAAACACAGCAATGGAGAGCACTGTAGGGAAATCAGCAGATTTAAGCTTCGAAGTATACCATGCAACTCTTGCAGAAATTGTTGATGGCAGTGGTTGTGGTGTAGGTAGTACGGCTCCCACTCAGTGCGAGGGCACTGCCATTACTGGCACTAGACTCAGACTCCTCAACTCCAATGCTACAGCAATCATTCCCACAAATGCCCTCGACTAACAAAGCAGGTCACACAATGGCAATGACACCATTTGTACACCCATTCCTTATGGAACACCCCCTCAAAAACGGACTCAAAGGGGACCCAAATCTGGAAATCTGGGAGGGCGTCAGGGGGGTGGTAGGGTGGATGGCACAGCTAAAGCATCACCATTTCATGTGGCATGATGAGGGGTGAAGAGAGAGAGTGTGTATGTGTTGTTTGGAGGGGTGGGCTTCTTTCATTTGAGGGAATGAGACCAATACAGGCTCTCCGAGGAGTGGGATGTGCGACAGGGGGCCTTATCGTGGATCGCTAGCCTAATAGCCGCGGCTGGCCTTCCTTGCCGCGTACACAAGGGGTGGGGGGTATCGCCAATTTTACCAGGTCTGCACGGATGACCCAGCATCCTTGGCTTGACCCATTTGCCACCAACAGAGTTTGCACAAACCAGCGAATGATCGTTGCACGTTGTGTAGATGCATTCCTCCGTCTTGCTTGTGTGGGTACCCATTCCTCACCCGCTATGGTCTATCTCTTTTGCCTTCACAGGGTCAATTGACCTTTGAAGATGACCTCGAATGGACTACCGGAATCTAGTGAGCAAAAAGAGAGTCAACAACTCCTCCCAACCCTGCAGTTCCAGGTACATATTCCCCAACAAATATACCCATAGCACGTATACCTGTGCATGCACATGATGCATCCCTGGTGCACCCAGTGGCACCATTGGGGTCGGACAATGGTCGTGACATGCTGACAGTTTTGAGGTATTGCAGGATCAAATTCCGAAAAAAAGCGAAGTATCACAGTCCATCTTGGATAGCTGTGGCTGGATCACAGGTGGTTAACTCAGCTGAACCAGCTAGGAGAGTTCCCGCAGGGTCAACTCCCAGACGTGCGTTTTTTATCGAAATTGCTCTGTTTTTTGAATCACCCTTGCCTACATGTCCTTGCCCGGTGTCATGTCAAGGAGCGGGGCTATTGATACGCGTCCTATCGTCTGCCATTGGCCGTAAGGCAACCAATGAAAATCCTTCTGTATGCATTTTGCCGCGTCTTCTTGGGACCCTCCACCAGTGCTCTGTATCAGGGCCAGAACCTGGCTTGCTGCCCCTCGACTACCCTGGAAGTGGGGTGGTGGCTCCGCGGCTTCTGACATGCCAGCATAAGGGTATTAACTTGGGGAGTCTGAAGGTGGGGTGTGTTCACGATTGCCGTCTGCTCTTCTTGAGGAGTTTTCTCCGACCGCTTCTCTTTGCTCTGTTCTTGTCTCGCGGTTCTCATCGTGTGTGTGTGTGTGTGTGTGTGTGTGTGTGTGTGTGTGTGCTCTGTGCTATTAACGAGGGTTGATGGCTATTTATGTCCTGGCCGCTCTTGCGACGGGAGGGTTAGGGGTTAGCGGGTTAGAGCCTGCCTGAAGCCTGCCCTATCCCACCCCCGGCCCCCCGGAATGTCGCGGTGCGGCGGAAGGACGCCGTCCTGTGGCTATGTGCCCTCCTCGGAAGCCCTCCCGTGGCCCTTATCCGGGCCCTGTGTGCCGCCTCGGGGCGACGTCGCCGTCCCCTGCCCTGCTGGGTCTCCCCCCTTTCCCCCGGTCACGGGGCCTGGCACGAGCGCCGGCCCTCCGGAGGGCAGCACGCCCGCTTGTTGCTGTAGCCCCCCCCTCTGCACCGGTAGGCACCGTTGTCCTCCCCCCAACACCCTGGGATGCCCCTCGTGATGGCGGCTGCAGCAATGCCGCACCCCCCTGTGCCCCCTGCATGACTTGCATGCTGGGGCCCTGTGCTCATCGCACAGGGTCTGCATGGGGCGCCGCGGCTGCCCCACCCTTTTCCCCCCCGCCCGCTGCGCCCTCTTCTGTGGGGGGGAGGGGGGCAGGGACTCTCCCTGATGCCCGGTGACGGCCCCTGAGGGGGGGGCCTTCCCCGCCCGTGCGGCGGACGTCGCCGCCACGGCCCCCCCGGAGCCGTCCCCTGTGGGGTGGGGTTCTGTCGGATTCTCCCGCCCCCCCCCTGAAGAAGAGTCCGCCACCCCTGGGGGGCGGCCTTTGCCCACCCCGGGGGCCGGGACCCCCGCCCGGGCCACCGTCAGCTGGCGGGAAATGTTCCCAAAAATGTCCACCAGCCCCTGGGAGGAGGAGGGGGGGGAGATAGCGGGGGGGGGAGGAGGACAGAGCGCCCCCCCCCCCCCCTTATTGCGGACGCCCGGGCTACCTGCCGGCGCCTGCGGCACCTGCGGCCGACCCCCTGCTGCCCCCCCCTGCCCTGGCGCTCTCCCCGGGGGGAGCGAGGGGGGGGGGAGCGGCAAGGGCCGCCGGAGCTCCCCCCGCCCATCCAACATACCCGAGCCGCTCAGGCTGTGTGCCCCCCCCATCGAGACGCGAGGGGGGGGGTCGGAAGGTTCCCCCGGGTGGCGCGCGCACGTCGCGTTGCTCGCTCCGGTGATGAGGACCGCGAGCGGGAGCGCTTGCGGCCGCGCGGCGGATCCCGCACGGGCTGTGAAGCCACCGCCGGCCCGGCCCCGGCCGGCGGCGCGGGCTACAGCCACGCCAGCAACGCTCGCGCCGCCACGCACGCTTGCGCCGCATCCATGCGGTACCCGTCGTGCGCCCGCCGGCAGCAGTGCTCTGCTCCGCGCTGCGCGCAGGCGGCACAAGGCGGGGCCCGGTGCCTCGCGCACAGGGCCACCTGCGGCGGCGCCACCGCGCGCCCCACGCCCCCGTCGCCCGCCCCGTGCCGGTCGCGCTGCACCTGCCGGCGCGGCAATCGCTGAAATGGCCGCAGTGGCTGCTGCCCCGGTCCCGCCGGCGGCGGGTAATCCAGCAAGAACATATCCTGCCTTCCCCTTCCTGGCCGCGCCAAGCGCCGCGTCCATAGCTCGCGGCAATGCGCCTCCAGCTGCCTCATTTGAAACAGCATGGCTGCGGGGCAGGCAAACAGCGGGCGCGCCGACCGCCCCACACACCTGAAGCCCCCCAGCGGCAGGAGGGACTTCGCCATCCACACCTCCTTGCCCTGCAGGAGGTCCCCTGCCTGCAGATGCGGCTGCAACGCATCCAGAGCCATTTTCAGCACTTGGCCCCTGGTGCGTAGAGGCAAGGTGACCCCCCGCAGCCGGTGGTCGCTGGGGGCCGGGAGTGCCCGCTCCGCGTGGGCCTCGAAGTCCAGGGCCAGCTCCACGTAGGTCACATGGCCCTGCCCCGGCAGCCACCGCAGTCGGCTAGCCCACTGCAGGAGCGCCATCGCAAAGGACGCCTCCCACGGCCACCCTGGCGGCGGGCTGGCGCGCAACGCCAGCGGCGCTGCTGGTGGCGCCGGGGGGTGTGGGCCCGCGCCCAGTTGCCCCCATGGGTAGCCCCGGCGCGCATCGGGAGGGCGTCTGCGCGCGATCGCAAAGACCGAGGGGCCCGCGCCCGCGTCTCGACGTGCCGCGACTTCCTCTCCCATGCGCGCCGATAGCACCGCCAGATACATGCCATAGAGGCGGTACATGAGCCGCCCCGCCTGATCCACCTCCTCCGGTCGGACCAACGCCGCCGGCAACAAGCCTGTTGCCCGCAGGCACACCGGCCGCGCCGACGGGAGGGCCAGCGCCGGCAAAGGCGCCGCCTCGGCCTGCACCAGCGGGAGCCAGGCGGCCCGCTGTGCATGCCACCGCGGGCAGTCCCACAGTGTGCTATTAACGAGGGAGACCCATGTATGACTGCGTGCTGAGATTGGCTTGCCGAAGTGTACACCTGAGTGTGTACCTTATTGGTCTGCCTGATCTCTGCGGTCAAAAAGTCACAACCTCTCCGCCGTCATACTTATGTGATTTCCGTGGAAGCTTTCCCGTGCTCTGCACCAAACAGAAGTCGGCTGACGTGCTCTGGCTCTCCCTCTCCCATCATCTCGCATGGCCGCGGGGCGGGGGGGGAGAGGGGGCATGGTGACTTGGGTCTCCGTCGTTTTGGGGCGGGCGGTGTGGCCGGTATGTGCGGGGAGCGCGCATGTTCCATGTGTGTGCGTGCGGGGCTGCGGGCAGTGCGCAGCCGTTTAGCTGGTCGCGTGTCCGGCGCGGCTGGCCGCTTGCGCACCGGCGTGTGTACTTTGTGGTGCCCTCTGGCACAGCAGTTTCGGACCCCCCGTTGCATTCTGGTGCATCTGGCTCAGGCCGGCAGTCCATGCTGGCGGCACATGACTGACAGGGGCAGCCTGTCCACATATCCTGGCCGGTGATGTCCGAGGGCACAGCACGCGTCCCCTGACTTGCGCAGACGCTTGCATGTGATGCACGGTGCGCGCTGGTGTGTATTGCACAGGTCGAGAGCCCGTGCGCATGTATGTGGTGCCAGTGCTGTCACACATGCTTGCGGCGCCGGCGGCGCTGCGAACTTGCGTTGCCTGGTTGTCTGATATGGCGCCTGCGGGTTTTTGCCCTGCCCAATGACGGGGAAGAAATTTGCGGCGAAGGCCCCCCCTCCCTTTGGCGGTGTCCGAGGATGAGGGCATAAGCCCGGTGTTCAACGCTCCCATGAGGGCCCGCCGGGTCCGGGCCTCTTCCATTTCCGCCGGACTGCGCCTGTGCCTGTACATGTACGCGCGTGCCTTGTTCTGTCTGGAGTGTGCGCGCAATGCCCATGTTTCTTCGCAGTATTGACTGAGCTTAGCAATATGCCCCACCATGGCCTGTCTGGACACAAAATATGGGCGTCTGCTGAGTCCGCTTTGCTGAGGCCCCCCAGCGGGACCAGAGAGTTCGCCCTGGTGATTACTTTAGCGGGGTGTAGGGCGCCCCGCGTAACCAATTTCTGCATGGTGCATAACGCCAGCCTGAGAACTCTAGCGCGCTCTTGCAGCGGCAGTGCTGTCTCTCTGTATTTGGCCTGTGGTGCTGTAGGTAGGGTGCGCTGTGACGTTTCCTCGAAATCGAGCGCGAGCTCTATGAATGTGACTGTGCCTGGCTCGTCTGCCCAAACCGGCTGGCGCGTCCAGGACAAGAGATCTGCTAAGAAGGGTAGCTCCCAAGGCCAAGTTTTGGATGTGGGCTTGGCGAGCGTCAGCGTGCCTAAATTTTCGGTGCGCGGGGCCGGGCCTATCAGTTGCTGGTACGGATACCCTGTCTGCCTGACATGTCTGGCTGAGGGAAACAGCATGGGGGCCTGCTCATCCCGAATCTTGCGGGCCGCAAGAATGGCCACATACATGGCATGTATGGCCTGTAAAAATTCCAGGCTGGTGTTGCGCTCCTGCCTGTTGACAGGCAGTGGCATGTCAGGCGCGAGTCCACACGTGAGTAGGCAAGGGGGCCAGTGGGCAGTGCGTTCCAGTCCTGGAAACTACTGAGCCAGGTGCTCGATATTGGGGGAGTGAGAGTCTCGGATGTTGTGCCATGCCTCACAGCTCCAGAAAATATGCTGCTCTGTCTCTGCGGCCTTACCGCAGAAGGGGCAGTCAGAGGTGGGCCGCAGACCCCTTTGATGTGCGCGCAGCGCTGTCCAGACCCCCCCCGCAAGGATGGTGCGTAGCAGAGAGCGCTCGAGCTCTGACGTGAAAAAGAGTATGCATTGTGGGACCAAACGCCTGTTAGTGGTGTAGTGCATGCCTGTGAACTGTCGAGGCCTGCGCTGAATAAGCTGGGCTATCAGCTGTGCCCTGAGCTGTTCCCGAACATGGTGCTTGACCTCCGCCTTGTCTCCCACGAGGTTCAGGGGCTGGGCGACGCCTGGCGCCGTCCATTCCATGTGTGTGTGTGTGTGTGTGTGTGTGTGTGTGTGTGTGTGTGTGTCAGGTCTTGACATCCATGCGTGTGCTGAATGCTAGGCCGTTTATAAGGTACCGTGTGGCTGGACCCTTGGCGAGCATCTCTCCTGGCAATCAGCAATGCCAGTGAGAGGTCACACCAAAGTGCTCGTTGATGGAGAGAGATAATTTTGGTGAAGCAGTTGCACCTCACACTGAGCACCAGTCACTGTTTGATGTTGTGTCTGTTTTTGTGTATCACCGGATTTGCCCTGCTATCAGTTTTTTTTTGTACTTTTATGGCTGCATGAACAGAATGCATGCATGGCATTTATTTCTTGAAGTTCTTGCATGTATGTGTCTGTGTATGTGTATGTGCATGTGCATGTGTATGTGTATGCATGCGCATTTGTGAGCCCACAGGCAGAGAGCTCATCGTGCCTGAGCTGGCAGGTCATGAGCACGGGACATTTTGGGTAAGACGGCAACAATTGAAACCGTCTCTGGATTTGGGAAGCAACCCAACCCTGTGGTTGTCCAATGCATAATTGGCACCGCTAGAGGAGGGGGGGGGGGTCAGCAATCGGGGACGAGTGATTGACTAAGGGGGTTCAGGCTAGCCTGAGTCTCCAAGCGTAATTGCAGCCCAAGGTTCAGGACAGCAGACAGCCCCTCATTACACATCCAGGGTATCCCTCTATCGAGAAGGGGAAAAGAGGAATACAAGAGTGGCTGGAGCAAAAGGACTGGTTCGAGCTGTGAATCAAGGCAGACAAAATATAGGACAGGGGCGAATTAGCATGGAACCACCTACACCAGCTTGCCCCCCTGCGCTAAAGGCAGCGAGGGGGAGGAGGAGGAGGAGGAGATGCGGTCCCCCGGTAGGGTGCACCCGCGGCACATCCCCATGGTGCCCGCCGGCCCTCACCGGTCTGACCGTGACCGAGAGGGGGGTTTCTGTCCCAACCCGTACGGCTAAGCATCATGGCGGCGGCTCTCCTCTTCGTCTCCCCCCCTTGTCCCCTGGCCCGTACAACGCGCGCGCACTACCGCCTTACACGCTGCTGGAACCCCCCAGGGGCATGGCGCCAGGGGATGAGGCGGAGCGCCGGCTCCACTTCCGGCACAGTCCGCCACCCCCCCACGGGAAGGGGGACGCAGCCTCACGGGTGTGGGCCCTTAGCCCACCGGGTACTACCGACTGGGCGGTGTTTGGCCGGCAAGTCTCGGGGGCTTGGTCTGTAGCCTGATCCCCCCCCCCCCCGTCGCACAGCACTCCTGCCGGAGCCGTCCGCGCGTGGACTTGTACCCTCGAACCCCTCAGGCCCTGCCCCCGGGAACGTACCTGGGGAGTGGTGTGCCGTGGGGTTTAGCGAGAGGGCCGCAGGGCTAGTCCCAACACTTGGTATGTGACTCGCGGCTGGTAACCGGCCATGCGCAGAGTGGCCAGCAGCATATCCCGCAGCCGGTGCACCAGTCGGCGGTCGTGGGGACCTCTCGTTTCATACAACCCCATGTAGCGGAGTGGCGGCCCGTAGGTGATGAGCCAAACCAACCGCCGCGGCGGAAGGCCGCCCGGCCCGTTGATGATAACCACCTGCACCCCACGGCCCCCCTGGGGCCAACGCCCCACGGCCCTAGGCAACGGCCGGTCCGAGTACCAAAAGACCCGTTGGGGCCCGCCGGGATGACGAGCTTCTCCCGCTTGCGGTCCAATGCGTCCCAAAAATTTATGATGGTGGCCAACAACCGCTGTGCGGCACCCACCACCAGCCCCCGGTCAGCGAAGGGGCTTTATGGTTTGATTTAGAAATATTCCAACAAGCTGCAGAAGCATCGTAAAGCGTTGTTTCGTTTGTGCACTGCCGAGAGGACCTGCATTTTTATTTGTGGGGGGCATGGCCCCTTGCTGCCCCCTCTTTGCTCAAAATTCATCAGCGTTGGAGAGCACCCTCCATGCTTCATGTCCGGCAATGACTCAGTGTGAGCTGTCCTAGACATCTTTCGGTCGAAAAAAAAATAGACACTCAGAAACACACACACACACACACAGAGAGAGAGAGAGAGAGATCGACACACACACACACACACACACACATGCACGCACACAATATACGCGACGAACAGGCACTGTATCAAAGCAGAACGAATGTACTTGGTCTCGACAGGCACTAGGCGCCCTTCTGCAGTGAAGGAGGGCAACAGGAGAACAGCTCCAGCCTGCAGACCTTGGGGTTGGCCCTCAGTGCCTGAGGAGAGCAGGGTCCTGCGAGCCTCGAATTCGGTTAAGACTCTCTTCCCTGCCAAACGCCACCCTCCCTTCAGAGAATCCGGATGATAATGGGACAATCATATCACGGACGACTGGTTAAGTCTTGCTTGCCGACAGGGTTGGTCTGCTCATTGGGGGCACCACCTTGTCCCGCCGCCACACCACACTGTGAGTGGGGATGGAAAAGGAGAAGGAAATGACATGTAGACACATGACTGCAAGACAAACGGGCACAACTCAGGTTCCGAGTGTCAAAATCCTCGTCAGTTGGATCGTCAAACAAGACAGAGCATGTCCAACGCCAATAGGCGCCTTTCTGCAGCACAGGTAATGGGCAGAGATGGGTACGCATCATGGGGGATGCACCGTGACCTGCATGAAGCGAAGGGCGGCCTCTGGCAGCATCGCTGGACCAGAAGGCTGCACAGGAGACAACAAATTGTCAAAAATCTCCTGGGTACCCGGATAATTTGGGAGAGTCAGGCCCTGCCCCTACCCAGTTGTTGTGCCAGACCCCGCCCCTACCCTGCTGCTGCGTCAGGCCCATCGAGGTTGCGGATGACAGCGGTCAAGGGGACGAAGGGTAGGAAACATGTAATTTGAGAAAAGTATCAGCAAAACAGTCACACACATGCACACACACACAAATGCACGCACCCACACGCGCGCACACACACACACACACACACACACACACACTTGGGCGCAACCTGCTTTCACAAGGGCTGCACAGGACCAGCGGAACAAGTCAAGTTTCTGCAGATTTGACACGCGAAGGTCCGGCTCATACTTTTTGATAAGCGCTGTCAATTGCGATTTCTGCGGGTGAGCAATTTGAAGGGGGCAGATGGGAAGATGCGATAAGTAAGGGCAGACAGACAGGTTCCTGGGCCAGATGATGCACAGGAGATAGACAGGGTGATGGTGAAGCTAATGCCGGGGCAGATAGATGGGAGATGCCGCACCGATACGTATGCCATCCCCTCCTTGGCAAGGGACTTGGAGATGTGGTGGCACACTTCTGAGGGTCGGCCACCAAAAACTGTACCCGCACATCAAAAATGCCTTCATGAACATGGAAATCAGATATGGTGCCTGTCACAAAACCCCAGACAAGAATACGTTGCAATGGTATGATAGGCAACATACAACCCTGTTATCCCAACTTCATCATGCATTGTTCCTAATCCTATTTCGCCCTTTAGTTCCCCCATTCCCCCCCCATCCCCCCCCCCCCCCTGCTCAACCCCATCCCTCCCGTTTCCCCCTGTTTTTCTCCCTGTTGTTTGCCAAAGCCAAATTTTGAACCATTTCTCCTTTGTCCCCTGTCGAAAGGCATGCTCCTTGGATGTATAGGCCAAATGAACGTCTATTGCTAGGCGCCATCAAGGCTTTGGCGACTGTGGACCCTTGCCCAAGCAAGAGCATGAGGTCGCACCGTAGGGTTCTTGAGGTTACTCCTCATGGCACGAATATTTAAACCATCGTACCACGTGTCACCCAAACACGCCGTGCAGTCAACTCCCAGTCTAGGCGGGAAGAACATTGCTTTGCGGGCAGGAGGATGCCCAATCCCCCCCCCCCCCTCCTTGGTTGCCGTGCCGGGAGGGGGGGTTTGGGCCGGGGGTGCCCTACTTGCCGTGCCCGGGGGGGGGGGGGGAGACCCCAACATATATGGCTCAAAATGATCCCCACGTCACGCTGATCATTTTGACGACACGTATGGGGGGGGGGGGGAGAAGCTTTTCGGTCCAAAATTTGTGTTCTAGCGCCTTTGGCAGCAACATCCGTCCTTACACAAAACAAAGGGCCCGGCACGAAAGCCCATTTCTAGACCCCCCCCCCCCCCCCCGAGCAATGTTCAAGTCGCCCTACTCACGTCAAAAGCAACCTAGCCAATGATCTCATAATGGTCTCCACTCATGCTGTCTCATAAACCTTGCTATGAACAAAGCGGCAGGGACGCAGTGGCCTAATGGGTTAGTATACACCAACGGAGGTCTCCCATCTCCCTCCTCATCAGTATCACGGTGGTTGTAGCCGCCCAAACCCGCTGTAGGTGGGACGGGGGGGGGGGGGGGGTGGCACAAGGCCTCGGTATCTGATAGTTTGCCTTTGGCGGCGCCTATTGGCCTCTCGGCACTGCTCATTCTGACCCTCCGTGGGCCAGAACATGTTTTGGTTGTGTCAACGGATCCCCTGGATGACTTAACCTATTTGACTACTCCAGGCCCGGAGACGGGCTGTTGCCCGTGCCGTTGACCAGGTGCATCCAGATGCACACTCCGAGTCCATGCTGGGTTTGCCGACCCTGGCACTGACTTGAGCGCGCTGGAGTGTGCATCTGCAGGATAATTTTCTTGACAGGGGCTTCTAACAACCACAATGATTCTTTCCCGTTTTTCCTTTCCCTGTTCTCCTTCTGCGCTCTGCACCGTTTTCGGCGAGCGCGGTCTGCCCTATCCTGCTACCTCCCTTGGTTCGTCCCTTTCCCCCTGCCCAGTTTCTTCCCCGCCCTCTCCATTCTTTCTGCCCTGGGGGGCATTGGGTGGCGGGGGTGCGTGTTGCTGTAGGGAGGGGGTAGAGGAGGGGGTGGGGGAGGGGGAGTGGGAGTGGGTCTGTCTCTCCCTGCCCCCTCCTTCCCCTTGAGGAGGGAGATCCTGGCTCAAAGGGGCTTCTTGTTGGTGTCGGTGTGCTTGGTGTGGGTGGTTTTGGCCACTTGCTTCTACTGGCCCACATATCCTAGTCTGTCTTGGGCGTAGTTGCATGCTGTTTGCTGGCATGATGGCCTTAGCTGGCGCGGTGGTGGTAGACCATGCACGTAGCGCCCGCTGTAGGGGTAGTCGCTGGGGCGTGGTGCTGGGGAGGGGGGGTCCATACTGAGTGGTGCCAATGTTGCTGCTGGTGATGTGGTTTCCCGTGGCACAGCCAACCAAATCAGTCTCAATCTTCAAGTCCTGACGGGGCTGCGTGCGCCATTGGTGACCCTCTCCCTCCGTTGCTGGATCACTTGTGGTTCGGTCGCCGTCAACATTAGTTCCCTCCCACTCTCTGGCTTCCCCCACCTCTCCTTGCCCCTGAGTGGTTGTTGTGGTGTGTAGTTTGGCACTAGCAACCAAATCAGTCTCAATCTCCGAGGCCTGACAGGCCTATGTCCACCATAAGTGATCCATAACCCTCAGTTGCCGGATCACCTGTGGTTCGGTCGCCGCCAACATCGGTGCCCTGCCGCTCTCTCGTCTCCCCCACATCTCTGTGCCCCTCTGTGTTTGTTGTGGTGTGTGGTCTTCTGTGTTGTTGTGAGAGTTAGTGTTCATACGTTTTCAACCCCAGTTCTGCTGCTATGATGTTAGTGTGGTTTAGGTGGGCCATGAGTCTCACTGAGTCATTATCCTTTCCTCCGGTACCCACACACAGCCTGTCACTACCTACACTAGGTAGACTCTATCTGGCCCCAGGAGGTACATTCGTGTTCCTGCATGCGGGTAGTCTCCTGTCCACCCCAGGGTGCCCCTAGAAAAAAAATTTGTGGTACCATCGTGGCATTTTTTTTCGGGGGTTACCCCTGGAGGGGGAGGGGGGTACGAAAAAAAACTCGCGTGAAAATTTTTTCCGGGCCCCCAAAACTGAATTTTTGACTTTGATTTTTTGACTGAATTTGACTTTTATCGCACTTTTTCGAATGTGGAAGGTGCAAGGAGGATACCTTTCAAGGTATTCATTCATATTTTAGCCGATATGGGTGGTATTTGTGTTTAAGCGCACGAAGACCCCTGGTCTGTTCTGGCTACACTGCAGCGCCCCACCCTGGCCTCTTATCGGCAAGAAAGAGTCCCCAAATGAGCCAATGCACCTCATTTGGGGCGAGAAACTGAACCAGCAGCATTGAAGGACAAGGGAGCCGAATGTCCATTTTGGCCGTTCTACAGGTTGCCTAAGCCTATAGTGGACCCCACAATGTCATGTCGCCGTTGCCTCTTAGCATGCTGGTTGATGACCGCTGTGCCACATTTGCTTGCCAAATGAGGTTGGTTCTCAATGGGACTACGGTTTGTGTGTTAGTGTGATGGTGTGTATGTGTATGTGGATGGTGCACATTGTCGCACTGTGCAGCGCGTGCACGCACAAAGCGGGAAAAAAATTACATGGTCTAATTTCTTGCAAATCACGCATCACGAACCGCGACATTATCGCTGTACTGCGCGCACATTGTTTGTCCGGATCCCCCTCACCGTAGCCACACGTCCTACCAACCTTAAATGGCTTGCCATCGTTTTGCCCGCCCAACGGGATGCCCGGCCGGTCCCGTGCGGCCATTTCGGGTCGTTTCGTGTTTCAAGTGGCACTAGGCAGTCACCCCATCACCGCAGGTGCTTACCGCTTTTTGGGCCTCCCACCTTGGGAAGCTGCGGGTCGCTTTTGCCTTGTGTAGCCCTTGGCTACTACGAGTTTGCTTTTCGACTTCTTCTTCTTGTTCCTTTTCTTCTTCTTCTTCTTCTCGTCTGTGCTACTACTACTAGTAGTGCCCTGTTCGCTGGTTTTACCGCTACTGCTGCTGCCACTACTACTACTGTTGCCGCTACTGGTGCTCCTCTTACTAGTGCTATCCTCGTTGTCCTCGTCCGGGTCATAGTCCTCGTCATGCCGCTCCTGTTCCTTCATAACTGCTGCTTTGTCTCCTGCCCTGAGGGCCTTTGCTGTTAGGGCTGTGTGTCTGGGGCGGCCAAAATTGATAACCGCTCTCCGCAGGGACATGTCCACCCATGGGCGTCCCGCTTACCCCATGCGATGTTGATTGCTGACCACATGCAAAAGTTTGTGAGAAGTGGAAGCAACAAAAATGTATAAATGGAGATTAGGTTACTCTTGACCCGACTGTCCTACATAATGATTCTTGCGTTGACCTTCTCCTCCTCACCCTTTCCGTTGCGTCCCTCTCCTTGCACTACCTCGCTAATTGCCCTCTTCCTCTTGCCCCTAGAAACCCAAACCTGCAAATGCACAAGTGACTACTCTTAACTGAAGTGGAGTTCAAGTGCAAATCTCGTACAATGCAACATAGTAATGTTCACATGCAAATTCAACTCACTTACCCAGCAAGGGTCGTGCTTGCGAAAAAAAACCCTCCGCCCGTTGACTTTTTCTTGCTCCCCACAGCCACGAGCTCCACGTGTATTCTGCCCCTTGGTCCTTTCTATCTTCTGGGCCCGCTGGGGGGTCTCCCTATGTGGCTCATTTTGTCCACATAAATTCGATCTGAAATATGTCGGGTTGAACTGAAAATTTGTGTGGTGTGGTGGGGCTGATTGGTTGTTCCCTCCTTGCCATGTTGTCATCCCGTTACTCCTCCAGTTTTCATAAGCTGAGTTCAACCGCTTGAACAACTATGTTGCTTTCTCCTGGTTGCTCTTGTTTTTGTCTGGGTGGAGTTCGAGTACCATCTTCTTGTACGCGGCCATCACTTCCTCCTTGGTTGCCCCGGGTGAGACCCCTAACTGGGCCTGCAGACCAACCTCTGCAAAATCTAGTGGCACGACTTCGACCGGCTCCACCTCCACGTCAGTTCTCAGCTTTTGTTTGTTCACCTGTACTCGCCTCTCTCCTCCCACCAGCAGTACTTGGGCCTTTCCATCCTCCACTTCTTCAATCATTCCCCTACACCCCTCCAAGTCCCCTTGTTTCATTCCAACCAACTGCACTCCTTGGCCCACCTCTAGGTCCCCCATTGTGTCCTGTTATCCTACCCCCGCCGTGGTTTCCCTTGCTGCTCCGCCTACCTTCCTTGGCTACTTTGCTTGTCCCGTTCCCGTCCCTCTGATGCTCCTCTTGTTTCATTGGTCTTTTCCTTACTCTGATGTGGGCTTCCTCTAACGTCTTCCCAGATCTGCTGCTCTTCTCCTGCCGTGCCCTTGCGATCCCGCCCTGGTGGTGGACGAAATCCGCCTCTTTTTCCCTGGGGGCGATGTTCTTGTCTTTTTGTTGTTCCTTCACCTCTTTTACTTGCTTCGTTGTGGTCTTCTCCCGCCAGCACCGTTGTCGTTGCTTGTATGTCTCCTCCAACCATTTTTGCACCCGTGCTTTCTTGCACTTACACTGGAAGTCCTGCTTCCCCCTGAGCACCTTCCAAGCTTGGGCTGTTGTGTACCCTACACACTGCAGATGGATCGATTGTCCGTGGCCACACTGCACCGCCCCTTGGCCCCTCCGCACTGGTCTGTTGCATAGCCCACATGCGTGCTTGGGCCCCACCCATCCTGCCTTCCCTTTCTTTTTTTGGGACCAGTGCTCTCGTCCCAGGGTTGTGGCCGTCCCTGCCGACCATGTGTCTGTCTCCATATCTGTGGTGTTTGTTGTCCCCCGCCCCGTGAAGTTTGTTGTCTCTTGTTCAAACCGGCTGTCGTTCGCAGGGCAGACAAATGCAGCAACAAAAGCAAGCACAGGACGAACAGGCATTGCATTCCACATGCAGACCAAGCTGCCAACCCTTATACGAGCGAATGCGAGGATCAACGCAAACGCCAAGCAAACCTCGGGAGAAATTCAAGACAAACGATTCGGCTCACCTTTCCAAGCTGCCTGCCGGCGCTTAACACTGTCAGTAACATCACTGTGCGTGCGAAAGGATCCTAGCCTACTAGGCGGGTCGGCAGGATTCAAACCCGTGCTTACCCTGAAAACACCCATAGGGCGACCATTCCAGCTCCTGAGCCAGAACAACTGTCGAAGAAGTCGCTGCTGGCTACGCAAAAAAATACCCCCGCGCATGCCTAAAATCTGTGCCCTACCAACGTCGCTGTCAGTGGCAATTGCAACATATGGCAAGCGCATATAGCAACCCAAGCGCAGCGCATAAACTGGTGCATACAGTTCTGCCTGCTGTAAAGTACCGATCCACTTAGGCGCCTTACGGCTGAGCCATCGCCGGCCCTCCCTGGCAATCCCAATCCTGTACCTGCCCGTCTTACTTCGCTCTGCGGCGTCTGGGAAAAAGACACACTGTGCCGCTGGAATCTGAGGCAACCAGGGCCAAGGGGCAAAGCACTGCGGGGTCAGGGCAAAGGCAATGGCAGTCATCAATGCCCTACGCATGCCCTTACGAAAATCACAAAAATTGCTCAACTTCCAACAGTGACCCCCTGCAACAAAAGGGGCCAGCCCAGCATTGGGCCTCACAGCCCACTCAAGCTTGCCTAACAGCCGCGCAGCCATCCGCGCGCTCAGCCTGTTCTGGACAATGCCCAAAAGCCAGAGAGCCACAACGCCACCAATAATCCCTGGCTTATTCTCCACAGCCATAGCAGCGGCGGAAAACTGCTTCCCAATAAAATCCAAGGTCCGGACAGGCTCAATTACACTCTTGGGGCTAATCAGGAACCCCGCCTTGCCGAGGACTCGGCTCACGCGGCGCGCAGCAACGCGCAGACGGCACCTACCCACAGCAGACACAAGAACATCGTCCAGATAACTGACCCCCCGCGCCCGTAAGTCCCGCAGGGCCCACCTGACTAGCGCGGATACAAGTCTGTGGCAAAGTACAGGCGAGTACTTCCACCCAAAGGGCAGAGTCAGCCAGCGGAAACATCCCTGGGGTGTGTTCACACGGAAAACCCTACACCACTTGTACGGCATGCGAATAGACCAAAAACAATTGCTGAGATCTATTTTCCCCAAAAAAGCCTTATGACCTGCATCCGCCATCAGGCGAGTCACCTGCTCTACCTGGGGCAAACGGAATTTGGGCGGCTTACGCCAGTCTGCGTCGTTCAGACCAACACATGCAAAAATGAGCGCACACTTCTGCGAGTTCTTAGGAATGACCCTTGCTTTGCTGGTACCCCGGGCCTCGCTGCACTTCTTCAAAGGTCCCGCGTCGCGAATAGCGCTGAGCATGTCACCCACGGCTGGGCTGTCCACCATTGGTATACCACTAGCATATTTCCGATCCCATGCCTAGTACGTACGTAGCAGGTCCTTCGGTACGTAACGTCGCCATATGGTATTGGCCATTCTAACCTTGCCCACTTCTCCAATCCCCCGCCTGGCAAGCTGTAGGCTCACCGGCTCCAGCTTGTCATCATCATAGTACGACTCTTCCGACGCCTGACTGAGGCCGTCCTCCGAGATGGTCTCCAGGGCCTGCGTTAGTCTTGCCAACCCCCTGCGCGGGTCAATAGTAGCCGCCAGCCTTCCCAGTGCCATCAGCCCTCCCGCCACAAGGCCTTCCTGCTTACGCGGGACATCCGGCAGTCGCATCAGCCTCTCCACCCGCCCGCCGAAGCCACCCAACACGTCACCGGTCACACTCCATGAACCAGTATTCCCCTTCGCTGCTGGACTCGCCGTCGTACTCTGTGCGCGCGGCACTCGTGGGCTCCAGGGATTTGCTTCTTTTCCGTCTCTTCGTGCCGACCGCACTCGCCTGAGCCCCAGGGCATCGCTGAGGTGCAGCGTCTCGCAGATTCCGCTCGGACCCATCTTGCCCACAGACTGTCCACAGGTCGTTCTTCTGACCTGTACTGGAACGCTCCGCCTGTCCCCCCCCCCCCCCCCCAGTCCACCGGAACCTGGAGGTGCATCCGTCTTTCGCAGGACCACGCGTGCGTCGGGTGGCAGTAATCCTTGGCGACACTGGAAGTGACCCACCCTCCTGCGAGCATGACCGTCTGGATGCGGGCGCCCCAGAACCACAGGACCGCCGCTCCACACCTACGCAATGCATGCCACCTGTACCCTTCGAAGTCTGAGCCTCCAACAATCTTTTTCCATCCCGCCTGTAATCCCGCCGCGTCCTGGAAGGAGAAGGGCAAGTCGGCACGCCCGTGTTTGAGTCGTCGGATTTCCCAGAGGAACAGTACCCACCACTTTGTCCATGGTCCGACCTCCACATCCCAGATGCCTGGCCGCCCCTTTTCGCCGTTGAAACGGACGTCTCCACGTGTACTGGTGCGCACTGTGGGAGCTTCTCCCACCCGCAGTAGGCACGCCACGCTGATGCAGGCCAGCGCCACGATTTCGGCGCTTTCCAGGTCCACAATCTGCTCCGCCAGCCAGACGAACAATTCCATCGGCGCCCAGCGTACCAGGGCTGACTCGCCACGTACCCGCCTCTTTGCCAACCACTTGACCACCTGCCAGTCCCCGGCTTCCACAATCCTGGGATGAAGCCGTAACTTGTCCAACTGCCTGCAGGCGGACAGTAACTTTTTGAGGTTCCCCTCCGCGTTCTCACTTGCCACCATTTCCTTGATCTCCAACTCCAGAACCTGGCGTGGGCTTGCCCCAAACTGTTCCCGACTGCGCTTCCGCAGCCGTCGAAGGGCTGCTGTGTATCCCTTCCTGGTGCTCTCCTCCAGGGCATGTGCTGCCGCTGACAGCCAAGAGTGTCCAGGCTCTGACTGTATGGCATCCAGGTACTGCTGTATGGCCTCGCGGAGTGCCCGACCCCCCTGTCCACCTCATCCAACGCGCCCCCCCCATGCTCTCGTAGTCAGGCCCCACAGCCAAAGGCCTCTGCCTCGTGGTACCAGTGTCGTTGACCACGCTTGGGGCATGGCACCTCTGGCGGGTTGGTACAGTCGATCCACCGCTGGCTTTTCGTATACCAAAACTCCCGCCGCCCGTCCACGACCCGGATCTCCACCTTTCCTTTGCGTCCGGCGTTTGCTGGTTGCGTGGTCTTCTGGCGTCCACTTCTGCCACTGGACTGGGAGGATGACGAACTGTCCGAGCTGGTGCTGGAATCGCTGGAGCTGCCGTTGGAGGACTCAGTATCTCTTGACCTGCGTCCTTTGCCTTTCTTGCTTTTGTGGCCCGCCTTCCTCGCCTTCTTGCGCTCCTTGCGTCGCCTCTTCTTTTCTTTCTTGTGCTTTTTCTTCCATTCTTCCTTTAAGTAGGCACTCCCTTGGCGATCCATCTTCCGCATAACTTCCCATATGGCATTCGCCAGGCTATGCTCTTCCGCTCTCTCTGGCTGCTGTAGGTAGTCTCGAAGGGCCTTGCTGAGCCTTACTGTCCATTTGGGTGCACCCGGCCGCTTCCTGATTTTCCGCACGTTCTCCAGGTTCAGGACCTCGTACGGTCTCTCTTCTTCTTCTTCGTCGCTACTGTCACGCAGGTGCCCATCTTGTTCTTTTTGGATCGCTCCCTCTAACCGGACGTGATGCTCGACCTGGTCATATTCTCTGCGGGCCTCCTGCAACGCATCCCAGTCCTCTGCATCATGGTACTCTTCACGGCGAACCTGCACGTACCGCATCACGGAGAAATCCAACAGGGCGCCCGCATACGTCTCAAAGCATCCCAGCAACGTCCACATATGCTCTGGCTCCAGCCCTGGGCACGTGACGCTTACGTTCCTCAACAGAGAGGGCATGTCTCCTGCAAACCGGCCTATCATCTTTTCTATGGCGTGTGTCAGCGCTCCTGCCGTCATCGGGGAGCCCGCTAGGTACTCCCTCGAGGTTTCGTACTTCTGCACAGGGAAGACGGCCAGCGCCGCCATCGGATGCGAGTCCCCAGCCCCCCCCGTCAGTCGGGCTCTCATCTCCAGCAGCATACTAGGCACGACACCAAGATCTCGCAGGCTCACGTTGTTCAGCAACACTGTAGCCCCCGCAATGAAGATGACGTTCTCAAGCTGATCAGGACACCATGCTGCAAGCTGCCTGTAGTCTCTGTCCATGTGCACCGGTACCTGGTGTACATCCACTCGCAGGTCCCGCAGCAGAACGTGGCGATCCCATACCAATAATTGCCCTTCCGGGTCCAGTGGCCGATCGCCGCACTCAGAACTCCGTCGCGTGCACCTCAGTGAAGCCGTCACCCGTCCTCACACTGTCCCACTCATCGAGTACCGCGTCCGAGTCCCAACCGTCTTCTTGGTCTTGCCACCATTTGACGAGCTCTTCAATATCCGCACGGCCCACGAACACCTCACCATTGTCATCACGAGATCCACTGTGGGGCATCCCGGCTTCCTCCGCGCCCTGGTATCCCAGTCGGCTGGTCTGGTTGTTGTCGTCCCTGACCACTTCTCCACGTTGGCGAGCTGCTGACGCCCCCACGGCATGAGAAAGGCACCCATAGTCGCGGGGTGCCTCCGACTGGGCCTGTCTGCTCATGTAAAAATGAAAAACAGACTGCACAGTGCAAAGGGAGCAACCTGCAATTCATAACTATGGTCAAGACAGATAATGCTGCTGTCCCTGCAACCGACAGCCTCCATCAGAACTTCAATACAGCGTACAGGGGATCTGAGGAGTCAACTGTCTCCTGATCTGTGGAGTTTGTTGTGTCTGCTGACGTCCTGTCCTCTACGTGGGGCTCCCTCTTCCCCTCTCCTTGCTCGCCCCTCTCCTTTCTCAGTGTTTCACCGGGTGCGTTCTCCGTTGCCACACCCTCTAGTTCCTCTGTACCCTGACTATTGGGGCTCCCTTCTGCCCTCCAACCGTGGTCCTCGTCCTCTATACCCTCGCCTGTCCCTTGCTGTGCTGCTCCCCCTTGTTGCATCCACCATTTATTGTGTCCAACAGTTTGACACTTAGCTCCGTGCGCGGGGGGGGGGGGGGGGGCTAGTAAAGAGACCTCTTTGGCATGGCCCGCACCAAAGAGGGTGCCCAACAGGGTGCCCAAGCTTGTGAGGCCGTTTTGACCGTTTCGCAATTCACATCACCATCTCAGGGGGTGCCCAAGCCTGCGAGGTGGTCTGCCTTTCGAGCCTCTACTAGTTGGCCGACGCAACTGGGGAGTGCCTTATGGCTATGGCGGGCTAGGACTCCCTCCCCATGCCATTTTGTGCGGCCAACTAGTCCTACCGCGCATGCCATTGAAAGGGTTAGAACAAAAACATACAACATTCAAATATCATGCATATAAACATATGTCACTCTGAATAAGAGGAATCGGGGCGAGTTGGTGTAGGGCGAGCCTTTGTTGCAATCTCCCGCCGCTTTGGTGCGGGGGTGTTCCAGGACGCTGCCTTTGGCAAGGGTTCTTGCTACGAAGGGTGACCACTTGCGGTCCCGTATCCGATGCACTCTCGGAAAAGCAATACTCTGAGCCACTGGGCTAGAGGTGTTGTTGCTACTACTGGGCAGAATGGCTGTATAACCCCTACCTTCTCGGGGGTCCTCAATGAGGGGATGAAATCAAAAGTGGCCACATGAACCCGCTTTCTTGGGGGGCCAGAGTTGGGGATGAAATCAGAAGTGGCTACATAAACCGTGCCTTCTCAGGGGTCCCCAATGAGGGGATGAAATCAAAAGTGGCTACACAAATCCTGCCTTCTTGGGGGGGGCAGAGGAAATGCCCCCAAAAAACTGAGCATTTTGAGTGTCAACACATAGGGTGCCCAGTTTTACCAGCCCCTTCACATGGGGCACCAAAATTTTCAAACGCCTGCAATGCCAGCCAATTTCTCCATATTGGCTTGTGCTATGGTGGGGACCTTTTCAACATTTTGGACCGCAGGTTGGGGGGGGATGGGGGGGGGGGGTCAAGGATCGCACTTGGGCACCCCCCGTGGTCCTCATTGTCTCCCTTGCATTTGCCTTGCTGTCACTCAGGATTCCATGCAAGTTGTGGATGCATGTCACAAATGGCACATCACAGAAGATCACCATCAGGACAACTAGACAATTGAGGCCCTTTTGTGTGGGCGCGGTTTGGCTGGGATGATCTAGTGCCACCGCCACCTACCTACCCCTCCCCCCGTTTTGAGAATTACCATGCAAATCCTAAAGTTTCGCGGAATCCTAATTTTTGCGTTGGGTGTTTTGAATTAATAATAAGCAAAAATTTTGCGGCAGCATGCAAAATGGGCAAAAAATGGGCAAAAAACATTTTTGGGATTTGCGATTTTTCGGAACCCATTTTTGCGTAAAATTTGGACCAAAAAAAATTTGCGGGTTTTTTGCGTTTTGGGGATTGGGGTTGATTCATTTTGTTGCTACTGCAAGAAACTGTGCGTACCTTGGACTTTGGGATTGCAGTCCATTCCTACACAGGGGCTTACAAATGTCGATCAGTTGGACTCTGGGATTGCAGTCCATAGCACAGATGAGCACCAACAATCATGGTTCAGGTCTACCAGCTTTTCAACAAACCAGTTCCAAACTTGTCCATAATAGTGCGCATGGCACGCAAAATGCTGCCTTGTCATTTCATCTCGATAATAGTGCATGGAATGCTGAAATGCTTTGGGGCACATCAACAGCCACATTCAAAAATCCATGTCCCGAACTAGCCCCCATATCTGCTTTGGGGCACATCAACAGCCACATTCAAATATCCACGTCCTGCACTAGCACTCCTTTGGGGCACATCAACAGCCAAATTCCACTATTTTAACACTTGTGACAATCCCGGATGCATCATTCTCTGAAAGCAAAGCAAGGTGCAGAACAGGGGAATGAGACACGGAACAGGGGGACAACAAGCAGTGGGCCAAACTCTCCCGCGATTCTGGCGTTCTTGCAAAAAGGGGGGCAGGGGCAAAAATCATTTTATTTTTGCGATTTTTTTGCAGAACCCATTTTTGCGTAAGGCATGGAGCCAATAATACTTTTTTTTTGCGGACAATAACACATTAATTATTTTGGCAAATCTTTAGGATTCGCACGGTATTGGTGCATTTTTTTTTGGAACCTGAAACCAGCGTAGTGCTACAACTTTTCAGGGACCTCAACCATAATCATGCAGGCAACATCATGTGCAGTTCCTCTGCGACACACTTCATGCACAAAGCACTTGGCTATCGCACATTGTTGTCGACTTGTGTTCTCCATGGCTCTCACACATACCCAACAAAGACATCAAAAGCAGAGGCAGCCCACATTGCATCAGTGCTCATGTATGGGAGGGCAGCACACTGTGAACTTCTTTATTGCACCACAAATGGAGAGGACAAAAAATGCCGACATGACCCCTGTTGTTTTGGGGTCTCCTAGGTTTAGAGCAGTGAGAGGGCAATGGATAACCCCATGCAATACTTCAATGACTCAAATACTGCACAAATTCATTCCAAATCCACTCAAATACATACCAAATGCATACCAAGTGCATACCTAATTTAGATTAAATCCATAAAAATCTAGATGAATTGACAACCCTGAAAAAAACGCTCTGTGTTGGCATATTTTGCTGTGTCCCCGAGAGGTATGCAACCAGCAACTTCATCGAGACAGCGACTGAAATTTGTGGAGCACGACCACGACATTCCTGTGACAACCACCAGTAGCCACCCAAGGGCCATCCAGGGAATATCCGAGAGCCACCCCAGTGCCATGCAAATGCCATTCAAGGCCCTTCCAAGAGCCATTCGAGAGTTTTCCAACAGCTGTCCAATGGCCATCCTAAGCATTGGATCCTGTTCCCTTTGTTCCTATCACATGTTACATCACACCCACAATCAATGCAAGGGACGGCACAATAAACTGCAGTTCCTGACGTCCGAAGTCGTGTCCACTTGTGCAGGCCAATCCTTACAGCAGAAGGGAACATTTTTTGGTGAAGACTGAGGGGAATCTGGGATAGACTCGGAGGTGGAAACAGCAGCACTGAAAGGCTGATGGGCAGACTACGAGGCTGGTGGGACACACTGGTAGGACCGGGTGTATAGCCTGGGGACGACGTGCACACAGACCTGCATGTTGTGTAATTTCTCAAACTCATCCGCAGGATCCTCAATCTTTTTGCGTTTAGTGGCCGCCAGTGCAGTGCACGACCTTCCACTGCCACGGAGCCCCCCGTCCGCCGGACCATGCGCACCCGTGCGCCATTCAGGACAGTCAAACCAGAGCGGTCTGTATCCGCTGCATGACGACATTGAGATATCATTGCCACCTCCGTCTGCAACAAGAAATGCCCAACATCATGCAGGCTGTCCTGTGCACTGTTCTGTGCCGTACTATGGTGCTGCTGTGCTGTGCTGCCATGCGCCATGCTGTGCTGTGATGCAACGTGTGCTGTGTTCTGGTGTGTGCAGTGGTGTGACGCGCCCTGATGTACTCTGCTGCGCTCACTTGTGCCCTGCAGCACCGCACCGCACAATGCTGTGCTTTGCCATGCAGGAGAGTGCTGCTCTGCTCTGCTCTGCAAAGGGGGGGGGCGGAAGGGGCGCAGCGTTTGTTCTTGAGCACGAAAAGCTCATAAATGCCCCCAAAACG
Organism: Eutreptiella sp. 'Long Island Sound 2002'; assembly: GCA_964036045.1. NCBI lineage: Eukaryota > Euglenozoa > Euglenophyceae > Eutreptiales > Eutreptiaceae > Eutreptiella > Eutreptiella sp. 'Long Island Sound 2002'. The sequence continues at coordinate 67,436,344 of OZ038386.1, forward strand.
CCCACGACGAAATCCATGGGCCCACGGGTGACCCCAGAGCTCAAAGGCCATGAGGAACGTAAACAGCATTTTCGAATCAGTGATGGGTCGGGGGATCGGAAAGTGCAAGCTCACCGGACTAAAGCGTACTTGGATTTCGGCGTACATCTCGGCTCGGCGTACTTATTGGCTCGGTGTACTTTCGGCCGGCCGAACATCAGGTTAACTAACCCTAAGCATCACCCTAACCCTAACCCTAATCTGGAGCCGATCAGTACACCGAGCCGAGATGTACGCCGAACCCATGTTAAATCCGGCGGGCTGAAAGTGCATGTTTTGCATGACAATGTTCGACCATTTTGTGGTGCCGCCCCGAATCTCAGAATGACTGCTGCATGGCCCTGTCTGTGACTGCTGCACCGAAAGGGGAGCCCCCCCCCCCCCCCCCTACACACAGCAATGTGTCTCGTCTGCTTACTACCCTCGCAGTGTTGCTGATGGACACCCGTCGCATCGTCAGGTCTCCTGGTCTCCGATTTCTCTTCTATCTATTGTTCCTTTCCGCGTGTTCCTGTTTGCAGATCCGGATTGGGGACTATGTGCCCATCATCAGGCGACGCCGAAACTGATGTTCCCGGAGGTTGGCGTCTTCGCCCATGTTCCTTTGGCCTTCCTGCTCACCGGCGCCCAGTACTTCTGTCAGGCTGCCATTGGCACCAGATGGCGGTCCCTAAGGGGTAAAAGAAATCCAAAAGAAAAAAATCCTGGCGTTCGTCAACCCCAGCTCGAAGGTTGGAGAGGGGAACGAAGAGCAGTTTGACGGTAGTTAGGGCGGTCCCTTGAAGCGGACCTTAATGCACGCAACAACAACAACAGCAGCAGCAGCGGCCGCGGCAGCGACGACGATGACAACGACGACAACGGCGACGGAAAAAAACAACAACAACCAACAACAACAGCAACAAGAACAATAACAGCAACAACAACAAAAGACCCCACACTCTCCCATGGAGACCAGTCCGCCTCATCGCTGTGGCTGCACTCATTCAAGAGTGCACGGCGCTCCGGCTGTTCACGCCACTTTTTGGGTCCTAGAAGAGCCCCCCACTGCTCGTACAGCTGCAGGCCAAGCCAGTCCCCTGCCCATCCCCCTGCCAAGCCCCTTGTGTTCATGCCAGTTGCCATGCCCTGGACCTGCAGACATCGGAGAGTCCAGAACGGCATGCAGTTGTCCCATCGCTTTCGCACTTCGCCGTTGCAGCAGCAGCCTGATCAGCCCGAGTGCCAGACTGACACACGAGCCCAGGGCTGTGAGTGACGGCAGCACATGTCTGCGGAACACCTCAAAAGCGGATGGAGCGGGTGAGGGCAGGGGTCGCAGGGAGGCGTATGCGAGACATCGGGGACACATGTCTTGACAATCTGACCAGAGAACTACAGGATTGACCTGATTTGGGGTGGGTCGTCTTATGGCCTGTTGCACAGAAAAAACCTTTCCACAAATTCTGAAATGAAATGTTCTCCAGTAAATCCTGCATAAAGTTTGGTTGGTTGCCGTCTCATGCAAGTGGCGCCAGTGTGTGTGTGTGTGTGTGTGTGTGTGTGTGTGTGTGTGTGTGTGTGTGTGTGTGTGTGCGTGCGTGCGTGCGTGCGTGCGTGTGTGTGTGTGTGTGTGTGCCAAGGGAATCAATTCAATCATGCTCAAACTGCGAGCTTCAACATTCCTACTGTCCTACCACTACTGCAAACCATCAGTTCTGTATCCGGCTTTGCAGAGGGGCAGCCAATAAACTCTGGACCTCCATATGTACAGGGTGCTGCCAACACACCGCAGCTCATGGCCGTGCGACCCAGCCACAATGCAACAAGACACACATTGCATGCCGTGTGCCCTAACTCGCCCCACAGACCATCCCCATGCGTCCCTGAGAAAGCCGGGGGGGGGGGTGAGGGGGGGGAGGGTAACCCGGTGCTAGAGAAAAGAAAACCTCCACTCCCTGTTGGGAGCACAAGGCGCAAGATGGTAGGAAGATATTCATTGACCATGTCACGAAGCCCACGCACTATGACCCCCCGGGAATCGAACTTGGCCCGGTGTGTGTGTGTGTGTGTGTGTGTGTGTGTGTGTATGTGCGTTGTACTATTAGCGAGGGTTGAAGGCTTTTAATGTCCTGGCCGCTCTTGCGACGGGAGGGTTAGGGGTTAGCGGGTTAGAGCCTGCATGTGGCCTGCCCTATCCCCCCCTTGGCCCCCCGGTGTGTCGCGGCGCGGCAGAAGGACGTCCGCCTCGTGTTATGTGCCCTCCTCCGAGGCCCTCCCGTGGCCGCGCTGCGGCTCCTGCGTGCCAATACTATTAACGAGGGCAAGGGCCGATTAAAGTCCTGGACGCTGTGTGACGGGTTAGGCGAGGTGGTTATGGGTCGGCAACTGGCTGCGCCCCCCCCCCCCCCCCCCCGCCCCCGCCCAACTCTAGTGTTGCGGCGCGACGGAAGGACTACTATTAACGAGGGCAAGGGCCGATTAAAGTCCTGGATGCTGTGCGACGGGTTAGGCGAGGGGGTTATGGGTTAGGGGCGGGCTGCGCCGCCCCCGCCCCCCGCCCCCCACCCAACCCTGGTGCCGCGGCGCGACAGAAGGACCGGGCGCCCTTGGTCAGGTGTCTGCCCCCTCTGCCCTCCCATGGCCGCGGCGCGGGCTCCCCGAACGCCCTGTGGGCGCCAGCGTGGCGCCCGAGCCTTAAGAAGCCCCCAACCCATTGTCGTCGTCGCTGCCCCCCCCCCCCTGGGGGGGGAGGGCGCGCACCTCCCGCCACTGGCACCATTCGAGGATGCCCCTCGTGGTGCCTGGAGCAACAATGCCGCACCCCCCGGTGCCCCCTACATGACTTGCACGCAAGGGCCTTGTGCGCGTCGCACAGGGTCTGCATGGGGCGTCGCTGCCGCACCCTCCTCGCTCCGGCCCGGTGTGCCGGCGGCGGCATGTGCGGCTGTGGGTCACTGCCGCCCGGCGCCTGTGGCGCTGCGCCCGCGTCACGCGCTGGCTGCACCTCCGCGGCCTCCTGAAGGGGCGAAAGTGGGGAGGGTAATGGGGGGGGCGGGGGCTAGTGCCTCCCCCGTTATGCTGCCTACCCCTCCTCCCCGCTCCTCTCCCGTGCAGCGCAGTGGGGGGGTTGGGGGGGAGCCCGGCGGCGCCCGGGACGCCGTCGGTGCGCGCGATATCGTGGAAAAAACGTCGCTCATGGGACGCGCCTCCCTGTGCTCCGCCGCCGGAAAGAGGGGGGGGGCGGTGTAGCTGCCCTCCCAGCCCCATGAGTCCCGAGCCACCGAGGCTCTCTGCCTGATCCGGTTGCCACCCCCCCCCCCCCCTGCAGGCGCTCCCGCTAGATCCCGTGGGGGGGGGGGAGGGGCTGTATTCCCCACCTAGGGCAAAGTACTCTGTACTCGGCCGCGGCATGCCGGTGGGCTAGGGGAGCGGCAGTCCGGCCGCTGGCTGCGGCCCGCCGATGCCGGTACCGGCGCCACGCAGGGGCGCTTGGCTGGCGGCTCCGGTGGTGGTTCCGGGGGCGCCAGCCCGCCCTGCAGGACCCGCAAGGATGCCGCTGCCCCTGCCCCTGCCGCTGGGTGGCCCGTGCGCCCCCGCGCGCAATAGTGCGCCACTTCTCGCCGCGCTAGCCTGCACTGCTCGCAATGCGGCTGCAGGTGGACAGGGCACAGGCGGCACGGCGCCGGCCTGACGTCCGCCGATGGTGGCGGGCGCGGCTGGGCCACACCCACTGCCCTCGGGCGCTGTGCGCGCACGATCTCGTACAGGCGCGCCGGGGCCCCTCCCCCAGGGCGGCGCGGCAAGTACCCCGCAAGGAAATAGTCCTTGCGGCCGGCCCCTGGGGTCGACAGCCGGCGCGTCCAGAGCTCCAGGCAGTGCTACTGGAGGTGCTGCATGTGCTGCCGCATGTCGGGCCGGCACGCGAACACCGGCCGCTCCGTGCGCCCCATGCTGCGAAAGCCACCCACGGGCACCAGAGAGGCGCACATCCACCGAAAGCGTCCCTCCAGCAGGGTCCTGCCGGCGAGCAGGGGCTGCAGTAGGTCGGCCGCCTGCCGCAGCACTCGTGCCCGCTCCCGCAGCGACAACACCTGTCGGGTGTGTCGATGGCCCGGCCTGGCTGGCAGCGCCCGGTTGCTGTGGGACTCGAAGTCCAGGGCCAGCTCGGCGTAGGTGACCTGGCCTGAGACCGGTACCCACTGCAGCGCCGAGGCCCGGCGCACCAGGGCCTCCGCAAAGCCGCGCTCCCATGGCCATCCCGCCAGCGGGCCCTGCGGCAACTGTAGGGGGTCCTGCGCTGGGGCGGGGCACAGCGGTCCGTCCGCCAGCCGCTCCCACCCGTATCCCTGCCGCGAATCCCGGCCCCGCGCTGGGCCAAACACCGTGGAGGCCACGTCTCCGCCCAGCCTCGCTGCCTCCTCCGCCGCGCGGCGGGCCAACAGCTGCGTGAGGTACATGCCGTACAGCCTGTACAGCCGCCGCCCCGCTTGTGCGTCTTTGCCCGCGCCCACCAGCGCAAGTGGCAGCAGGCTCTTGGCTTTCAGGCATACCGGCCAGCCCGCCAGCGCCGGCAGTGCCCGAGCCTCCTATAGCACCCATGGCATCCATGTCCGGTTCCCGTGCGCCCATTCCCAGGGCGGGCAGTCCCACAGGATGTGCGGCTCCGTCTCCGGCGCCCCGCGGCAGAAGGGGCACCTGTCCGACCGCAGAATGGCGTGCCCCCCCGCCCCGCCGCCGTCCACGTGGCCCCGGCCAGCAGCCCCCGTAGAATGCTGCGCTCTCCCTCCGTGGAGGCTACCTGCAGGCCTTCCCGGCACGCCTGTCGGTGCACGGCACCGCCCAGCCCCCCAAAGGTGCCCGGCCGTCGCCGCTCCAACTCCCGGAACGCCCGATAGCGCTGGCTTTTGTGCACGCGGTGGCACCTCAACGTGGTCCTCATCAATCTCCTGACCTCCATCTGGAAGATGGAGATTGATGACATGCGCAAGCATGTGGTGGTCACCACCCGCCGGCTGCCGCCGCGCAACGTTGGGGTACCCTTGCCAGGGATGCCGTCGGTGCTAGAGCCCTAGGGCGCAGAGATGGCGGCCGTGTGCCCGACGGGGTATGCGGACGACACACAGGCCATCACCCTGGCCCTGGCGGCAGCGCCTAGGGCGGAGGCCCAGGCGGTAATGGACCGCACGGCAGTATGGATGGCGGACACGGGGCAGTCGGGCAACGCAGCCAAGTCCACCTCGTGGCTCCTGCGGGAGCCGCCAGGCGGGGTGGCGCCGCTCATGCTGGGCGGGGTGGCCATTCCGCTCTCGCGAGAGTTTAAACAGCTGGGTGTGGGGCAGTGCCTAGCGGCGGAGAAAGGCACGGGCCCGCTCCTGCGCGGCCGCTTGGACAAGGGTCTGGCCATCACGCGCCGGGTAGGCTCAGGCCGGCGAGGTTCCACCCCTTGAGCCGCGCCAGCTCCAGGAGGACGGCCGTGACCCCTGCCCCGTTGATGGCCCCCTGGCAGGGGCGGAAGCCGTAGGCCTTCGGGTGGGCCCACGCCTCCTGCTAGAGCAGGACGTCCCGCAGCTGGGTCCCTGCCCACAGCCGGTAGACCATGGACAGGACCGTTAATGGGTGGGTGCCTAGGGGCCCTCCTCCCCGGGTTTCGGGATGAGGGATGTGTATCCCTCCGCGAGGACCCCCAAACACTTGCCCTCGTCCTGCACAAGCAGCAACTACTATTAACGAGGGAGACCCATATGTGGCTGTGAGCTGGATGTGCACCAATAACCCGGCACGTGGGCGGGGCTGGTTGACGTGCACACTGCCTACTCTTCCACAAAGTCAGCACCTCTGTGCGTGGGCATTGCTTACGTTATTTCCGGTGTTGCCCTTCCATGCCCCTGTCCAAACAGGGGGCGAGCCACGTCCATCCCGCCGTCTTCTGACATTCCCTGCGGCAGGGCGGCCGTAGGCGAGGTGTGTGTGTGTGTGTGTGTGTGTGTGTGTTTGTGTGACGCCCAATCATTTCAATTCAAGCTCAAATTGCGAGGTTCAACATGCCTAAAGATCCTACCATTCATTAGCGACACCATGAATTCCAAGCTCTAGGGGCCTTTTGTGTGTGCCAATTGCCAATTGCCCCACCACGTAGGTGCAGTTTTCATGCGATCAGTTCTTGCCTACGGCAGCCCTTTGCTTGCTTGTCCAGGCGTCTCTCAATGTAGGTTAGGCGTATGCACAATCGTCATCAAGTATGCACAATCATCATCAAGTTGTGAGGCTTTTAGGGTCAAGCGGCCTATGTACATTTTCTCCCTTGGCAGCGGCGCGTGGAACTCTGCCACCATTTTGGGCAGCCCCATGCACCAAATGTGCATATTCCCCCTTGGCACCCCGGGATTCTTCTACGTTGTTATTCCCACGTGCAGGCCTCTCTCAGCATCTAGGGACTCGGTGATTAGTAAAGATCTCTGTATTGAGTGTTTTCCTTGCTCTTTGGTAATGACCTGGCGCCTTGTTTGATGCTACCAGTTCCGTTGGTATGCCCTTGTCACCACATTTAGCAACGAAAACCGCTTGGTTTCTCTTACTTCTAGATTTAGTGTCCGTGGTCTATAACTGATGCTCCGGCTGGTGTGCACCTCCTGGCAAGATGCACTTGTTGATGAGGTCCTAGTCCTATTGCTACCTCTTAGCCTCTTTGTTCTACGGGTCGCCGTTCTGTGACCATGCTGCCCCTTCCTCGATCCTGCGTCACACTTGCTGGTGCGGGGGGGCAAGGGGGCGCGGGGGGGGGGGGGGGCAGGGGGGGGGGGGAGGATGGGGAGGAGCTGAGTGGAATATCTTTCCCACGGGATCGGGGGCAGCAAAGTGTCACAAATGAATACAATCACTTTCTCTCTTGGTTGAGGTGGAGGTAGAAGGGCTGAGCGATCTCCAAGCACCAGTGAATCATGATCAAAAATGAAAGCCCCATCCCACGGCGTTGCATGTGCACGGACCAAGATCCAGCCAAAAAAGGGATAAGGAAGGTACCATAGAAGAGGGCAAGACGTACAGGGCCACTGCCCCATGCATGAGCCCAAATCCCAAAAGGTCTTAGTAATCGTCGGTCACAGGGACACACAACGCATGCATTCCCTAGGCCACGACTCAGCTCAGCTGTATGACACACACCGCCAGGCTGCTGCACTACGTGACCCGCAAATCATGGGAGGCACCCTGTGACACCTGCGATGCAAGCGCACCCCACGGCACCCCACGGTGAGGTATCGCCCCTACTGTCATTCCAAATGTCTGCTCTCCTGCCACATGCCCACACCGTCTCCCTCAAAACAGCCCCATCTCCCCCACTTCCAAGACGCCCAAACGAACGCGATCAGGGGACAAGCAGCTCAGTACCACCTGAGAGGTGTGCCTCTCAGTGTCCTGTGCTATGCAACTCTCCCTTAGGACTGAAATGTTGTTGGCATGGAACTGGGTCTAGAGCCGCACTTCAGCCCATGACCGCTCATGTATCATAGGGCCCTGTTGCTTTCCTTTCACGCTGCCCAATTGCCAACTAAGCTTTTTTGGCGTAGTGCATGGGAACCTATTGGATCTCAGGTCCCTGGGTCATTGTTTTAGCCATGAAGATTTGTTGTCGGGCGGTACGTGTTGCTGTTGCATCGCCGTGGTCGATGCTGCAGTCGTTTGTTGAACAGCTGTGTTTGGCACAGTATCAAGTCCGCCTCATTGTAAGAATGAAATCGTGGGAGGTGGGGGAGTGCTATCTGTTTTGCAAGTGCAATGGGGCGAGAGCTTCTGGGAAGGGGCATCACTCGTTCCATGGCCTAAGGCAATCCCAAGCCCAGGTGTATTCTGCTTGCTGATGAACCAGAGAACATGAACACGGCATGGCACGCGGTTGTATGTTGTGTGGTGCTGGTCGGGATGGCCGGGTAAAAGTGAGCAATTATAAATCGGGGGGTATCCGGAAAAAAGCAATGATAGCAACGATGGTCTGGTAGGGAATCGTTGAAGAGTAAAAGGCCCCAGAGGAGGTCGACATTTAGCAAAGCGGTCATTGCCGAGCACTGCGGCGAGAGGCAGTTTTGGCGGTCAAGGATGCGGTTGGCAGGAGTTGGGGCTGTGTAGACAACTACCGTTGTTGATGTGAAGGGTGGTTGTGATGGGAAGGGGGGGGGGGGTTGTCCTCCCTTCAAGCGAATCCCTGGGTTGGTTGCAGCTGCAAGGGGTCGGTGTTGTACCTCGCTCCCGTCTGCGACAAGCGGCGGCTGTTGTTGCTTAGAATCGTTCCATGTGCCATCGCTGTCACGGCTGCGAAGGACAAGATTCGCAGGTGCCGAAACCGTTATTTGCTTTGGCGAGCAATGATGCAATCAACGTGTGATGAGGGGCTGCACTACTGAGTACTCCAACTTCCGGCGTACTTACTGCTATCATGATTCAAGATCACTCGAACACACCAGGCAGCCAGAACGGGAGTATGCAGTCGCAGTCAGTCGCCAGGCAGAAGCCAACACCAAACGTCAGGCAGCAGGTGCCCACGCAGCAGGTGGTAGCAGCTGTCACCGGACGCCAGGCGGCATATAATTATGAGGTCAACGCAATTGCTTGGATCAATGTCGTTCCTACCAACGATCCAGCTGTCTGGAGCCCCAAACCCCTGTCCCTGCCCGTACTGCACACAACTACAGACCGCTAGCTCCCGCATGACGCTAGCAGCTCGGGTGTGATCTCAGTGCTGTGCTGTGCAATGCATGTCGAGGAAGATGGAATGTCTCAAATTCCACAGCCCACAGATTATCTCAGCACCGTTTTGCCCCCACGTCCAGCAGCAAAAACACGCCAACAGCCCGCATCAGCTGCCCAACTGCGAGGTAGTACGCGGGGGGTCAGTGGGTCGCCGGGCATCGCCACCTTCCAACACGAACAACTCCGACACTAAACAGACCTGTGCTTCAAATATGCATCTCTGGGCCTTGGCTGCAGAATGGGGTCCGTCGGCAGCAGATTTCGGGCGCCGAGAGACGTCGGGGCTCTGTTGTACACCAGCGGCCTCCCGACCAGTGGTGAGGTTTGGGGTTGCGCTACCGAGAGGCGGCGTATGCTTCTGCCCTCAGGGGCAGTGCCCAGGTGCACAGCCCACAGAAGGAGCACAGAGACACAACACAGGGCCAGCCCCCGCGGCAGCGGTTGTGTGCGGAGTCCCTTGTCAGCGGCCGCCAGCCACAGGCCTGCGGTGGGCTGCGGAGATCCGGGTCGGGCTGCGCGCATTCTCCGATCGCATGGGACGCCCTCTGAAAAGTGGTGGGAAGCAACGACAGCAGGCTTGCCTTTTGGTGCGTACCCATGTAGTGCCACGTGCACAAGCACAACTGAACCTGTGTTTTGTGGCTGCTGTACATTTGGTGCTCAACAAAATTGGGACCCAAATTAATACAGTCCACATGTCCGCTTTCAGTCAGACAGGGGGGGCCGGTACTTGGACAACAACCGCTGTTTGGGCGGTCATATGGGCGAGTGAGCCACTGCCCCGCTGCGTCTTGGTACAACACCAATACACTTTGTGCAAAATTGTGTGTGTCAGAAGATTTTATGGTCGGTGATGGCCATCAACACCAAAACCGCACTAAAAACCCATCCTTGATATGTGGTTGTGACACTAGACGTTCCTTGTTGGTGCCAAATACCCCATTTTCTGAGGCCATGGAAACTGCCCAGCCCCCAGACCCCTGGATGGTGTCGTATTCACCTCCAATATACTAAGGAACGTTCAAGGTGGGGTATTGATTTAGGCCCAAGGCAAAGCACTGTCCCCGGGGGGCGGGTAGTTTGCGTGGCTCAAGATTTTGGCACCATTTTTCCGACGAGGGGTCCTGCACCCACTTTTTGGCAATTTTGAACACCAGAAGAGACAGAACCGGCCAAAACAGATGACAAGAACATGTTCTGGCGGGTATCATGATCACGCAGAGCATATGTAAGCCTGATTTGTGTGCCAACGCCACCGAAGTATTCACTACACAAAATTGTAAGTTGAGATGGCCGATACGGGCTACAATGTGCCATTGAGTGGGGTTTTTGAAACTGGGTGACCAGGTTTTGCATGGCACACACACGCCTCCACATTTTGTATTTTTGGTTCTAGCACCGGAAAATTCGGCCGACATGGCCTATGGTGTTCGTGGGCTGCTTGGCCTAGATAAAATGTACACTAAAGGCAGCTTTGCCATCGAGTCCATGCAGGTGAAGCATGTGTCCGCAGATAGAGACGCCGATGGGGATACTGGCCTGTCACGTATTGTACGGCGTGTGCAACGGTGGGAGCCTGCCACGACCCTTGAAGGGTCACCAGCAGAAGGGTATTGTAGTGTGGTGCACAAGGCAGAAGAGCCTTGCCTCAGTGAATAGGAAGCATGATGTCGCAGAGTTAAAAAAATGATGCGTTTATGCGGATGCAAGAGGCAAGATGCAGTGGCAGTGTAGAGTCAAGCAACTCACTCCTCCACCTTTGGCTTAGGCTGTAGTGGTAGCGAAGCGCGCAGGCAACAGGTTGCAGGCAGGGGCTGGCAGCCCCATTTGTTTAAAAAAAGTGGGTGGTAGTTAAAAGCTCTAGATGTCAATTTTCAGCACCACAACCCTAAAATGCAGCCCCAAACCTTGAACTAACTTTCTTTCTTCAAAATTTTTTACCACCATCATGGGTGGTGGCTAAAAGTTGCAACCAGTAGCACTTGCTCAAGATCTACCCCAAAGCAGTGCTGCTGGAAAGGGATTTGTGGTGCCAAGTTCTGAGTTTTGGATGTCATTTGGGACCATTTCCGACCCAAATCCACAATTTGTTGGGGGAGTTGAGCCCAGTATGCTTAAGCATTGGCCCCGATTTTTTCCAACATTGTTGCACATGTGTGTAGATTCCAAAAAACCCCTAGAAACACGTCCTTGATACTCAGTTGGGATACTGATACTACACCTTTTTGGTGCCAAGTACCCCATTTCGGCACCATTTTTCCAGAGAGGGGTCCCCCACTTTTTGGCAATTTTGAACAACACTGGCCAAAAGTGATAACAAAAACATGCCCCGCCGGCTCTCACGATCGCATAGAGTATATTTAAGTCCTACTTCATGCCAAGGCCAGCAAAAAATTCAACACATGAATTTGAATTTGAGATGGCCAATCCGTGGTACGGTGTGCCATTGAGTGGGACTTGTGAGACTGGGTGACCAGGTTCTACATAGTGCATGCGAATGCCTACACCCTTGGCTCGGGCTGCTGTGGTAGTGAAGCGGGCCTGGACCTCTGTTTCTCTAAACCTAATCAGAAGATTGACCTGGAGTGACAAGATTTGCATTGCCGAGGCCAAGATGCGTGTACAATCAATTGCCTCCTTGTTTGGCACCTACCACAGAAGTACAGACATAACCCAAACCTACCCCTGAAAACATGACATTACAAAGCATTGTCCGCATGGTACCACTCAGCTGCTTGAAAGCTGATTGACTAGGACTGAATAAAACCCCTTGGCAACCTTGCACCTCTTGAAAAGCTGAAGATGGTTGCCTTTTGAGGCTGGCTCAGGGCTGGCTTAGGGGCTGGCTTAGGGATAGCCTTGGGTCTCTTATCTTTGGTGACAAAACTGTCATCCACAATGTCTTTTGTAAAGTACAGGTTGCCATTGAGCACATGCCCCAGGCCCCAAACCCTGCGGGAGGCCTTGGTTCATACAATATCAACACTTGCAGGAGTGCCCGCAAGCAAAAAAAGTCCAGGAAAAACGAGTGGGACTTCAGTGGGTTTGTGTGTTCTCGAAACACAGCTGCTCAGGTTTGTTGGAGTCTGGTTTCAGATTAAGGCCAGTGATGGGGCGTATTGGCAACAGCACTACAAAACATACGCAAATGGTGCTTGCTGCACCACTTGACCCCCCCCCCCCCACACACATCACAAAAGCGATGTGCCTTCACGTCTACGTTTGCATCACTTCAGGATTCTGGCAGGAAATCCTCAACAAAATTGATCTTGCACGAAGACAAATTGTCCGGCATTTGCATGAGCTAGTACACACAGTGACCCAGTCAGACAGGTATTTAACTTATTGTTTTCATGTGCGTACCACTCTGAGCACCTTGCTCGAAAAGCGCCAAAAGCACTGAAAATGAACGAAACAGCCCCTCCTGCTTTTTGCACAAGGGTGTTGTTCGCGCACATCATGAGAGGGCACAAGCAGTGAAAATAGAGTAAAGCATCATTGAGGTGCAGGCAGCCATGTCGATGGAGGCGCATCGAAATAACCTGCAAGGTCCTTATTCTGGTGTTAAGGGCCCACAGATGTACTCCTTGCGCGATACATATCATGGAACGCCCATTGCAGACATAACCCAAACCTACCCCTCAAAACAACAATACAAAGCATTATCCCCATGGCACCACTAAGGTGCTTGAGTTCTGATTAACTGGGACTGAATAGGACACCTTGCCAACCTTGCACCTCATCTTGAAGAGCTGGACACGCTTGCCTTTTGAGACTGGCTTAGGGGCTGCCTCAGGGGCTGCCTGAGGGGCTGACCTAGGGGTACCCTTGGGTCTCTTATCTTTGTGAACAAGACTGTCATCCACAATGTCTTTTGTAAAGTACAGCTTGCCATTGAGCAGATGCCCAGGCCCCAAACCCTGCGGGAAGCCTCGGCCCCTACAACATCAACGCCCTCTGTCTCATCCTCTCTCGACTGAATGAACGCCTGGTAATCTTAGTCGCATGATGCAGACAACGAAAGAGAGGTCATACGTTCAAGAACCTGTACAAGAACACGGGGAGAAGAGGGTGCTGGAAGGGAAATTCCGTCGATGGTGGCCCCAAAACATTTTGCCTGATACATATGTACCTCAAAATGGTCAGCAACACGTGGCAATCGGTTTGAGCTGTGTATCTTGGAAAATACCCCCGGCCCCAGGGGCCCAGTTCTGCTGCCCGGCGGTGCCATTGGTCATGTCAGGCCCAACCCCGGCAACCTCGGGCCACTAAGCGTGGCCAAAGGCCACAGGGGTTGAGGTTCGTCCAGGAATTGCGAGTCCCCCCGCAACCCACCACGATTCAAGGCAGAGATATAAAAGCCAACCACTGGCCGTACCCGACAATATGTTTGGATGCGATGTCGACTGCCACACACAGAGACCCGATGCCCTGCCGCTTACATCGTTCTGGTCACCCACTGCTGCGGTGTGCACTAGCGCACCTCCAGGCCATGCTGCCACGCTAGCCCCCCACCCCCCAACACACACAGAAGACCTAAACACACTATTGAACACACCAATCAGCAGCTGCCCAGAAGTCCCAGCCAGATCCATCACCAAAGCGGGGGGCCTTCAGTGCGTGGTAAATTTTGGCCAAGCGAAAGCCCGGGGGAAACAGCGGAACCCTGAATCTCAACCCCCAGGGAGCGCAATGCTGCACGACGCGACCCTTCGGTTGAATGCAGGGACCCCAAAAGAAAAGGGACTCGGGGATTCCCAGTTTTCTGGGGAAAATGTCCCCATCGGCCTGGATGTCGGGCCTTTGATCCTCCGCTTCACGGGTTGCAAAGCTTGGGATTCTGACAAACGGTCTGGGCTAAACGCCCGTCACCAAAGCTGTTGATATGTTGATGGGTTGGTCCAAAAAAAGTTTTTTTTCAGTTTCAGGTGTTTTTTTTGTGTTTTGTTGTTTTTTGGGCACAACTTGCTGCCAAAAGCCCATTTTGGGGGGTTTCAGGGGGGGTATGGGGTATGGGGGGGGGGGGGTTCGGGTAGGGTGAGTGGCTACCATGAACCAATGTACCGTGTTTTTTTTTGCTTGACTTGCTGTTTTTTGCACAACAACATTGTGTTTTTCCGTGTTTTGTGCTGTTTTTTATCAACAATCCAAGAATCTAGTCGGATGTTTGCCATACATCCATGTGTCCCAATTTTTGCCGTTCTTGGCCTCTGCTAGTGTACCAAGAATTTTAAATTCTTAATCTGATGTTTGTCATACGTCCGAGTGTCCCAATTTTTGCCGTTCTTGGCCTCTACTAGTGTACCCGGAATATTTGATGTTTTAGTTTGATGTTTGCCACAGGTCCCGGTGTCCCAATTTTTGCCCTTCTTGGCATCTGCTAGTACACCACGATTTTTAAATTTTTAGTCTGATATTGGCCATATGTCCCAATGTCCCAAGAATTTTGCAAACAAAGCAAACACAGCAAACACGCAGCGGTCCGGAAAATGTTTCTTAAGCGTTCCATATGTCGTCACGTTGTGCGTCCGGCCATTCAACAAACATTGTGTCATCGGGGATGAAACCCTCCCTCCGATGTGCCCTCAGGTCGTCTTGCTACGCTCGACCGCACCCCGGCAAACAAAACAGGATATCGTCCGCGTAGAAAAGCACGCGGACTTCACAATGTAGTCGTTCAAAATCGTAGATCAGAAAAATTGTGACCGCGTTGAAAAGAAGGAGGAAGAGCGGGTGTCCTTGCCTCATGCCTGACTGTGGCCCGAACTCCACACTGGCCTCAAACCCCCGTCCCATACAGAACAGTATGGGACCCCCCATCACAAACAATCAAAGCGACACATATGAGACCGGTAGGCCTATGTACTACGACACCCGTAGGAATTGAAATGAGACTGAGTTGTATGCTTTTTGGAAATCAATCGCCACCATGATTTGCTCCGACCTGGACTCCCACTCCATCCTAGCCGTGATAACATGCTCAAGAATGTGTCTACCCTGCTTGAAGCCTTTCTGAGACAAGAATGATCTGTGCAACAACATCTCTCAGCTGGCAAAGAACCACCGTGGAGAGCCACTTCATTACCATATTTTGCAAGGCTATGGGACGCATGTCCTGCGCCTGTACTGCCTGCGCGAACTTAGGAATACATTTCATCAAAGAGACCAACCAAGAATCCGGTACCGCCCCCCGCAGGAGAAAAATTTTCATAGCTTCCTCCATTTTGGGGACAAAAACTGACGAAAACTGCTGCTACAGCAGTTGTGATGGCATGTCGTCCTTTCTAGTGGACGAGGCAGCCTTCAGCGACTCGAGGGCCGCCGTGACGATAGTTGTGGTCAACGATTTCATCAATAGGGGCAGGGTTGTTCGCACTTTCGCAAGCAAGGGAAGGCTCTCAATATATCTGCGGCACTCTGCCCCCCCCCCCCCTCCTGCCATCACCCCGGACCAAAACTCTTTAAGTTGGGAGGCTACTTTTTTGGGGCTGTTGTGGAGCACCCCCGATGAGTGCCGCAGCGTGGACATATGCTTTCTCGCCCGCAATTGCCGCACCACGTCATGGATGCGACGCGGCCTGTCCCTCTTGAGCTCCGCACGCGCCTCCCGCGGCAGTAATTGTTACCACAAGCGCTTCACATGCTCCGAGCGAAATTTGTCCTCTTGAGCCTTGTTTTGCAAGCGAACCAATTGTTGAAACGACTGCTTTACGGAGCTGCAACTCAACCCACGGTCCTCCAAGAAGGACTCGGCCCCTGGGACCAGCCGGTGAGCCGTGCTCTCGCGCACCAAGATATCCAATTGGGTGTACCCCAACAGAGGGTGGGACTGCCTCCAACGTTTCCGCTCGGCCCGCATTGGCTGATGCACCCCTCCCACCATTGCTCCACCACCAGGTCATGTTGGGACCATGTGTCCGGAACTTGTGCCAAATTGGCCGCTCCTTCTTCACATGAAAGCATCTCCACTGGGAATCTTTAGCGTGGGGGGAGCCCTGGTTCCTCCGGGGGTCCCACCTGCACTGCCACTGCCGAATGATTGGAAGACACACAGACTATGTAGGATGACCGCATGGAGTGGAGTAACTCCGACGATAAATGTACCTTATCGATTTGCGCTGCAGCGACGGGAAGGCGAACCCAATGCCCGCATCATCTCGGTGCTCCCCATGTAGGTGCACCCACACATCGTCCACTAACACCTCTGCTAGGGTCAAAGCTTCTCTCTTGCTGGCCTTCACTATTTCTAGCAGTTCCCGCGGGATGTCGACGGAGTCAACGCCCGGGACCATAATACGGTTGGGATCCATCAGGGTGACCACCTGCAGCCCTGCCTCTTGCTTGAGCTTATCGTGCAAAGCATCACACTATTTTTTCCGTGCCCCCGGCTAACAGTCCATCTGTCCCACTACCACCAGGAATTCCCCTCAATCTGCATGCCGAAACCGCACTAGAATGATGTGTGGAGATGGGACAGCTGAACTAACCAGAGTCCATTCATCTGCTTTCCATAGCACCACCGAGGATCCCCAAGACATACCGACATGTGTGGTCGCCAAGATGTCATAGCCCTGACGCTGCAACCACCATCGTTGTCCCTGCACGACTGTCTCGTCTTTAAAATGTGTCTCGTGTATACCCACAATGCCTATTTGGTGGGCCGTAACTATCTGAGAACATGGTGCTCTTGCTGTGTGGATGAGGACCGCGAGGACGCTTGCTGCGCCCGTGCAGGCACGTTCGCTTTTGGTCGAGCAAACCAGCCGTTGACATTCATCGTGGCGAAAGCCGTCCTTGTGGATGGCCATTTTTGTAGGAGATCGAAAGCTATTGGTCTATCCGTTTCCTTTTCATAGACTTGAGGGCCGGCACATCGTTATTGTTGATCTCCATGGGGACCGGTTCATCCGGCAGGCCTCGGCCACCCGATGTCATCCCCCGTCCCTTGCCCCGACCCTTGCCTTTGGAGTGGGCCTATGCGCATTTGGACTTGTACTCCTGCTGGGAAACCAGTACTATAATTGTGCCCGTGGACGCCGCTTGTAAGACTTTTCCTAGTTTCTCCTTGACCTTGGGTCCGGTGACCATCCAAGTCTTGGACCGGATGCCACTGATGGGTGCACGGTCCCTTGGGTAAGAAGGACAGTCCGGACAATCTCCTCCTTCCAATAGGGCGGCACATGGGTGAGGAAAATTGCTTGGCAAACACCCCACGTTTCCGAAATGTCCGATGCTTGCGTCGTGACTTCTGAGCCACCTCCTGTGAGGGCTTTGCCGGTCTGCTCATCCCGAATTTCCAGACCCATGGTGACCAACCAGTCCTCCATGTTCTTCTCCACGTATGGTCGGCAATCCTTCTTGAGGCCCACTCTGATTCGTTTCGAGTGCATGATTTGCACACTCACTTTGCCTGTTGAGAAAACCTCCCCAAATTCCCACAAGGCCCCCATAATATATGCATAAAAGAATTGTAGGTGCTTATCCCGAAAAGGTTGTGTCATGATCACCTCTAGACAGACTTCCGCCGCATCCACATCTTGGCCCGTGTACTAGCGCAAAGGCAAGAGAGCAAAATGAGGATACCGCCCGAAAGATGTGACGAATTTGGATGCCGTATCAAAGTCCGCCTCTACATACAGAAATTTTGAATGCGCCGCGTCCGAACCTGGATAAATGGCCGCGTGTTCACGTTTTAGGTCCACGACGTATAATAGCCGTGACTCCCATCCCATGGCATATTGCACTACAATCATGGGATACTTGATTTCCGGCTCGGGAAATAGGACACCCTCCGAATTCTCACCTGGCAGGCGAAGGGGCACCATACGATAGAGCGGCGATCCGCTTTCGCGAAGCGGTTTGTGACTGGTCCGAACCAGCCAAATGGAGTAAGCCTTGCCTTTGGAAGTTGAACCGATAAGCCGGTCCATTTGACAAACTTGGTACGGCATAACCGGGAAGGAGTCCTTCAAAGCCATGGCAGTCGTAAGAAACTCGGTAAGCTCCACAGCGGTCGCCTCCTTGTAGAGCAAGACATCCAGATCCCCCATGTTGGTTAGCAGCGAGACCAGCTGGTCAATAACCTTGTGGAGAGACTCCGTTTCCTCCAAGGGATGCACCAGCAGCGAAGATGGCTGGGTACCATGAAACACCTTTTTCATAACATCAATTGATGAGATACCTTGCAGAATCGACAACTTTCAGGAGATGGTTTCAATGTCGAAAACTCTAGAAGAAATCTAGAACTCGTCCTGCGCGATGAAGTTGGGCTGGCTGAGAGGAGAGAGCGACCCTATTCAGAGGGGGGGAAAAATTGCGGTCTGGGGGGGTCGAATTCAATTGCGAAGAATTGCGGGAAAATTGCGGGAAAATTGCGGAAAATTGCGGAAAATTGCGGAAAAATTGCGGAAAAATTGCGATGTCGTAAGCGGCCATCTTGAACCCTCGACGTGCAACAGCTCTGGACAGGTGGCTCAGAATTGTCAGAATTTCACTGAAACAAATAGTCCATGGGCAGTACAATTACAGGAGGCGCCCCTCGATATCACCGTGGAATTGCAGCATGAACCGAAGGCGGCGGATGTTGTCATCCAATTTGTGCTGCCGCTTTGAAACTGTCCCACACTGCGGGCGGCATGCACATGCAAACATGCAAACATGAAGGCATGAAAAAGACCAAAAAAGCGAAGGTTAAAATATTGTGCACAATTGGGTTTGGACCCAGGACCTTTGGAAATGGAACCTAGTACTACTACCAACTAAGGTATGCCAGCATTTGATAAACTTGGAACATTAGAGAGTGCATGGCATAGTAAAAAAAAAAAATCTCATTGTTCTGCACCAGCGTGGGGAGGCAGTCAGAAAATCGGGAACTGAGAAAAATTGCGGAAAAATTGCGGAAAATTGCCGAAAATTGCGAAAAATTGCGGAAAATTGCGAAAAATTGCGAAATTGCGGAAAATTGCGAAAAATTGCGGACCTCAATTTTTCCCCCCCTCTGCCCTATTTGCTCGGAGTCGCTGGTAGTCCAGACCGGCTTGCCAGTGGTCAGGTGGGCGCCGTGCACCTCCTTAGCACTGCGGCGGCCTGAGGAGGAAGCCATGACGAGTCGGGGGGCAAGGGTGTGTAGTGAGTGCAATCTAATCTCCCGCGGGCACGGTCGATGGCTCAGACAAAAAGCAGAGCGCAAGACATCACAGTACCGCCCGCCCCTACTGTAGCTTACACAAGGCCGTCGCTTGCGCATACCACATACAACTACCAATACACATGTGACTGATAAGAATGGGGAATACAATGCACAAATATCCCCAAAATCAGAGCTATGTGGGTTCAAGTGGGCAAACACTCACAAAAAATGTGTTCACAACTCTGTGTGACTGGCAAATTCGTCACCAAACCCATGTCTCATGTGGCACCACATTTGGTACTAAATTAAATTAGGTCCCAAATAGTCCCAAATGAATATGGTCCCTAGACAAGACGTACCTTAGACAGGGGGGGGTATATGATGCATGGAGGCACAAGCATCACGAAGGCACAAGAAACACATGGCCAAGAAAACACTTTGCCAAGACTGCATGCCGTGGGTTCCATGGACAGTGACGATGAAGGATAGTACAGAACCCCTTGGACCTGGACCATTTGACCTTGAATTCCTGAACGCGCTCACGACTTCTGAATGATCTGACTTGAACGCGAGGGAGGTGGCTGGGCGTTTTTGCAGGAGGCTTGGCAGCGACTGGAGCCGTAACACTCTTGAGCCCCCACACATCCTCTCGCACCACCCCGTCCCCATGCCAATGGCCTGGGCCACGACTCGTCTCGCCAGGAGGGGGCAAATGAGCCCATGTTTCATTCATTTGCAAGGGGGCAGGGGGGGGGCATTGGCATGGCCCTGAGGGGGGCCAACGATACGAAATTCGTTCAAGCCCCTCCAAAAAAAACTTTGATGGTTGCATTATGTGGGCTGTGCACATGTTTTGAACATCCACTTCAAGGACACGGTGCAGAGCGCAGGCCAGACACGGGCACGGCCCTTTACTCTGCCTCTGGCGGCTCTGCGCTGGTTCATTGGCGGTGACTGTGCATTCTGCTCTCGTGCCGTGTGGTCCGCCGGGATAGCCTGGCAGCGGTGACCTGCAGGTTTGACGGTGGTGGTGGCAGGCAATGGCAGCGGATGAGACTGCGACAGAGAGATCGTAGATTCCAGAGAAGAAGTGGGGGCGCACCGGCGAGCCCTGGCCCCTCTCCCCAGTCCCCCAGAGACCCCGGGAGTCCAACAAGCAGCAGAGCGCTTTGCCAGACCAGGTCCGACGCTCCCGTGCTCAGCCCAGCGCACGACGATGGTCGTCACTCCGTAAAAGTGGGATGCATCACAAAAGGCCGGGCCGAGACAAGGGGCCGGAGGCTTCACTCAGAAGCCGCAAGATCACATTGGCAATGCGATGCGGGGGCACGAATCAGACGCGTTTCAGTGGCTGCTGCACTGCGCCTGTACCGCACACACGGCCCCCTCTCCACGGCGGGCCCAATGACCCTGGTCCAGGCCAAACCACTGGGCCCACGCCCTCACACGAAGAATTCAGAAACGCAACACTGAAAAGAGGGCGAAAGAATCAGACTACCCCTTCAAATAATGATGACGTTGAGCCATTGTGGTCCTCCAGTGCCGTACAACCCAAAGCGCAGTGTGCGGCGTCGCCTGCCGCACCCTCGTCAGTGCGTGACACCGCTCCACAGGCCCCTGCTACGGACGGTGCTTCGTCAGGAGTTCCGGGTCAGGCCATTGCTCAGTGACCCCGAGGGGGGGGGGGGGGGTGTTGTTTGGGGCCCTGGCCAGCCCCGGCCAACCCATCCACATCCACCCACAAACATTAGAACCATTTTCCTCGGGCAAAAAATGAAATTTGTTGAAGGGGCCGGAAGTTTGAGACCCATTTTAGGTACACAAACTATTTTTGACCTCTGGACCCCCCCCCTGGGGGGGGTAGGGTGTCCGCCACCCTAAGCAATGGCCTGGTCCGTGTGCATGCGGCTTCAGCGGAGAATGCCGCCGCTGGAGCACCGGTGATGCGGGACGGTCCCCACGTTCTGCCCTGATGCAGCGGCTGGTCCTACTGCACCAATGTATCAGGCCACTACTGCCGGCGGAGGCATATGTAGGCCCGTGGGGAAGGGTCTCCTACCTCAAAGAACTGTGCCCCAGAGTCACGTACCTGAGCTCAGTGACTGTGAAGGGGAAAGATCTCGAAGACCCTACCCCTTGTGACGGTCAAATAGATTCCCTGCCAAACCGCGAAATGCGATGCTTCGTCCAGGCGGTCCTGCGTTTGAATGGGCGGCGGGACGGTGGGGGCTAGCGGGTCCCAGTACAAAGTGCTTACCAGCCATTGAAGAGGAGGCTGGGGGGCGAATGCTGATGGGCGCCAAACGGGTGGAGCGCACTTGGGGGCGGCCAGGAAAGCGGAACGGACAGTCCCTCTGGGAGGGCGCTTCAGGCAGGCAAATGCAGAGGATTGTGTCTTGCTGTTATGCAACGCTTAATGACTCTTGGGGGGCCATATCCCACTATAAACACGTGATATAGATATATGAAGGCGTGGTAAACCCAGTCCGGGGCGCATTACAGAATGACGAGGGAAGAACATGTAGCGGGGTGCTTGGCAATCGCCCGTCAGCGATACAGGGATATCTCTGAGCAAGAGCAGCATTGCCATTGTCCAGGCACGGGTTCAGACTCCGCTACAACGCGCGGTACAGTACTGACTAGCAGCATGTCGATGGAGGATATCTCGGTCCCCTCTTCCACAAAAGCATGACACTGTGCAAATCTGAGTCCATACCGTTGGCCGGTGACACACGCAGGAGTTGCCCTAGGCAACTGCAAACGACTGGTTGCCGATGAGGCTCATGGACGCCCAAATTTTGTCTTCGTGGGCCTCACTGCGGGCACCAGGGCTAAAGGGGCACGGTCTGCGCACAGCTTGTGTAGGAGCATCCACCCATGAGGCTGCAGAGGGACAGCGAGGGCGGGGGCTGAGGGTTGACGCATATACACAGCGATTTTTCTTTGGAGGGGTGATCGCTGTGTGCTGCGTGCGTGCGTGCGTGCGTACGTGCGTGTGTGTGTATGTGTGTGTGTATGTGTGTGCGGATCTTTGGGATAGAGTGGCGCCTGATATGAGCAGAGGGACAAATGCATGGCGCAGTGTAAAAGAACGGCCGCTCGATGCATAATACAACGTCTCGGCACGAAAGGAAAGGGGGCAGGCCCTTGTCCGCTTGTGCTTATCTGACGGGTCTCTGGACACGCCAGTTTCAGTACTGCGGGCCCCGCAGAGAGACATCCCTCGGAGTCAGAAATGGGAAGCAAAACGCAGAGTTGGCGTTTAGGGCATTTCGTCTTGCGACGTACGGTGGGCTATGTACAAATGCTGCTGCTGCTGCTGCTGAGGAGTGCGGGCCATCGTCCACAATCCTCACGCAGCGGTTCACGTGGCGGCTGCGGGGCGTGTACCACACCTGCACACTCCCCATGCCATTGTCACAGTGAACAGACCCGGACAATGCCGGACAAATGGGTCCTCAAATGTTGAGTGTCTGGCGTCAGGGTGCCCCGTGTGGGTCGCGCCCGAGCATCCGCCGGAGGGTACTTCTGGGGCAGATGCCAGTCACCAGGGCCCATGACGCGTGCGTATATGAAGCACAGTACCCGCTGCTGACCAGAGCTTTCCCTGAGGTCCAAAGAAATACAGAGATTGTTTGGCCTCATTGCATTGGGCGTGCCAACTGCGGGCGGTTGACCACCGACAAACGGCAACGGACCCTCCACCGCCGGCGCCAGCAGCGGTTTGGAAGGTTCCGGAAGGGTCCGCCTTGTGGGGGGGGCACAGGCGCCCGGCGGCGCCGCTGGACCAGGCCACAGTCCCCGGCGGTCTGGCCGCGCGCACCCGCCGCCCTGCGCTATCGGGGCAGGGGCAGCCCGGCGGCGATGCTCGCGACCGAGGCCCCGCAGAGCAGCAGGGAGAAAGTGCCGAGGATGTTCACCACAAACACCAGCACCGCGCAGGACGCGCGCCGGCCGAAGCCCGTCCGCCGCTCGATGAAGTGAACGGCCTTCTCGAAGAACGGCGCGATCGCGATGGCGATGGAGACGCGGAGCGGGCGCAGGACGTTGTTCACGGCGTACACGCCGACGTAGATGAGCAGGAACTTGCTCCACTGCCCCGCGGCCAGGGGGCTGAGGCCGTACTGCACGCAGTGCAGGTACCACGAGACGGAGAAGCACACCGCCATGAAGCAGTTGCTCACGCAGCCGTAGCTCAGCAACACGAAGACCCCAAGCTTCATCAGCTGCTTGCGGTTCAGGTTGTTGCCGCACATGTTGCGCATCCGTTTGCCGAGCCGCTGGAAGAAGTTGCCCTCCTGCACCTTCACCTGGTAACTGCCCTGGCCGTCGGTCACCTGGTGACGAAGTGGGCAGGCGCCGGGTACAGCCCTGGACGCGAATGCAGACGACGGGATTTTAAAGCAAGGCCTAGTACCGAAGAGGGCAATAGCCTTTGTGCTGCAGGTGAGCAGAGAGTGTCGAGCTGGGGTCACGCCGCAATCGCAATGTGTCCCTTAAAGGGGAAAAAAAGACCTCGTAACGCCAACAGAAACGAACGTTCATGGGGACGCTCTCTGCTTCCTGGTCATGGGACCTTCTCTGCTTCAAAGGTTGGCGGTTGGCAGTTGGCAGTTGGCGGTTGGTGGCGGTTGGCGGTTGGTGGCGGTTGGCGGCGGTTGGTGGTCCCTCACCGTGGCGCAAGCACGGCCGACGTCACGGGCGACGGGCGACAAGACACGGCTGCACTTACGCGCAACCCACAAGCGAGTGGCTCTATGGGGTGTGAGCCCCAGTGCTGCATCACAGCGACGTTCCCTGAGAACCACGCCGACAACTGGGTCGCAGTCTCAAGCAGAACGTCGTTGTGCGCAAAACGCCTCTCAAAGGCACAATCCAGCCTCTCTATCAGACTGCAGCCGGCGCATAAACTCTTTTTTTACCGCAACACGTTGTTCCACTGAGCGTTCGCATGCGCGTGCCCCTGGCAGTTCAAAGGTGGAGACCAGCCCGTGCCCTCTCCTTGTGGCCGGCAGAAGGAAGGTGCCCTGGGGATGACGAGCCTCGGAGGAACCGGAGCACAAACATATCATTGCGCATTCTTGACCAAAGACCTGCACGAAGAACGACAGTTAGACTGGCATCCCGTCCTGAGCACCAGGCTGTGCCAGGCCAGTAATGGTCAGGTGGCAGTGCCCGCATTACGCGCCTGCTCCCCACGGCTTCAATGACCTCCCGTCCGTCAGCGCTCAGCGCTGGTGGCCTCCAGCGCCACCAGTGCATCGGTTCTCTCCCCTGGGCCCTGCCCCTTGCTCCCGGGATCCCGCGAAACTCTGGTCGCTCTGGGCTCTACCGGCGAGGCGCGCATACCGGTCAGTAGCGCTTACCCCTGGTCTGCATGTGCTACTGCTGATCTCACTTGGCCCACACAGGCCAACAAGGGGGGGGGGGGGGGGGGCATGACGCCTGGTTGTGTTGCTGTATGCAGCTGGCGGCGGCCATTAGCCTCTCGCCACTTACAGTCCAAGCAAAAATTACCAAAGGCAAATATTGCCCAAAAAAATTATTACCAAAAAAAAATTAAGGTTGTTTTGGTAATTGTGGTTTCCCCCCGATTCCTGGGCCCCAAGATCTTTATCATTTGTTCCCCTGCAGGCCCCTGTTTTCTGTGCGGTCTGCTTTTGCCATGGACGTGAGTGTGGTTCTTTGACTGCACGAAAGTGTCTCTCTTGCTCCAAATATGTATGTGATGGCTGTTGGTTGGTTCACACCACAGCCATTTGTCCCACCGTTTAGTAAAAACCATGTATGGTGCAACTCACACGGGTTTTCCGTTGCTTTGTGTTGCATCGTGGCAGGGAAGGATGACGTCCCCTTTGCTACGATACCAAAATATTACCAAAAAAATATTAACCAAAAAATGGGCACCTTCTGCTATTTTTGACCTCTGGTACTTTTTGCTTTACGTGTACCCTTCCTTCCACAGGCAGCGGTGCCCATCGGCCACTCAACTTGTGCCCTCCCTCTCCCTGTCTGGCCTATCCTCACCTCCGACTCACCCTTCCTTTCCCTTGGGAGGTTGTGCCAGCGGAGCCACGGAACTGTCCCTGTTTCACTGCTCTGTGTTGGGTCCACACGGAGGAGGGCAACTGCCATCGCCGTTGGCCGGGTGCATCCAAGTGGACACCCCCTGGGGGCGGAGGGGGCTGATGGGGAACATTTCGCATACCTCCATGTCTGCATTCGAGGCGTATAATGCCAGGCTCCTGCGGCCTGCCAGGCCCCATGCGTCCTTGGGCCTCGCACCCATGAGGCCCATCATCCCCACTGCCATCGCCAGCAGGCTCAAATCGATCAACACGTCGCCCAGGGCCCTCTCCATGAGCCCAGACTGGGGCGCGCTGTCAGGGGTGGGGTAGGCGTTGCTCACGAGGCGTGCACTCATGGGGGACAGTGCGCCGAGAGCACTGGGCTGTCGTGCGGCAACGCCTCTGACCCCTGCCCCAGAGGAGGTGGGCACCACATGTGGCTGTGTTATGGCTGGAGGTCTTGCAAGCAGCCCGAGACTGCGTGGATGCTGAAGCCCACGGACAGAGACCTGCGTAGCAAAGAGCTGTGCAGGCCCGCTTGCATGGGTCGGTAGCCCGATCCAGAACACGCACACCGAGATGAGGAGGAGAGCGAGTGCTGCATGGCAGAACGAAAGCTCCGCACGTAGATCAAATATCGGCATGTTCGGCGACAAAATGACTGTTGTGAGAACAAACATGACAATCTCCAGCTGCACCCCTGCCCCCACATCCCCACATGCCAATGCCCCCAGCCCCACCTGCAGCCCGTCAGTGTATATCGCCATCTCTTTATGCCCGTGCCTCAATGTGCCCCATCTTGGTTCTTCTTGGTTCTGCAGTGTGTTTTCCATTTAATTGGCCATCCAAAGGAGCCCCCCCCCCCCCCCCCCCTTCCCCCACCTTGCGCAAGCACAGGCTGAAAGTCAGGAAAACAACGGTCAGACAGGGTTCCTGTGCTTAGCTTCAAAGACGTATTGGCCGTCACCCAAAGAACAATCACTGTGCCGTGTATGTCTCAATAAGGCGGCGAAGCCCTGTGCTTAGACAAGGCAGACGCCCTTTCCAACCTTGCGCCTCATCTTCAACGATTGCACATGCTTGCCCTTGGGGGCAGGCTTTGGAGCAGGCTTGGCTGCAGGTTTTGGAATGGGTATAGGCTTCTTAGTCCTTGGGACATCAGCTGCTGATTGGGAAGAAGATATGGTCCAAAAGAGCATGATGCTCAATCTCAAGCCCATTGCGCATGTACTTCGCATGAAAGAAATCATCCCTGCGAGTAGAAGAACCGATGTAGCAGTACTACTGTGTACTATGATGGTGTGCAAGACTTTGGGATTGCACTAAAATGCACTTATAAAACCACCCGCTCACCAAATGCCTCTGGTTCCAGAACAATTTGGAGCCAATAGGGGCGTTGGTCCTCATCGTTCGCAGCACGCATATTACGGGGAGAAATTGGGGTTTTTTGATACAATTGGCAACATCCTTGCCTGTATAGACCATACTACACCCCCACAATGCTAGACAACCTTGTACAATCTCGTACTTCCTCAAAGTCTTGTCCTCCAACCAGATGTCAAGCATGGTGTCAATTCAGATCTTGTCGCTTTCCTTGAGGAACAACTTGAAATGTTGATGGAAGTCTGCATGTACCACCATAGCGACAACCACCCTTTTTGAGTGACATGCACAACGACACACACAAATGCACTAGAAAGGACGGCTAGGCATGAGGCAACTCATATAAATGCACACCAAGGCTCATTGCTGCTGATACTAGGCACTACTGTGCAGCTTGGGTATGGTCCTATACAAACTTCGTGCACAGAGCGCACAAAGCCCCCAATTGGCCACTGGGGTACAGTTGTCGCTTGTAGCGTTGTCACTTGCAACGCTTCACTCACAGCAGCTAAAAGTTTGGGAATGGTGGAGCCATTCGAGTGATGAAATTGCTCCATGAACCACAATTTTATGCCGACAACTTTAGTTTTGCACTAGACACACACCATGCCACCTAGAAAACACTCACGTCGTCACCATTCCGCCACATGGGCTCTTCAATCTACATATGCACCGCCAAGGGTATCACCATATCTTGGGCATTGTGGAACGGGCCAAAAATTTCCTGAATGAGGGTCACAATCTGAGATTATTAGGCCAAAACATTGTCAAACAAGGCCCACCCTACACTATTGTAGACACAACACTACAATTGGTTTTTCCAATTAATTCAGATTCGGCATCTCCGACTTTGGGATCATCTATCATCATCAAAAAGTAGTCTACAACACATAATGGTATAGGTGGTTTTTGGAATTAGTTCAGATTCAACATCTCCGATTTTGAGATCATCCAGGATGATGATGATGATGATGGATGAACCCGAAATTGGAATTGGTGAATGTGAACTAATTCCAAAAACAATTTGTGTTGCACCGTTCTATGTGCAATGGTGTAGAGTGGTCCTATTTTGACAGTGGTTTGGTGTGAAAGTGAGTTTTGGCTTGGGAATCTAAATTGGTTATCCTAATTGGGGATGGAATCCATCATTTCATCCCCAATCACGGTCACCATTTTGGATTCTCGGGCGAAGGAGATACAGTCAAGCTTGGAGCGCCGATTCACCACCTTCACCGCATCTGGATAATACTCCAAGTAAACGAATCCTTCTAGTGCAGTCCCAACCACTCTAGCAAGAACCTAGCAAGAACCTGCACACAGTTGGAGCGGGTGTAGAAGGAGAAAGTGGGTCTAAGGAGATCAGGTGGAAAGTGGGATGTCCTACACTAAGCACTGTGAAACATGTATCACCATATTTAGCCAAGCAACATCAATGGCTGAGGAACAGCTGCAGTATTGAGGAAAATGGGTCCCAAATAGCCTTTTTGCACAACAAGCACTGCGTGCGCTGCACCCCATTTCTACCTTTGTCGCCACCAAATGCTCACCTAAGCCTAGCCCAAGGCTCCCCGTGGATTCAGGGGTTTGGTGGGGAGTCAAAATCGAAGATTCATTGGGTGACAATTTTGTCTCCCAAAACTGATGATTTTGCAACGGCTTGAACATCCAATATCATACATTGGGGTATGCTACGCCACATACCCCCCTTGTTGTTTAAAGACAGGTGGATTATAGCTTCTATCCCTTTGGCACCAATCCCAAGGTGCCTGCCACAAGACGGCAAAGGACTCTGCCCATGGCCCCACAGCCCCACCACCGGCCGGTCTTTCGTTACTGTCGTGAATACCCTGTACCAGGTCGGATAATCATTAGGCCAATTGTTTGCACTCAGAATGCCAGACAAATTTGTCATTTGAAACACAGCCACCCACCTAAGGTCGCATCTGGGTGAGAGTGGTAGGCAGCATGGGATAGGGCTGTCATTGGCTCAACTCCATGTCGAATATCCACAACTCCGTGTCGAATATTTGATGGCCCATGTTGCTTAAAAGACGAACCCCTGGTGGCAAATCCCAATAACTCTCAGAAAGATTTCACAACGTGGCCCCAATGTGTCTCAAGTAGTATGAGCCTTCGTTATGAACTTTCGGTGCAAGTCTCGGTGTGAGCTTTACCTCGTTGCCTGGGTGGGTTTCATACCCAAACTGTCAACAATTACACTGCCAGCCTCGTCTGTGTTCCCTGTCCCATGATGTCCCATGATGTCTGAGGCTTGTGAGAAACAAACCCAGAGCTATGGAATGTAATGGAATGTGGAACAGGTGCATTTTTCAACATGGACGACGCTAAGCCATTTGGCGGTCGACAACGTGGCACGCACAATTCAGAACTGGTACAATCTCAATCCGATAACGAGGAGTGTTCGGATGCTTGGAAACACTTTTGTCCTTTGCACCGCACAGCGGTGGTATTCTGTACTCTACGGCCCCTTTCTGTCTCTGTCTCCATGACCCGCTTTGCGTTGCCTGGGCAGTTACAGCAGTGCTACACGCGGGACACGGACTATGATACAAATGCATGAATGCAGACCACTGATTCTCTGTGGAGAGCCGCACACCCCATGCCCCGGCCGCTGCAAGGAGACCCCGCAGTTGTTATGTTACAATCGCTGGTTCAGGGCTGGGGTCTGTTGCGCCAAAGGCGAACAACCCGTCCCTAATACTGCTGGCGAGAACACTGGCGGAGACCGTTGACGTGTGTGCGTACCCCGGGGGGTATGTGGGCAAACCCCCCGAGAAACAGGGGCTGCTCATCGACAGGGCTAACTTTCGGGACCGAGAGGGAGGGTGTGGCGCATACCATGGGGCATGGGCTGCAGCAGCGGGACCCGTGCGAACTGGGTGGTCGCGCCCATGTGGCACGGATGTATTAGAAGAGAGGAGGAGGAGGTGCCATGGGTCTTGCACCCAACTGGACTTGAGGGGCAGCAGGCTGGCCCCCAGCCACACCTCTCGTCTCCACCTCCGACGGGTGTCCCCTGGGGCACAGGGTACAGTTGCCCGGCGACTGCAGATGCCCCGTCCGAATGCTAATGAGACGGCCGTAGCTCCTTGTCCCCAGGCGCATGCACTCTCCCTGGCCGTGTCTCCCTACCAAAGTACCGCACGGGTCGCCACTGCTCTGGTACCTGTGGTGCTCGGGAGGTGTGCTGAGTGTAGCTTGGCTCGATCCACTGACCCCAGGCATGGAAGCACAGCTCCATAGCCGCTGAGGTGTGTGTAGCCTGAGGCCGGGTTCGATCCCACGACCAATGTGCTGTTCCCTAATACAGTACCGCACAGGCCGTCACCGCTCTGGCACCTGTGGTCACCGGAAAGAAAGCGAGTGTAGCTGGGTTTGATCAGATGACCTCCAGCATGTAGGCATAAGATGTGCTGTTCCCTACCACAGTACTGCACGGGTAGAAGAGAGGGGGAGGGGGGTCTGAAACCCAAAAGTTTGTGACCAAAAGTGGCCCAAATCAATATTTCCTTCTGTAATTTTCATTGTTTCCCACTCAGAAATCTGGGTCCAGAAAGGGGGGGGGGGGCTCCAGCAGATGATTTATGGCGCACACAAAAGGCAAAGCCCGACATGTCCCCCCAAACACACACGGCCTGATACCGTCCGCCCTTGAAAACCAGGGGATGCACCGCACAGCCCGTCCCGGTCGGTGGGACAGCCTGACGCTGGGCACCGCTGCTCGCAGCGCAGCAAGAGGCTCTGAGGAGGCCCAATGCTGCGTTGCAGGTGTGGGGGAGGGGCAGGGTTGCATTAGAAGGGAAGGGACTTCAAAGGCGGTCCAGTGTTGCATTCGTGTCTGTAGGGGGGGGGAGGGATATGCGATGAGAAAGTGCGAACTGTGGTCAAAGCATCGGCTACTGCAAGAACCCCTTGCGGCATCTGTGGATTGGCTGGGCACGGTGCTGTCACCACTTCACAACGCCCCGCGCTAGTGCGCCAGGAGGTAAGGAGGCGTTGTTTCCGCCATTTCCAGAAGGGGAGAGGGGGGGGGCTGACAAGGAGGAGAGTGCTTCATTCCTGGCAGGCTTTGGAATCGAGGCACCCAGACCTTTCTTTGCTTGAAAATCAGTATCACGCTCCTTCCGGCTTTTTTGTGCTTCATTGTGCTGGCTGCATGCTGTGCCATGGACGGGGTGACAACGGCAGGGGAGGGGGCGAGCCGGGTGGTGTTCACATGGACCCCGAATCTTGGCAGGCGTCGCCGTGTGCTTAGCGCTATGCGGCGTAGCCTGGGGTACGCTGGTTGCGCGCCCGCCCGAGGCCCCCGCACTGCCATGTGCTCTGCTCTGCCACGGCGCTGCGCCCGGGGGGGAACTGTGCATCGGGGGAGGGGTACCATCGCATGGCCAGACGGTAGCGCGCTGCAGGGGACAGGGGGGGGGGTGGAGGCGGGGCATAAAAGAGGTCAGCTGCAAAAGTCCACGGCAGCAGACCACAGCCCACAGGAACTCCTGGACGCCGTTCAGGAAACAGAGAGGGAACGGGGGGGGGGGGGGTATGGCCCTTAGATCAAGTAGGAGCACTGGCGGACCGTGGCAGACCCCGTGATCAGAAAGGATTTGCAACAACGGGCCAGAGGTCAGGGGCCAAACTTTTTGGGCCCCCGCCTCCCGAATCATCGGCGTTCCGAGTGTGCATCAAACCCCCGCGGGGCGCCTCCTGCCCCACTGGCCAATGGCAGCCATTCCCTTGTGCCCTTGCAAGGGCCGACAAGCATCACACGCCCTCTTTTCCCAGATTGTAAAGCCAACAGGGCGCTGTCTGACCCGGACGTGGGATATCCCCCCCCCCGCCCCATGAAGGGCAGAGTCGGATAGAAGGAATTGGCTGTGAGGGATCCGTTTGCAGGGTATCTGGTCGTGGATCAGGGCCCTGTACTGCGCACTGCGCACCGATCAAACCCTGTGGACGTGTGGACGGTCTCACGGGGCGCGTGCAGCTGGTCACATGCCACATGCAGGAGGCCCTCGTCACCATGCGAGGCCATGAAACCAGACATCCGTCACCAGGACGAATTGCACCATCTCATCCAGAGCCATGTAGTGCTTGTTCTGCTCCTCTGCCAGGAACTCCCACAGCTTCCGGGTCTCAGGATTGGGCTCAGTCTGACAGTAGCAACGTAGAGCATCGCAGGGCAAACATCCACAGAACCCGCCCATGCTACAACCTCAAGAGTACAAGATTCCTTGATGTTTATCCCACTGCACGTGGTCAATCAGTAGTCCCCGCATCAAAACACGGGAGTTCCTCCTACCGCCATGACAACAAACCTGGCTTTGCCATAGGGGCCCAGCCATAAAGTCGTGTTCAGGAAAGACACCTGATCCCTGATGTGACCGCGGGGTTTGAGGGACACTGTCAGACCCACCGAATCACCAATCACCCTGGGCTCGGGGAAAATTGCTCCAGGAGAAAGGGCCGGGGTCGCCTCCCCCGGGGCTGGGCTTTTGTAATGGCATTTGTAGAATCGGCATGTCATGGAGAGGCAGAAAAGCCATCATTTGCCCCCCTTTTGAAAATTCCTATTTAATTTCTTTTAACCTGGAAATTGCCAAAAGTCCCTGACAGAAGAGCCCCCTTTTCAACACCCCTTCCCTCCCCGGGGTCTAGGGGGGGCTCAAACACCCCTCCCCCCTCGCGGAGCAATTTTTCAACCACTGCGCCCCTTCCAGCAGGTGAGCAGCTATGGACAACAACGCTGCCATGTTCAAAGCTGGCACACACCTCAGCAAGTTCAAGATAATGGTCACGATTTTTCGCCTCCATATCCCGAGCATTCGCGTACACCTCCAACAGAGACTTCATTCCATCAGTCACGCCTTGGGCCTCACGTATGTTTTGGCAAATGCTATGCATGTGCTCAACAATGTTCGAGTGGTGCAACTCTAAGCACAACAAAATGGGGGACAGGACCGCATGGCACACAGCTTGCACTGCCTGGTGCTGTCCTGGTATCGCACCCAACGCCATACCAATTCAGCTGCTGCGACATCAACACATCCAATGGCAACCCTTGCCACAACCTACTCGGCCAATATATTATTCCGTACCATGACACCCAAACCGTACCACCATGAATGGTTCCACTGGAAATACATAACTCGTTTCATGAGGTGCATCAGGGATTTGGTGCTCACGCGATGCATTTGGGGGGTTGGCAGGGACGAAGTGCACAAGGGGAGGGGGGGTTGGGGTGCACCATAAAGGCAGGGAGGGGGCTGGAGTTGATACGGGGGTGCACAGAAAGCTTACAATGGCACTGGCCTGACCCGGCACCTGACCAACCAACCACACCACAGGTTGGGATATGCACCCCATAATTGATGCACAACACACATAATTGTTTTTTTTTTGGGGGGGGTTTGCACTGAGAAGGTCCACAGGGGGAGGATTGGCATCAAAATACCAAGTTGAATCATGTTGACACATGAGTGGGATTCCACACTGTCAGCTCGTGTCCACTTGAACGCCTTGTGTGCATAGACTACTTGGTGCCTAGGGCAGTGGAGAGGGACCTTCCCGCTGAAGATTTTAGAACGAATACCCACAATGAAGAGTTCTCGAGGGCATTTTGACTTGCAGGCCACCGTGGGCCAAGGACGAAGAATGGCATTCCAACACCAAATTCTAACTCAGCAAATCTCGCAGTCCCGTGGCTAGATGCCTAGTATGCTGTTTGGTGGAGGTTTAAGGTCCATCACGAGTCCGGAAGGGCAGGCTGCGAATTTGGGCCCACACTAATGGATGCACCGACTTGTTCCCCTAGATAAGGTGCAAGGGGGCAGTGTGCGTACCACTGATCTGGCCCTGAGGGCAACAGAATGAGTGCTGACTTCAGGGGACAAGGTTGCCTCACAAAAAGAGGGGAGGAGGTGAGGTGTCTGTGTGGTGCTGTCGTGACTTTGGTGTATGGGGTGCAGCCGTCGTCCATGGATGGTGCATTCGAAGCATGCCCCTCTGCAAACATGCTGGGCCTCAGTTATCAGCATCTCTCAAGAGACATTGGCATCCGGCTGCCCGAGGAATGGAAGGGGATGGGAGGAGGACAGGGAAGGGAAAGAGTATGGGGGGGGGGGGGGGCGATACCTAAGACACGCTGATCTGTTTGACGTAAAGGATAATGCTGTTCATGCAGTGTACGCAGGGTGCACACACAGTGCGGACCATTGGTACCATGACAGCGATGGGGGACCCCAGTTTGGAGGCCTGTTGCAAACCTTACTGTGCGTGTTAATCCATTTCTTGACCAACCCTTCCTTTCTCCTTTTCTTCCATCCCCTTTAAACCATTGAAGCGATATGCGCCCCCCTCAACCTGCTACAGCATACAGTCATACACAATTGATCCCCACAGCCTCATGCTCAGGGGTGTGTTTGCCGCATTGCATCTTCAAATTCCTGAACCAGACTGACGTGAAAGTACAAATTAGCGTGGCCATGCAGTTGGTTTCAAATACCTTCAAGGGGCCCCTAAGTTCATGGGAGCCATGAAGGCAAAGGCGTCGTGGTCCCAGTCTAAAGCCTATGAAGTACTGGGTCGGCGATTGGTAGCAAAGGCAACACCCAGATTTTCTTGGTGGTACTTTCACGTGCATTTCCTCCAAAATCCATTCCAGCAGCCTCATGTATCCAAAATAATAGTCACAACCATCACTCCGATCACCCAGCACACTCTCAGAACCTTCACACCCTCACAAACTGACACCTGGAACGTGTCCTTGATCAAATGCATGCTCAAGCGTCTCGTGGTGCTCATGCTCCTCGTCTGCAAGGCGGTTAAATATCTGATCCAAAGGTGCTGGGGATTGTTCTGCCAGTTGGCGGTAGTACGCTTCCCCTGCCACCTCAATTTCCAGCACCTGGTCTCTGGCAGAGGTCTGCATCGCCCGGGGGTGCATTCTCAAGCGCACGTTGCATCCTCGACGCAGGGCCAGAGGCAACTGAGTTCTGAGGGAGAGCATCTTCGAAAATGTTTGTAGAGCTGTAGTGTAGCAAGGGGAAACAACGCAGGCCATTAGACATGAGGAACCGGACCTGAAGTATGCGCCAAGGCTTGCACACACACAGACAGACAGACAGACAGACACATGCACACACGTGTAGACAAACAGAGCAACAAAGCGATTCTCTGAGAAAAACTTCCTCATCAGGCCACAAACATCAAAAATGTTGCGTGACTGGGCGCCGTTTTGAAAAAAAAAAGTGACACACAGAAAGAAAACACACACACACACACACACACACACACACACACACACACACACACACACACACACACACACACAATTGGCGTTGCAAACAGGCACTGAGTCAAGTTGACAGACCGAGATCTGTCCAGATCTCATAAGGTAGAGTCAAACAAAAGACATGTCTAACACCACTGGGCACCTTTCTACAGTGTTGCTTAAGCAGAGACGATGCACAGGAAGCTGACATTTCGCCCAGGATCCACATTTGATGTCACTGTGACAGCAAAGCTGTGCCACAGGCGATGCAGTGGAAACTAATGCCAAAAATCCAGAATACAGCTACGGTTTCGGCCCAAGCAGTGACCCTTCTTAATTTGTACATGCCCACAAGGGTCACAAGTGGCAGGCAGGCATAGGTCAGCCCCCAAGGTGCCAGTGTTAGCAGCTCACAGTGAGCACTCGCCGTGTCCCGCCAACCACCAATGATACTTGTAAAACTAGTCCCTGGATGGAACATGTGGTTGACCATTTACAGTTCTGGACAGCAGGGGCGGACAGGAGGGGAGGAAGCATAAACTGGAGCACACTAGAACCGGGGTGCTACACACACACACACACATTGCTCAGGATCTGTTGCAAGCACAGTGTTCTGTTGTGCAGTAGAGGGACTGAATCAAGGACAGTGTTTTGCAGTCAACGCACTAAGCTCCATTGATACCTCCTATGGGAAGAATCCAAGAACTGTAGTTTGGGCCCTCGTGGTAGGCCGGTGGCCTTGACTGTTATTTGTACCATGTGGGATGTGGAGCAAGACACTCCGTGAATGGCTTTGTGCATTGTATGTATCGCTTTCTGTCGGGGATAACCGGACTGTAGGACGACTTGTAACCATCTCGTGCTGAAGAGGAGTTGGCCGATCCGGGTGGTAGTCCATGGCAAACTGTTTTTTAGTACACTGATCAAAATGGAGCCCAAATTCCATTGATATGGTGTAAAGCAGCTGGTGAGATTGGGCCCAGTTGCTGCTCCCATGACTCTGTCAAAGAGAAGGCTCTACAAATGCTTCTTGAAATAGTGAGGGCTTTCGGATCTGCGTTAAGAGAAGAGTGACCTTGTCAGTTTCGAAAGTGCTGTGTGTGGTAATGACCCTATATGGTATTGTCTAGCTCACTCAACTGGCTGAAGCGGTTACAGTGCTGATACGTTTCCAACAGGGAGTGGGGTTCCGCCCCCTCCATGAGAAAGCAATTACTACGAACCTGGATGAAGTCAACTGAGCAACAAGCATTATTCTGTACCAGTTTTTTTTTTTTGTTCCAATCTGCTGCTGCTTTGTAGACTCTCGGGAGGAATTCAGAAAACGAATTCTCGGTATAACTGGACATGGTGGTCGCTCCATTATTCTCTTTGAGTTTGTAACATACTACGCACTGTGCAAAACATGGAAACTGGAGGCCTTGCCTGCTTTGTTCAACTTCCTGTGCAAATGATGAAATGCCAAAAAATTACCCAAACATACGCCACCCCCTTTTTTATCAAAATCACTCAGGCTTTGCTCATTGCTGCTTATTGGGGGCGTTTGCGCACAGCGTGCACAGCACTGTTTGCGAGGCAAAAGTCACAATTTCTCTACCTGGCAGCAACATCATGGTCAGGGTCACAATTCTGTTGGAGTGCAGAACTTTTGTGTTGCAACATCTCAAGCTTGTAGCAACATCATGGTTAGGGCCACATTTTTGTTGCACTGCAGAACTTGCGGGTTGCTATTGGCAGGAACAAATGATGCAAGTTTGGGGTGGGGGTGTGCCATCATAATTCCATTTCCTTCCCCCTGGCCCCTGCCCCCTGTGTTCTTTTGTTGCCTCACTAAAGGCGGTTGTGTTCATTGCAAGTGGTACCCCCCTCTCCTTGTATAAGCTACACCAAAGTCCCAAATTAATACAGTCCCTACGCCTACTGTAGCTTGGACACGGGCGTAGCCTGGGCGTGACACATGCAACTACCAACACACACGTAAGTGAGCGCATAGTATGAGTGCACCTCAACCTCCACCCATGTTCCCAAAGGCATGCAAACACAAGAAAGTGTTTGAAACATGGAACTTCAGGTTCACACCCATGTTCTCACAAGCAATGAAGCATGAGAAGCCTACAAATGTTTGGCTTGGAAACCCTTCTTGCGATCATACACAGGCCTTGGAAGTCTCCCACCCCGGAGTCTCCAAGTCTTTTTTGGGCCACGGAAAAATGGGAAAAACGGGGGAAAATGGGGGAAAATGGGGGAAAATGGGGAAAAACGGGGAAAAACGGGGGAAAACGGGGGAAAACGGGGGGGAAATGGGGGGAAATGCGGGGGTATGGCATGCCAGAGTACGCTTGCTCGCCACTGTTACTTCTTTGACGACACACATGATTGCAACACAAGCATTCAGTAGGCGGTGCATTCAAAGCAAAGAATCGTTTTGCCATCTCGTGTACCACTCACAATTTGTACTTGCTCATGGTGGTGGAACTACACCATTGAAACAAAAGGAGACATAGGCCTTGTGTGTTCCCTCCGCCATACTCTGTTGCTTGTCGGAACGAACACGCTTCCAAACTGAAAACGAGCGTTCTACATCACAAGAAGTGTGGGGAATGGCCAGGATGGACCGTGCAATGCGGTACATTGTGGGTAGGCGCACAGCCATGCCTTCCCACCACTGTAGCACGTCAAATTGTGGGGTGGAGGGTGTAACGGAATCACGATACACTTTCCATTCCCCATTTTCAAGCAATGTCTGTTGAACCTGGGTAGAGAAGATGAGAGGGAACGCTGCAATTTCACCAGGCAGAGCGGCCATTTGTGTTGCGTCCAAAATTCTGGCCTGCTTGGCAAGCTCCATGTGCTTGCCGACATATTTCCATAGCTTGTCCCGGGCAGCGGCCAGGACCTCAAGGAGGCGTGCACGCATTGTGTCAGCATGGTACAATGCACTACCATTCTGCTTCTTGCGCTGCAAACGTTTCTCCGTCAAGGGACGAACACTGAATGCTTGCGCACTTCGGTTCCCCAACGACGGCGCTCAAAAAAACTGAGCGCACGCAGTGTTCAACATCTCGGGCATGCTCCTGCGGGATATTTGCAGTCACGTGCAGCCGATGTACAAGAGTCTGCACAATGAACTGCAATTGTGGCCGTGCCTGCGCCGCAAAATTGGCCAGCTTTAAACGCCATGACGGACAGCTGCTAAACAAGCCCTTGTGCAAGCACTCGGAAATTGCTGCGGGAATGTTCAGCAAGTCCTCAAAGGCAGTGTCCAACACCTATGCAGGACAACAACAAAAAGTGGCTATTAAAAAGACAATAGCACTCGGGTGCATTGCACAACTTTCAGGGGGCACCACCTTTTCATCAGGGGTGCCAGTTTCACTTGGCCCTTCATCAACAGGGCCTTCTTGCGTTTCCTCGTCCACCGGGGCCGTTTGTGAAGCATTTCCCGATGGCTGCCCCACATCATTTTCCGGTGAGTGTTCTGCATGCTGCACACAAAAACAGGAAGATAGACACAAACACAAAAACATGTAGGACGAGAAGCCGCTATTTTGCACCGAAAAACGAAAATGTACGCCCATTGCAATACCCGGGGAGTTGGTAGTAGGTGTTCTTTCTCATTCAAAATAGTCCTGGCGGCTTCTTCACGTTTCCCCACAACCACCACGGGCAGAATCAGATCGACATTTGCAAACTTCGGTTCACGGGCCCCACTATACTTGGCTGACAGATGCATCCCCAAAGTAGAAGCCTTTTTCCATTCGCCCTTCAGCTTCTTCGAGGATTGAGCATCCGACAGCCAGCCACGTTTGACCACCTCTTGTTTCATCATGAACAACACACCCTCATGAGGCCAAAAAGCCCCAGGGTCCATTTGTGTGAAAAATCTGAAGCAGAGGTGGAATGGTACAAAAAAACCAAAAGCAAAACCAAAGGACAACATTATCAAAATGGCTGGAAAAATGGATGGAAAAATGGATGAAAAACGGGACCTTCGGAGAAAAACGGTGGAAAAATGGTCGGAAAAATGGCAGAAAAACGGCACTTTTCTTTACAAAAATTCAGTCTCCGGTCTCCGGAGTGGGAAAATGGGGGAAAATTGAGGTCTCCGGGGGTCTCCGGCAAATTGGAGACTTCATAGGGTTGCATACACCATGCAGAACAACTGCACATGCTCACCACTTGAAGATGCCTTTAAAGATGCCTTTGCCTGAGGTTTAGGGGATGGTTTGGGCTGAGGCAACTTCAAGTTCTTGGGAATGAAATTGCCTTGCATGTGGTCTCTTGTAAAATACAACTTCCCATCAAAGACATGGGCCATTCCCCAAACACCTCCGGCAGCCTTAGCCCAAACAAATTCAGTGGGAGCATCATCGGGGTCACTAGAATCATCAGTTGAAGAAGAGGATTCACAAATGGGCTGGGTTCAAGTGGGCAAACACTCACAACAAATATGTCCATGACTCTATGTGACTGGCAAATTCGTCAAACCCATGTCTTACGTGGCTGCACTACGTTTGGTACCGAATTAAAATCAGGTACCAACTTAATACGGACCCTACGCCTACTGTAGCTTGGACAAGGGCGTAGCTTATACAAGGTGGGGGGGGATTGTATTCTCTTCTGTGCATGGTACCATGGGTCGCCTGGAAGGCAAGGAAAATGTGACCCTGACCATGATGTTGCTGCTGGCCAGAGAAATTGTGATTGTGAATCTGGAGTACAAAAGTGGACAAAAAATGTACAAAAGTGAAGCTCTGGAGTACAAAAATGTGACTGTGACCATGACGTTGCTACTAGCTGAGAAATTGTGACCCTGAAAATCTGGAGTGCAACAGCAATGCGACAGTGGCCATCAGCAATGCGACAGTGGCCATCATGTTGCTGCTCGCCAGAGAATGTTTATGTGAGGGGTCCTGGGCATTACCCTGACCATTTGCTTGCACTAGGGCCAAATTTCCCATTTCCATGTGCTGCAAGCAAGCTGTGGCCTTGTCCAAGCTACAGTAGACATAGGGACCGTATTGATTTGGGACTTTCCACAGCTTGGACAAAGGGTGGGGGGTAGTTGCACAACCCCACACAATGTCCGTTCTTGATGTGGAAATATGGTTTGGGGGAGGGGGCTACTACCAAAAAAGTGGTACACCAATGGCTCCAAGCACAAAAGCCGAGCACAAGCTGGCATCACAAATGGGGAGTTCCGCACAGTCTTTTAGGTGCAAGGACGCAAAGAGATGTATTAGCTAGAGAAGATATCAGCCGCCGTTTAGAGGAGGATGACAATGAGCAAATTGATGGGGGGACCAATGTAGTATTTTGTGCACAATGTGTGGACAGCGCCTGTGATTGGGTTGACCGGAACCAATGTCAAAACTACCAACCAGCCCAAACCCCACGTGCAGACATCGGGAAGCCATGCACCATTGCAATCCACATTGTTTGTGAACATGGACCTTGGAAACCTACCCTTGGGCTTACAATTAGTGTACAAAGCTAAAAGGGAGTAGTGTTGCAGAGTGTTGCAAAGTATGGTCAACACAGAGATACAGGTGGCATTCCGAACACTCTAATGTGACCTGCTTGCGGCAAACTTTGACAAAGATAAGTATCATAGTCGTCCTCATCAAGTTTGCTTGCTTGCTTGTTTGTCTTCGGGCCCGCCGGATCCTGGTTTGTGCAGAATGCAGCAAACTATGAATATCCACATAAGACCGCATCCAATTGACACACATTTCCTTCCACAACCAAAGGTGTGCAAAGAAGAAGTAATCCGCCCATGGCCTGTATACTATCCATGAATGTCACTGCCATTACAAGGTAACATGTAAATTATCGTGGTCACCGGTGGTAAAAAAGAACCTCTGCACCTGCGTGCCCAGTACAAAGTGCACACATTTTACAGCCCTGCTGTAGCATGACGTTGAATGCAGATCGGACTCTTTGTATTTGCTGGTGACACAAACCTCCACCACCACACAGTGCCCTCAGAGGCCAAGCATTCTAGATCAATCCAGCCGCCAGAAGGGGCCGAATGACAAAAACTGGAAAATCAAACACCAATGCCATTTGCATCTGCCTGTTTGGGTATCCACAGCGACACAATCACCCAACGGGCATTCCTGTAGTGTGCATGCGTGTGCTGAGGCATAAGCCGAAGAGAATATGCCGCGCTTGCACCAGGGGAGAGCTCACACTGCCGAACAGTGGTTCAGAAACACACAATTGTCAGTCGGCGGGGGGGGGGGGGGGCAAGTGGAGGAAAGCGGTTGTAGGTCAGGACACAAACATATTTTCTTTGTCTGGGCGTACAACGATCGTATCAGGGGATCGGGTTGCATGAAGGAAAAAGAAAACGGAACAGAGCCGTACGAATGTCAGCTGCAATAAAGATGGATTAGGCTGGGTCGTCGTGAGCAGACATGCAAAGGACTCACAGTCGTGCCACATTCTTTGTTGTGAGCCCCGGCCACACTGGCCGCGAGGCTTCGGATCCGGAGCTTTAGTTACAGATTCGGACCTTCTGCACTGCTCGGAGGTCCCACATGGAACCGAAACGCCGAGTGCATCCAGAAGTGATCTTGCAAAGGGCCTCCCGAATGCGTAATGGACAGCATGGGCCATTGCTGCCCTGCCGTTATGGACTGTGTTGATAAGTTGGTGCTGCAAAATGGACGGCTCAAATCAGGGCACAGTCTCAAGGAGTCCCACAGGGTCTCAAGCATATTGCACCGCAGGAGGTATCATTGGTCCCCATTCTTCCCTCACACCCACACAAAGGGCGCAGTCAAAGGTCACGGGCCATGGGGTACAAGGGAGGTGCCCTTTCAAATGCTGGCAATCACAAACCCAGAAACAATTTTGCACACCGCATGCCCCTCCTCTGCCATCTGGGCACCACAACAAAACGTTCTCTCTTCAGCCTTGCCTCTCCACGTTTTGTCCCAACTTCAGAGTACGGTCGCTTTGCATTCATCTTGCGAAGCATTTTGCCACCAAACCTTTTCCCTGCGGTCCAAGATCCAACACTAGATCCGACCCAATACCCGATTCAAGATCTGATAGCCCATACCACTGTTGTGTGGCTCTTGTACAACAACCAGAGAAAACCAAAAATGGGTTAGACATGACGCCCGTTGACATGCAGCGAAACAAACTTTGCCCTCCGCAAAGCACCCATTCGGAGAGACTGCGTCGCCCGCACACACCCTCGTGCTTGAATCCCTGTCTCCAACTGTACTTTGCGCATCCCTGTCAAAACCCTTGATACCCCCCTCTGGTGCTGTGCACAGCCCCCCCAACAGCACACCTGCTCCCAGATCAACTGGCACCGCTGCGTGTGCCGTAGATTGGTCAGCCTGGACGGCAAGGCGGGGACGAATAGAGTCATCGCGACGGTCGTTAATTTAAAGAGCATTGGGTCAGCCTTTGCACTCCGCCTCGAGTTCCGCATCACGACACTTAGCAACGACTTGGGCCACGCGTGGGTGCCCACAGACATTTGCGTACTGCTCGAGGTTAAGTTGATCCCGCGTGTACAGCCGGGAGTTACAGCCGTGGGTTAGGAGGTACTGCACGCAGTCGAAATGCCCGGCTTCAATGTGATGCCACACCAGTTCTCTGCCCTCGTACAGCGAATCCGGGTCTCGAATGGGACCGAACCGGAGCTGGAAATCAAGCATGCTGGCCTTGGGGCTTTGCGCCAGCAGGGTCAGGCACTCGTCTCTGTAAAGGAGAAGGGATACGTTTGACGCAGGGAGCGGGGTTTTCAAAGGAACTGCACACGCGAACTCTGGCCGTTTGGGGGTGGGGGGCAGGGAATGGGGGATTACAGACACAAAAAGCGGCCAAAACCTCCAATTTCATGCAGTTTTTTCGAGGGGGCCACACCTCCTCGAATGACGCATCAGATGGTGTTCGGTTGTCGGAGTGGCGGGGTGGAGCCCTGGCGTTGTGCTCTCGCCAACGGCTAAATGTACGCTTCCAACTGGCTGCACAAAGCCGCCGGATGCCTTCCTTGTTCTAAGCCCTGGGGTCGGCAAGTGTGTTGATGGCTACAGTGGCGGGGATTGGGGCCATTCATTGCGATGGAAAGGGACCAGGCTTTTTGGATGTCCCCAGTGAGTCTAGCCGGACACAGCAACTCCACCAGAACACCACGGGCCCAACCGAATCCCGTCACATGAGTGAGTGCATGTTGGCGATGGGGCGTATCCCCCTCTGGGGTGAGGAAGCGTGCCTGCCTTCCTCTAGAGTCAGTTGAACAAGTTTTGTGCGGGGGCTCTTAGAGCCCCTTATGAAGGCCCCCACTCCCCTTTTGGGGGCTCCAATGTCCAGTGGCCTAAAAAGGGGATATATTGGAAGCAAAAACACAGTTGTTGGTTGCAAGCCAATCTTCAACTAGTTCCCTCCCTATCTAACATCCTCATGGTAGGTATGTCCGGTCCATTCCGACCACATCCTTCCGCACACAAACTGTTTAACCCCCCCCCCCCCCCACACACAAACCTTCCCCCCCCTCCCCCTTCCTTTTTTTACATCCTCTGTGTTCTCTCAGTGCCGACGGGGTACAGAAAGAGGGGAAGCAGGGTTTCATGAAACTCACTACCACCAGATCGGCATAATTCATTCAGTCATCGGGGGCACCGGAGCATGAGAATGTGGGGTCAGGAGGACGTCCAAAGGGGATTGGGGGTCAAAAGAGGGGGGGGCAAGGGTGGAGGGAAGGGGGTGTCATCATGGGCAATGGGTCACCAGCCCCCTCTCCACTAGCCAAGATGACACCCACCTCCTCCCCACTGCTCATAATGACACCTGCCCCCTTCCCATTGGCCGTAATAGCAGCCCGCCTCC
Organism: Eutreptiella sp. 'Long Island Sound 2002'; assembly: GCA_964036045.1. Classification (NCBI taxonomy): domain Eukaryota; phylum Euglenozoa; class Euglenophyceae; order Eutreptiales; family Eutreptiaceae; genus Eutreptiella; species Eutreptiella sp. 'Long Island Sound 2002'. The sequence goes on from OZ038386.1 coordinate 67,479,824, forward strand.
TCACAGACACTGACCGCACACGGTTGACGTGAGAGGAACAGACACGGCAAACAGGGCACTGCTCGCTAAACGAATCGCGTCAGGCCAAGAGCGTTGAGTAGGAGAAGCAGCAGATGAAGAGCATGGGGTGGCTAGGCCCTTTTCTGCGGCACAGCAGACACACGACAAACAGGTCCACAGGTTGTGGGGCGGTCCACTTCGCGTCCCCACCGCTTCGGGTAAACCATGTCGAAGCATGCAAGTGTACAGCTGTGCACTGCAGGGCAAAGCCTCCCTTCAGGACCCTCCCACCCGTGTTCCTGTGCATCGGTTCTCCACTGTACCAAAAGACGATTCGTGAAATTGGGAAAATACCCCCAAACCACCTGTTACTGGGGACACACACACACACACACACACACACACGCATGCATGCACGCATGCACGCACGCACGCACACACGCACCCACCCACGCACGCACGCACGCACGCACGCACGCACCCACCCACCCACCCACGCACCCACCCATCCACCCACGCACACACACTTGTGCAGGAACCAAACGATAAGACCACTGTTGCTTAGCACGAGCACCGCGGATCGGATGGCACCCAGAACACCTCGTCAGGCCAGTGAGCAATCAAAACAGCACAAAGCAGGGCAAAGCATTGAAGCTGTCATGAAGTCATAAGGCTAGGCGCCTTTCTGCAGTGATACGGGAGGCAGGACACGGGAATGTTTGGAATCATCCGTGAGGAGTCACAAGCAAAGTATCTAGCACCCTGCTCCTGTATCACTGACCTGGGAGGGGAAGAGAATGACACTAGACGTCGCAGCAGTCCTTTCATGCCCAGGGAACCCTGTAGATGCTTCGCGTGCAAGTCCTTGGGGGGGGGGGGGGGGTTGGATTTCATTCACATAGGTACAAGAGGATGGCAAGATAGCAACAGGACAGGAGACAAGCGTAACCGCTGGCTCACACACACACAGGGTCGCCGTTGCTGGGCAACCCTGTCGGTAAGCATTACTCTGTGGTAGCATTGCATGGTGACAGTGCGGAGGGGCACACCAGGAGTCGGAGGTGCTCCTGAAATGAAGGGAAATCTGAGCACCAGGCCCCCGATACGGCGCCGGGCCAAAGGCCTGTGGGGAAGGACCAGCTACTATAGTTGTTGCCCCTCCATATCGCATGTTTTTTGAGCCACTGTAGGCACTAGGATACCGCGCAGCAGCGTGGAAGGGGGAGGCCGGGCACAATGTGATACATGAATCGCACAGTGCTGTTGAAGTCCTGGGCCAGTTGATAAACCCCTAACCACGGCCGAACATGTGGCGCGGAGAACCACGTGCAGGGGGTATCCGGATAACACGGCCACTTGCATCCACGCCGCGACTGTGAGGAGTTCTCCCGCCCATGTCTGGCACCAGCGTCGGCTGTTACTGAGCACGCCTATCAATAAGCAGGGGAGGTAGGAGGGGTAAGAGAGGTTGCAGGACACCAGGGGAGGCCCCAGTTTTAGCCCCCATACAGAGTCTAGGGCGCTTGGGTGGGTGTAGGCGGACCCTCTTCCATTGCGACCTTGTACCAGGCAGAAACCCACTGCCTGCGTGCACGTGTTGTGGCACTTGAACCTACAGGTGTCGGAATCAGAAGGACAGCAGTCGCATAGGACTCTCAGACCCCAGCTTGCTGTAGGATGCCTCTCACTGTGTGCACGAGGGCTGTTTCCGGGGAGTTGGGGTATGTGGAGGCGATGAGGATGTTGTCTCTAAAGTGTTGGAGCGACACTTTTCCACGTGCATTTTCCCAATAGATGAAACCCTGTTCTGCAATTTTCAGAGTCCCCAGCTGGCGGAACAGGTGTCTGTGTGTATATACTGACCACAAACTGTGTAGGTTTGCGGACTGGGCGGAGAATGACCCTCCCATTGGAATGCAGTCCTGTCTGGTCCACAGCTTTCCTGCGCTAATGATGTATGTGTTGTTGGACATTTCCCACTCCACTGTTTCGACGAGACCCTCATGTGTGATGTACCAAAATTTTGTAGAATTCCCCTGCCCCGCTCTGTCCAATCGTTTGCATTCTTTATGGACAGACCATGTTGTCTCTTCCATCCTCCATCTTTTGCGCTTTGTGAGCCACTGGCTGTCTTGAGAAAAATGGCTTTTGATGTCTGATGGTTTTATGTTGTTAAACTGGTCACACACACGCGCGCGTGCACACACACACACCCTTATCCTAGGCAGCATCCAGGGCCACCAGTTTCGCCACCGTCGTCCAGACTCGACGTGAGTGTGCAGCACACCACACGCCGGCACACGCGGGAGCATGTGTCTGCCAGACCTCGGCACATGCTGGCGTACGCCAATGTCGGGCAACTCCGAACAGTTTGGTATGCGGCCCAGGTGCATTGATCCGATGTTCACACCGCCCCTCTATCAAGGGTGTCATTGGCTTGTCACCGGAGGGATTCCATGCCGGTGAAGTGCACAGAAAAAAACACAAAGGGCGGGGGAAAAAATTGCACTGCACATCCGCCCGACGTCGGCACACGCAAGCCCAACCTCCCGTCGCACACTGACATCACGTCTGCTACCGCTGGACGTCTGGCAACCTACACGGTCTCAGAGAGGCCGTTTGCCAAAACAAACAAGAAGAAAGAAGCCGGCTGCTTGAAGCGACCCTGTGCCTTGACCTGCAGCCGCTGCCTCACAGGCACCCAGCCAGATCCTCGAAGCGGGTCTGCAAGGTCTCAGTAGGCACGCCCCCGCGGGACACAGATGAACACACCGTGTCAGCGTCCCCAGCAGGGCAAACGCCGCGCGCTCATTCGGCAGCTCCAGCAGCGCATGCAGTGCACCCGCCGCAGCGCTGTGGTACCCGGCCCCGACACCAAACAGCGATCGATACGTCTCCGCGTCGCAACGTTGCAGCACGGTCATGATGGGGCCGAGGTGACTGCGCACCGCCGCCGGGGGCACGGGGCTGCATTGCAGCATCTGCAGCAACCCCTCGGCACTGTTCATGGCGATCTGCAGTGCGCTGGGCCCGGACCACGGCGTGCGCACCACCGCGGAGGAGTAGACCCCCGCCTCGAGGCGGGCCTCCAGGACGTACGGGGGCACGTACACGACGTCGCAGTGCGGGAGGAGCAGGCGCATGATGTCTTGAGAGCCCTGCGTGGTGGCCAGCTGCAGGGGGGTCAGCATGTCATGGGGGCTGCAGCATCGGAGGCCCACGCCGGTGTCCATGATCGCCGCCACGATCTGATGGCAGGGCACAAGACGTGGGCATTGGATTGTGTGGTGGGGCAAGACGTTCTCTGACAGCGATATTTGAAAGCCGACTGCAGATCTGTGTCTTGGCAATCATTCCTTACGCGGCGCCTGCCCACGGGGGGGGGGGGGTGGGGGAGCGGGGGCTGTACGCGAATTATTTCGCTGGGGGAAAATCGCCGGGGCGGTGGGGGCATTTCGCCACCCTCGGAAACCCCAAAGCACCCAACTGCCTCACGCACACCCGCACACCCCAACCCGACTCGAATTGCCACTCAAAGCAGCATCAATGCACAATATCTGAAAGAATCTGCTGTTCTGACCACTTGCTGAACAACTGTGAAAACCAATGCCAACCGTCATCAGTCCACTGGCATCTTCACTACACTGCAAACACCCCTAAAATTTCAACGCCCTCCTTAAAGACGAAGTTTTCCACGACAGAATCACCCCCGTCCGACCACCACCCCCCTTTACGGCAGCATCCACTGCGATCTGTGGGTAGAGCTTCAGGGCGACAAATTTGTCATCCCACGACCTGTGTGTGTGTGTGTGTGTGTGTATGTGCGGGCGCGCGTGCGAGTCTGTGCGTGCGTGCGTGTGGGTGTCTCTCGCCGGTTTTCTCACTGCCCCCCCCACTCCTTCGCCAGGGCTCTTGCCCCCCCCCCCCACCTCCAGCCTTGCATTCCTCCCCTCCATGACTGGGCGTGGGGGGGGGGGGGGCGCAGAGGCAGCGTCCGCTCTTCCATTCCAACAGCTCAGCACACAACGTACAACTTGGCCTCGGTGCCCAAAAGGGGGTTTTGGTGAGGACCTCAGGGTTCTGCGTCCTCACGGCCTCGAGCACCGGCAGCACCACCGGTGTCTTCACCTTCTCCCAGTCGTTCCCAGAGAGCTTCGCGATTTCCAGATCCGTCAGATCGGTCCACAATTCCAAATGCTCGGAATACGTCAGTTTGGGATAGACCAGCGGCAAGAGCTCCTCCTCAAATGGGTTGCGGCACCTGCAGGGGACAGGCTGTGCCAGACAGGGAACTACAGGGGACGGTTGTGGGAGATAGAGAGAGAGAGAGAGAGAGAGAGAGAGAGAGAGAGAGAAGGGGACGAGGGGGGGGGGGGGGGTGAGAAGGGGGCCGGCCTTCGCAAAGGGCCTTCCGTGCACCACAACAAGGGGGATCGGGACACCTGATGGAAATGAGCTGAAGAGTTCAAGTGGAACCTTTGGTAGACTTACCCAGTTTAAAACAGCCAACTACAACTACCATTGCAAACACTCAAACCCATACAATCTCAAAACATATGAATTGGTATGTGCGTGTGTGCGCGCGTGTGCGTGTGTGAGTGTGGGTGGGTGGGTGGTGTGTGTGTGTGCCAAGGGAATCAATTCCATCATGCTCAAACTGCGAGGTTCAACAATCCTACATTCCTATCACTACTGCAAACCATGAGTTCATTGTCGTGCCCTGCAGGGGGGCTGCCCAGTAGGGCCGGATCTCGTCTTATGTACAGTCGCCGCTAACACACGACGGCTCCTGCCCTAAGAACCCGCCTCGAGACAACAAGACACACATTGCATGCTCGTGTGCCCTACCGCTCCCCACATCCCCGTCCCATGCAACCCTGGGAAGACGGGGGGGGGGGGGCTGTTGGGCACCCACTAGCAATACAAACAGTTGAGGGGGGGCAGGGGTGTACTGTCATGTCCCCCCTGCTAGCCAACCGGCCGCCAGCCATCCAACCATGGAAGGGGGGGAGAGAGGGGAGGGGGATCCTCAAGGCAGAATCACAAGGCTGATGCCCTAACGGTGACTGTAGAGGTGTTTCCACAGCATTTCGGCAGAGCGAGAGTGCATCAAAGACCAAAGCGAATCCCACAAGTCATGATTGGAGATCTGTCGACCTTGGAGGGCCCAGCGATGCATGTATGTTGTGACGCCGTCGTACATGTATTTGCTGTCAGCAATGACATGTATGGGCTGGGAAAGCGGAATGGTGCAAAGCGCCTCGATACAGGCAGTCAATTCCGCCCAATTATTGGTTTGCATGGGACCGTCTAAATGAGACGACAGATTTTGAGGGTGCATGGGCCCAAACCAAACGCCATAACCTGCGAAGCACTCCCCGGGGGCCTCCTCTGCATATGACCCATCCGTATAAACATCAAGGACATGAACGGACTCCACACCCCTCCCCAACTGCTCTGACTGTTCCCACTTATGACCTGCCTTGTCCCGGCGTGAGGGAGCAAACATGTACGCCGCTGGGCCAGTTGGGTGTGTGTGTGTGTGTGTGTGTGTGTGCGCGCGTGTGTGTGTGTGTGCGTATGTGTGTGTGTGTGTGTGTGTGTGTATGTGTGTGTGTGTGTGTGCGCGCGGGCGCACGTGCGTGTGTGCCTACGTGTGTGTGCGACGCCCAAATCTTTCAAATCATGCTCAAACTGCGAGGTTCAACAACTATATCCTACCACTATGCGACCGAACCATGAGTTCTGTTGTCCATATGCCGCGTCGGCGGGCCTTAGGAACTGGGTTGTGATGGCACACAACATGCAACAAGCTGGTCCACAAGCCTAGCCCGCCCACCCGCGACAAGACCCGGCGGGAGCGGCAGTGGTAGTGGTTGTGGTAGTGCATCTTCCATGCCATATGCCCGGAGACATTGATACACGTGCACCATTCGGGTTCTTCGTTTCGTCAACCATGCGTAGAGTTCAAGTGACTATATCTTATTATTGTAGAGAAAGTAATCAACACAATAGGCAAAAAAGGATGCACAATTCATATTTCTTGTTTATTGGTGATACGGATGTGGTCAGATAACACGTTTCCTGCATAGAACAATTTCAGTGCACACTATATTCTTCTGCAACCATGACGGTGATGTACGGTACGAAGAACATCACTACATGCCACTACACCTGCCCACAACAACCCCGTGTACCTGTGCGGGATCCATGATAAAAAAAAACGACAAACTTATTAAGCACAATGTATATTGGAGCAAACATTTGCAAATTTTGCAAAAACGCAACAAAGGCAATTAGAAAAAGACAGGGAAATAAACATAAGTGAATCCACGGCATTAGTTTCGTGACTAGGCTTGGGAAGGACTCGCTATGCTCCTCCTTCCCAAGCCTAGAAACGCAAAAAGTGTCAGAAATACCGTTACTACAATTTTCGATGTAACTTTGAAACCACTGATGCAAAAAAGTTCTACATTTCCTCTACCCAAGCACCGAAGGAAAAATCGTGACTACAATGCATGTCCAAACAAAACATACACCATGTACGTACCATTGCTTGAACCCTGACGATGCAACAGTGCTGGTTGTAGCAAGGTATTGGTTTTCCTGGCACATTTTTCTCGAAAATTGAAACTTAAAAAATTGGAACCCGAAATGATTTTTTTCCAAGAATGGCAAGCGCCCGTTTCTCGTTGTCTCTAACAATTGTTGATGCCCTTAGTGTATATAGCATATATTGGTTTTGTTTTCGTCCCTAACGGGGGTGCTAGTTGGATACGCCGTGGCTCATTCCCGGTCCCATGGGGTGGGGTGCTGTACTGCCGTGGCTTGCCGTACCCTCAAAAACCGCGTGATCACTGACAGTGTCGTGTTGGTCGCATGGGCCGGAATCACGGCCCTTGGTAGAGAGGATTTCGTGTGTGTGTGTGTGTGTGTGTGTGTGTGTGTGTGTGTGTGTGTGTGTGTGTGTGTGTGTGTTTGTGGGTGGGTGGGTGGGTGGGTGGGTGGGTGGGTGTAGGCTTGTGCGCGCGTGTGTCTGCTGGTGCGGCTGCAACTGTTGCTTGTTGCTTGTCGTAGACATGCCTCCACTTGCTCCACCTACATAAAAGAAGAAAAAATGGCAAAATTAATTTCTCGAATTAATATTATTGCAGTAATTTTTGGGCTAATAATTAATGATTAATGGATGGAAATGCCATTAATTCATCTCGAAATGTGAAACGAAACGAAAAACTCATGACAACGGCAGCAAGTAGAAACATAGCACAAACACACCAAACGTACACATTGGGCCTTGAACATGTTCTCCGGCATTTGTTGTAACCCTTGGGGGTCCATGTGCAGGTGAAAGAAAAGCTGGGGGAGAAGCAGAGAGAGTGGAAGGGGAAGGGCTTTGGGTACCCACAAGGGGCCATGTGGGCCGTGGGTGCCCAAAGCAGAGGGCCGTGTGGGGTCCCATAGTTCCACAACGGCAGGTCAAATTTTTAAAAACCACCACTCCTGGACGTCCAACACCACCGCCGCCTCCTGTTCCAGTGCCGTTGCCCCCGGCACGCCCCCCCGCCCCTTGGTGCGTAGGCCAATAGTGGCCCCAATTTCCTCCCAAGCGAGGAAAAGCAAACACGCCTCCTCCCCATCTAGGGTGGCCGAGGCACCTAGCTTGAACCCGTCCGCACCCAGTATAGAACCCGCTGGACTGCCTCGGCAACCTTCTTTGGGAGTTACGGCGGACATTGGCCGGAGAGGCAGAGCCTGCCGTTGCTATCAGGAGACATGTCACGGTTCAGAGAATGGGTGATGCATTGGGTAGCCACACATTGTTTCTGAGCGGTGCTTGATTTTCTTTTGCAGCCTCCATTGTTGTATGGCCATTGGCCGCCTCCAAGTGGCTTAATAAGTTCCGCCGAGGGGTTCCTCAACGTGTACCCACGCCGCAACCACCTTGTCCCACACCCCCATATTGCAAAAAGAGCCCACCATGGGCAACGTAGAGACACCAATGAGACGGCGAACAAAGTGCTGGTCAACACCAATAACCAGCTCACTCGGCACCCACCATGTCGCCCAATAAAACTCCTTGCGGTCATGAATAGATCGCAATACCTGTAAAAAAAACGTGCATTAATTTTGGTGTTAATATTTTGAGATTGAGATTGAGATAATATTCACGTTGATTGTCTGGTCAGCGAGAATATGAACCAATTATGCAATATCAATTTCAAAATATTGACGGAAAATTGATGCACAACAAAACGACACTCTACCTGCACGTTTCCAGCCCATATGGTAGCTAAAGTCCTTATCCATGCACACGACCGCGCCCACTACCCACAAATAGGCTAGTGTGTGGCCCCGTGTGCCGTGGTTGAGGAGCCAAATGGATAGTTGGGTCAAACTATCACCGGCACACAGATGCAGATCACCACAAAGGATGAAATTGAGGGACCGCTTCCAATCAATTGTGTCCACAAATGATGGGCGGACTGAATGTTGCAAACCCAAGAATGTAATGGCCAATGGCAACCACTAAGAGGGAGATCAGCAACAGAGATGGCCGGCCGTAACTCAATGGGTTTGGTCATCTCCTTCCAAGTGTCCAAGAATTGTTGCCGAGTGGAGATGGGACGGGGGAATATGTGGCATGTTGCAACGGTGTAGGCGGCCCCCCGGCGGCTCATGAACTCCGACACATGCTACAAGCCACCCTTGGCAACGTTCAAGTCCAAAAGGAGCCCGATGAGGTCGGGCGCCCGAAAGAGGAAGGGGGCAGATTGCTGCATTGCCTCTATTTGCTTGTTGTGATTGAGGGGGAGTTGGGCAATCTTGGTGGCCTCGGCCCATTAGGCCTTGGCCAAAGGCGAGGAAGCCACTCACTTAGCAAGAGGTTGTGAAACCTAAGAGGCACACAAACTCTTAGCACCGCTCAAACGCGCAAGCAAATGGTGGTGTAGAGTGGGGCTGATGGTGAGGCCGGAGGGGGGGGGGGTCCCACACACCCAACTCTAAGACAATGCAACCCCTACATGAACCCGTTATGCACTAGGTCTGCAACTAAACCCCCCATTTGGCCATGGTATGCGTAGGGGAAAAAAACTTGCCTTTGCAAATGATCCAAAACTGGGTTAACGTGTCAGTTTCTGCAGCATTAATATTAAACCCCTTTCATTTATGAAAAATTAAAATTACCCCATCGTTGTACCTTGTTGCTTTATCATTAGGGCTGTGGCCCCCCCAGTGTGAATCTCGGTGGCCAGAGGATCGTCTCCTTTCCAGCTTTACCCTTTCGACGGAATGCGACTCTCTTGTCCATCGGGCTTCATGGTTTCCTTTCCTTCCTCATTCTCGCGGCGTGCGGTTGCCTTTCCCTTGGGCTCCATGGTTGTTTGGCGCCCGGTCTCAATCGGCCTTGCTTCAAAGCAACCATATTATTTTTTATTTGGGTCGCTCGGGTGTGTGTGCGTGCGCGCGCGCGCGTGTGTGTGTGTGTGTGTGCACGCGAAAAACACTTTGTTGAAAGGGGGGAAGGGGGGGGAATGGGAATGGGGTTGGTGGAGATTGGCGATGAAGGGGAAGGGCAAGAAGGCGGGGGGGGGGGGGGGGGGGGGGGGGGGCTGAATATAGGGTTGGGGACAAATTGACTTGGGGACATTGGGGTCAAACCCTGACCTGAACATAGGGTTGGGGGTAAATAGACTGCTTTGACACATCCGGTGCGACACAAGTGCTCCAAATTAGTGGAGAAACCCCCCCAAACCGACAGCGCAGGATTATGGGCAGCTCGTTATGCATCGGGTACGACGGGTGTTGCCTCGCGTCTCATGACATATGCATGATGCTCATGAAATTCCATTGCCTTTGGCAATGCACCTCAAAGAAGGGCCGATTACTGTCCCTGTAGTGCCCCTGGAGATGGGTGCACTACACAACCAAACAGTTGGGTTGCATGGTCCACATTCCAGTGGATGTAGCAAATCACGACCTGCTAATGCACTTTTTTGCCTCAACAGCTCAAAAATCGAAACTTCCAGAACTGATTGGTTTCGCGGTTGTGACCACACATGATGATCAAATATCCCATGCGGCATGTTGTAGACCATCCTTGTGAGCCTGTGACCCAACTTGGCCATTGGGTACTGCGGTAGGGGCCTTAGCCCCTGGCAGGAGCACGACGCAGCGGTCCCGGTCGGGGCTAAGGGTTCAGGTGGTTGACTTGCTGAAGAGGTAAATCTGAGCCCCCCCGTCCGTCAGAACGCTCCCTGACAGTCACACACACACACACACACACACACACCTAAGTCCCACTCATATCTCTGGGTAAGTGAGGCCGCGTCCCAGGGGCGGGGCCAAAAGGACACAACGCCACGGACGTGCAGACCTGGGGGCCTGGGTGCAGTGCCAAAGAGCCAAACAGGATGTACAGCGTCCCTCAGTGCCAGGCCCCCACATACACACACCACGCCATTGCTTAGTGACCCCGAAAGGGGGGGGGGGAGGGTTTGGGGCCCTGGCCAGCCGCGGCCGACCCATCCACATCCACCCACATCAGAAAAATTTTCCTCGGGCAAAAAAACTTTTGTCAAGGGGCTGGAAGTTTGAGGCAGGTTTTAGGTACACAATCTTTTTTTTTGGCCTCTGGGCTCCCCCCCCCCCCACGGGGGTGAGGGTTTCCGCCACTAAGCACTGGCCTGACACACACCCTTCGGCACAACGCGGGGGAAGTCGCAAGGGCTGCACACATACATGACGACCCCCGAGACGTCCTGCCACTGCACGTACCCAAAGTACGCCAGGAAGCGGCTCTGCTTGAGCATCTCGAGCACCGGACCCGCCGCGCGCTGCCGCACCACCTCCACAAAGTGTTTGCAGTGGCCGCACACGTACTCCACCTCCTCCGCCGTCCACTGCATCAAGTCCAGGGCCTCGCCGTCCCCGGCGTCGGGGGCCGTGTACCGCGCGATGGCCAGCTCGGCCTCAGACGCGCGCGCGGTCGCGAGGGCGAAGCGGGCCATGGCCGCGTCGGCCTCCGCGTGCGGGTACGGCCACTTGTCGTCGTCGTTGAGGGCCCGGGACACCGCGTCGAGGGCCACGCGGGTCTGGCGGACGGCGATCAGCAGCTGCTCAGTGGACTCGCGGTTGACGGCAACGAAGTGCCGAACGTATTGATTCGCCACGCGGATGAGCACCTGGGGAATGGGGCCCGGCCATTGCTTAGTTTGGGGCCCGGGCCAGCCCCGGCCAACATTTTCCTCGGGCAAAAAATGAAGTCTATCAAAGGGCCGGAAATTTGAGGTCAATTTGAGGTACACAAGCTTTTTTTTGGCCTCTGACCTGCCCCCCCCCCCCCCCCCCAAGGCATTTTGCCCACTAAGCAATGGCCTGAATGGGGCGATGCACCCAGGCCAAAGGACATGGCTGGACGGGTGGTCGAGTGCGGGGTGTGGTCCCAGCCCGACGGCCTCGGATCGGTCGCTGTGGGAATAGAACTCATTGGCGCGGATCTGCTCGTCGAGTGCTATCAAAAATGCTGTCTGACGGCACGCAGAGACCTCCCGATTGGGTGCTGCCGAGCAGCGTTTCATCCACTCAGTGTTTTACTGGTGTATGGGTACTGCATGTCCGATCTGTCCGTTTTTTTTACAATCCCGTGTATTTTGTGTATTTTGTGCAAGCACTCGACGACTGCCATCATTTCCTTCAGCTCTCCACTTCTCACAGTCCCCCGCTCCCCTCTGTCCAGGGATGTACCCCTTTCATGCGTGAAAAGGGGGTTTGTCTCACCTTGCGCTTCACCGGCTCTGCAGGGGGCTTGGGCTTGGGCGCAGGCTGTGCCTTGGACCAGGCTTTCACCCTTTGCAAAAGGTAACAATTCTGGCATGTCTGCAAGGCGAAAGGGCATGTAGGTTGTGCAACACAGTGCACACGAGTTCAGCATAACGGGCACACCAGTACACGGGTGTGCCCGAGTGTAGGAACAGTGCAAAGATTTTTAGAAATAGCGTAGGAACAGTGTAGAGGTATATGAGGAACAGCGTGAATACGACAGCTGGTCTCCGTGGAAAGCCATTTCGTGCCGCATTTCAGAGGCTCAACCGACCCTCCACCGACGAGCCCCCCCAAAATCATTGCCAAGCGAAAGCCGGAAAAAAAAACCTGCGCAGCAGCACGACTCATTCAAAAGCCATTGGCGGGCACCGATGGTACACTTTGTTGACACACACATACTGCAAGAACCTCCTGCCTTTGGCCTCTGGCCTCCGCATCGAGACGGTGGGTTGGGGGTTGCAAAGGGGCCAGACCACCTTCGTGTGCCGCAGCTTGACAAACTTCTTGGCTCTGTTCGCCGCAAGGGCGGCGCACCACGGCATCATCGAGATCTCCCGGACCCGCAGACTGTCCGCGTTGACCGCCTTCACCAGCCGCTTGACAAGGACGCTCATGTGCACTGAGTCGGCGTTGCGTTGGATGAACAGCACGGCACGTGCGATGCCGTGCGGCATGTGGTATCTGTTTTGATGGTTGGCGGGATGCTGCCCTGCCCTCCCTCAACTACTGCCCTCCTCTCAGCCCCCCTCCCCTGTCCGCACGCCCCTTCAGTTCGCCCCTTTGGGTGCCCAAACAGCACCCCACGCCGTCACACTCGCCAACTCTGACCACGACCCACAAGCAGGTCACACAACGTGGCGTACCGTGACATGGCACTGGACACCGTCTGCACTACACGGCCGACCACCCACCCACCAACAGCCCCCCTCCGAGCTAGCCCGCCCATGCCGCCGTGCCATTCGCCGAGGGTAACCACGCGGGTGAAGCACCGCCGCCTGCCAAGTCGCGGCACGACCAACATGGCGCAGGGAAGCACGGCGGCAGAATGGCAAGAGGATGGGGATGTCACGGACGACAGAATACAGCCAGTCCACAACCGTTCACCCCCGCTGCCCCCCGCAAACGGGGGCGTCCGAGACGCCGGGTGCCCATTGTGGGCGTGTGTGTGTGTCCAAGATACTGGTGCCAACGAAGCACCACCACCCACATTCAACGGGGTCCCGGACAGGGTTCCCCAGCAACTACAAGCGATAGTAGCCCAAGGCGGTGGCAGCCACAACCTGTGGCAGCCTGGAGCAGAGCATCTGGGACCGGGTCAAAGGACAGTACATGAATGAAACTCGTTGCTCTTGTTTTGCGTAAAATTTTTTAGTCTTATCATCATTATTGTTTACTTTATTTTGTTTTATTATGATCTATCTATTATTACCATTCATTTCATTTATTTGCATTTGAAAAGGGGAAGAGCTCAAAGGGATACTACTGGAAGTGCTCCAGTTGGAACCACAAATGCTTCCCGCTACGGCGCAGGGCGAGCAATCCAGGGTGCTTGCTGCACTTGGCCCTTCGAATGTAATGCTTGGACAAGGGATCCTACAACTGACCCCTAGAGGAAGGGCGATGACCGTGTGCCATCCCACGTCGCCAGGCGGTACTTGACTATGCCAGTGATCACTTCCGGGAACTCCTGCCGGTGTGTTAAATGCAGGTGCGGGCGCTGTCCGCGGTAGTACTGCAGCCACTCCTGCAGCTGCCACGGCTCGGCTACGGTAAGGGTTGCCAGAACGTGCGCCAGAGCCGGGGTGCTGTCATATTGCCCCCACCGGTGGCCTATGGTCTCCAACATCACCCCCACAATGGCGCGCATTGCCCAGTCCTCTTCCTCCTGAGCGATGGTCACTTCTTCGTCGAGATCCTCCTCTAAGTCCGAGCCATAGGCCTCGTCTATGCGCCTCTGCTCAGCCTTCTTCTCCTCTTCGTGCGCCAGCTGCTCAAGGAGGTCTCTGCGTTCGTCTGCACTGAGTTGTGTCAGCTGAGCACATGGTATGGTTGTGTGTGTGTGTGCGCGCGCGCGCGTGTGTGCGTGTGTGCGTGTGTGCGCGTGTGCGCGTGTGCGCGTGCGCGCGTGCGTGTGCGTGTGCGTGTGCGTGTGCGTGTGCGTGTGCGTGTGCGTGTGCGTGTGCGTGTGCGTGTGCGTGTGTGAGAGAGGTTTGTTGGTGGTGGGGCACACATATTGCGGAGGGCGAGATACTAATAGGGTCCAAGCCGCTGGACGACTGGTTAGAGGTTTTAGAGGAGCGTTGGGAATTCGTCCCCCCTCTCCCCCTCTTGGCACACCAGCGCCGTCGCAAAAAAAAAACTTGTCTTTGCTGGGTTGCTCTTACTTCTTGGATGCTTTTGGATGGCGGCTGTTAGTCCCTTGTGGACCAGAAAATGCCCAAGAAAGCTTAGGTTTAGGTTTACAGCACAACAGTTCAACATAATGGAATTTTCTGAACCTGGCCTGCGCAGCATGGGCATGGTGCCTTGATGTGCCTTGAAATGGGTCACGACCTGTGCGCTAGGCCTTGGTTCTTGCAACTGTAAATTGGTACTTGTTATAGATGGACCTCAACTTATTTTTGGTCCATTCATGCAGGTGTTCGTCAAAATACTGTCTCAAACCTGAGCATCTAGATCATACTTGAATGGAACAATGCGATGCACTAATTGAAGCATTGGTGGGATCTATGGCATGGGTAGAAGCATCACGAGGCACAAATACCCATTGCTAGCATTGTCCTTGTCACCTTCCGTCCCTTTGCCAATCCCACTCCATTAATGTCATTCATGCCTAGGAAGCTTGTGGCTTGGGTCCTTAGGCCGTTCCACAACTCCATTATGGTAGAAAACCTTGAACCTCGTCAAGACTCTCACAGACACACCGGTCTTTGAAAGCGTTGAAGAGGTACACACCACCATCCTCAATGCCAATGGTTCTTCACATGCCTGCTCATGGAGCCGGACATGGTATGGACATCATCGATTCAACAAGGGACGGGAGCACCCCTAATTTCTTACCCATGACACCACACAACTCCGAACATGCCATCACCATTGTTTGAGCATCACCACTGACATGGGCCTTAGCATACAGCAATTGATAGCACAGCACAGCAACATGCCTAGTGTCCACCTTTGCCCCTTTGCCCCTTTGCCCCTTTGCCCCTTGCGTGCATTGGGTGTTGTTGCAAGCAAACAATTTCAAAACGATCATGATAAGAAATGAGGTCTGATGGATGCAAGCAGTATCAAGGGTGTCAGGTTCTTCTTCTAATGGAGACAGATGCGGGTCAACACCAAAAAGGAGCAGATTTCGTCCATTGCAGTCCGTTGCTACGACACGGTAAAATGCCCACTCAAGGTTTGAGGGCGCAACAGAGTGAATGAAGAGGCAGGACTATCGCACACATGCATGCGAGCGTACACAATGCATGCTAAGGAATGCAAGCAAGCACGCCCCTGTATGCGTGCACGCACACACAGATGTAAATGTGCAAGGATAAATGGCACGCCGGTGGCCTGCACGCTGGGCGCGACAAAACGTACGCACGCTCGCTCGCACGCAGGCACACACCATGTGCCACTTGCTGGGCGCTTGCTGCGCAGGCGGTGGGTTCTTCTCTGTCTCAACCTCCTGCTCATATTGCTTCAGCAGAGAACGCCACCGCTCGATGACATTGCTGGTCGGCATCGCGGAATACATTCCCATGGCCCCGCACAGCGCCATAATGCTGGGCATGCCCTTGCACATCTTCGCCAGTTCTTTGAGGGCTTTTGCCTCGTGTTCCCCATTTTGGACGGATCCCAGCAAATATGTGTGCACCCGCTCATCGGTGAATGGCAACACCGCATGCTCCACCTCGTCCAGTCCATAGCCAGCCTTGAGACTGCCGAAAGGACAGGAAGAAACCACACGTACAAGCTGCAGAACAGCAACGAATAGGAGCAGAATACGATAGTGCTGCATCGGAGACAAATACAAGTGGAAAATTTGTACCCATTTGTCTATGGCCTTTTGACCTGCTTTAAACGCCACTTGTGACCAAATGTGTGCGTCTTTAGGAAACACACATGGTGTGCGGCAGAGCTCTCTTGGCTTCCAGATTGGGATCCCCTGAACATTCCCAAAATCGATCTTAGATTCACCCGAACTACAGATAGCCACGGCACAAGAATTGTGAGTGCGGTCCACAAGGGGGGGGGGGTTACCATTGGGGGGGGGGGGGGTTGAGGGGAGTGGGTGGTGGCTACTGTTGCGGACCAGTGCGTGAGGGTGTGGTCCGGGGGATGGGAGAGGCACGGGTCACACTGTGTGCGTGTGCAAGGGGGGTATGGGTGTGGGTATGGGGACCCTCATGCCGTATTGCTCCTCGACTAGGCCGATCGGGTCCATGAGCCCGGATAATCGCCACTGCTGCCTTCGTGGTGTACAGGTGCAGCGGTGTACTTATTCCCCCACACACCCCTCATACAGTGCACATACTTCCATGTCAATTCACTGAACCCTGTGGCGGCCAGCGCTGACAGTACTGTCACTGCCCGAACGTCAAGACACCAATGCCGGTTGGAGACCCTCGGAGACGGCAGGCATAGGGCTACCACTCTGAATAGACGAGCCCTCCGCTCCTGCCAGCTGTACACTGGGGGTCAGAGAAATGTGTCTCAAGGGGCGACCACTGTTCTGAGTCGGGTGTTGTTATTTGAGCGGTGGTATCGGGTTGGGGACCCGTGAGTGAACCACTTTTGGGGAACCGACGTTGCGCACGCACTCTCACATCCCGACCACTGCTGATCCCCTCAATTGCACCGTTTGGCATCCCGCAAAATTGTACCATCGTGACCAGAGGCGCTGGGCACAACAAATGTGCGGCATTGCTCTGTAGTTTCATTCGTCCCTGCCCAGGCTTTGGGCCGGATCGTGGATTCGAACTTCATTGTGTCGTACTGCACGAAATAGGCATCCCACAGACAGTACCCCACTTGATCCCAGTGCCTTGACGCAGCACTGTACTGTCTGATACCACCCCCGGACTGAGTTGCGCTGCAGCACACACCCAGACCTGGGGTCAGGTCCACAACTTAAGTTCACGGAAAGGACCTGAAGGCCTCGGCTAACGCAAACCCACGGGATCTCTGGTTCTGTGTCTGGCTGGAGTGGTGCAGCATGGGCAGTATGGGGCAGGGGTCCTGGTGACGCCTCCTGCCCCAGCGCCTTATCTGTCTCGGGGCTGGAGGGGGGGGGTCACTTGGTAAGGCAGTGGTGTGACTGCCCCATCCGCGTCACGCCTTCCCCACGAAGGGCACCCGCTGAAGCGTGTCCCGGTGGCGGAGGCCCACTGCGGCCCATCGGAGGAGGTGAGTCGAGCGGGGTACCAAGGCAGGGCTCTTGTCGAACGATTTCCCCCCATCATTGCTCCGCCCCTCACCCCCGTCGCTTTCTCCCAGTTCTCTCAAGGCTAAGGGGGGGGAGGGGCATGATGGTCCACTGAAGACAGCAGTGAGGGGCAATTGGGGGGGGGGGGAGCATGTTGTCGCTTATAAAACACAGACAATCTGAGGCATCGATCATCACATGCCCCTCCCCAAAAATGAATGCCCCTGTCCCCCAATCCGATGCCCCTCTTTTTGGGCACAACAACCCTCCGATCTCGGATTTGGGCGGGTGGACAAGGGAGCACCTCGGGGCCGAGAGGATCACACTCCCGTGAAGCGTCGGCAGGAAGGTGGTCAGGGTGCGGAGGTCCCCGTGACATCCATCCACCACCAACAGCCAGTCCTTCAGGGTCTCAAGGTGATGGACCACGTGCTGCACAATCTCCCACGGCTTCTCGTGGCCCACTTGCTCCAGCCCGATCCTCGCCGCCAAATGGACGAACCCGTGCGTCAGATGCCATGCAGAGTGCCCGCTGACCCAGAGGATCAGCTTGTAAGCGGCCCTGAGTGTGGGGAGTGGGGAACGCGGAGAGAGGGCAGGCCCCACAGTTTCGTCGGAAAACATATAATTCGAGAGCACTTTTTCCAAATCATATTCCCAAGTCTAAGCAAGTTGGAGAGCATTTTTCCCAGGCCGGAGCAAGTTTGATCGGGGCGTTGTCCCTCCTTGTGGTTGCGCATCGTGACGTGGTGCTGCGATACCTACGTTCTGGGAGGGTGAGATCCGAGTGCTACCCTGTGGAGCGTTGCTTCATGTCAGCGGGCACAGCACTCAAGCTGTGCCAGCCGGGCTAGTGGTGTTGAACATCTCAGCACAGCAACCGCAACGATCCCAAAGTGATTGCAAGCAGCAACAGGTAGCCACAGCCACAGCCACAGCGCCAGCAATAATGGCAATAGTACCCTCCCCCCCCCCGTGTCCAACGAACAATTTGGTCCCAAATTAGTACGGTCCGAACGGGAGTGTTCGTTGGACACGCCGTTTGGTGCGCGCGACAATATTGTGAAACAGCGGGAACACGTCCCTCGGCACAAGATACCCAGCCCATTCAATGCACAATGCGGTGGAGGCCTCCAATTAACACTTTTCAGGGTAGAAGCCCTTGTTGCGGACCCGCTTCATGCGGAAAAGCTGAACAGGCTCCCCATGCTTGAGGCCCTTCTTGTTCTTCGCACCGGCAGAAGTGGCAGCCCTTGTTGTGTACCTTGTACAGCAACCCCCGGCCAGGGGCAAGCAGAGAATCAGTCATGGTGGGCAATAGAGGTCCTGTAGTTGAGGGACACCATTCCCTCACAACCTGCTTTACAAATTTGCTCACCAATACTGCAAGATACATCACAACAGCCCCTCATTTCTACAAACCTTTTGCCTCAAACCGCGAGCCCGGTACCTAATTAAGTACCTAATTAATTAGGACCCAAATTAATACGGTCCAAACGGAAGTGTTCGTTGGACACGGGGGGGGGGGGGATAGCAACGGCAGTAAATCGAAGCAGCAGCCCCAGCCATGACAGTAGCAATAGCAATGGCAACAGGAACAGCGGCAGCGACGCATACAGCAAGGGCACAGGCAACAGCACAGGCCCTATGATTGACCCTTTGTCAGCACGAATCTCAACCCCTGGCAACAATACTTGTGGCGCTCAATGTACTCCAGCGTCAGCCACGTCTTACCAACACCGGAAGGGCCCGTCAGCACCACAACACGCGCCGCCTGCCGGTTCCCGAATGGGTGAGACTTAGACAGGACATTGTGCATGGCGTCCACATCGTTGTTGCGAGGCACGCGGGGCTGCGCCGCCGGGAATTCGGGGACGCCGTGTTGGCTCGCAACGGGGGCCGCCATTGCAGGACCAGATCTGCAGACCGGCCACCGCCCTGGCCGCACTCAGAGTTACATGGACCTGCATGCAGCACGGGGACTTGTAACATCCTGTATCCTCTGCAACTCTCCCTCAGCTCCAGTTCCTCCGTCATTCTCTCACTGCACGAAAAAAAAATGGTTGCCTTTTGGATCAAGGCTTGGCCCTCCAGTTGTCCCATCACCAAATGAACCTAAAACAAAAACCATCAGGGGCAAGGTCTCCAGGTCTTCAATCCACTGCACCTGCCTTGGGTCGTTCGTGTCTATCGGGAGCTGGGGGGCAGTGGGGGCAGTATTGTGGGGGTCCAATACAGGCACATGTACCCAATTACCTACACAAGTACTACCTCATGGGTCACTACCATTTTCACCGATTTTCACCCTTTCTAGATGGGTATCGCATCATGATGGTGGAGAGATGAAATCGATCATAATGGCAAGCTGCATTGCCCCGAGAAAAATGGGGCACCATGTGAGGCATATGCATGCATTGCGTCGCAGGGGCTCTACTGTCCAGCAAATCTTCAAGAGTGACCTCCATCGGAGCCAATTCCTCTGAAAGTGCTGAACACTGAACTGCGACTCGGTATCCGACCCCCTAATGAAACAGAGGATCCAACTTGCGTGCTTGCAGCCCTATCAAGGACACAACAGCAAGGTGAACAAGTGGGGGACTAGAGGGAAAAATATCTCTGGGGTATCCAGCAAGAAGGCAGGAGGATTGGAAACACTGCCTTGCATGCGTGCACGCTGACAACAAAAAGCGGGGCTCCAGAATCAATCGGCCGGAATTTGGCCTCCATAGAACCTGCACCGGGCAACTGAGCTATGAATGACAGGGGCAACCCATCTTTCCAAGCCCAAAACACGCCACTGTGAGCCTGCCCATGTTTGCCATGTGGGCAGAACAGGGCTGGCCTTTCCAGTTTGATTTCACGACTGCACCTGTTTTGTTGCTGGCAAGCGGTGGCAGCAAACATGTGGCAGATGCGGCTGGACCACCTTCTACCCTGAAAGAAAAGCTCCAAATATGATTGGCCTTCATGGAAAGAGCTCAAACGTTTGATTCAATCAACTCATACCTGCGCGGGTACATTCGCACCAGACCTGCTACTAGTGTGCGGCAAACAACACATCGGCACACCAGCATCAAGTCTGATTTGCACCGCAGTGTGAGCCCGAGGAGATTGTTCAGCATGGATTTGTGCCAATAAATCAACACGTTGGATATTTGACCCTCACGGCACATGCCTACAATTTCAATGAAAACCCCCAAAAGCTAAAAATAAAAGTGCAGTCAGTCAAAGCGATGCTAACCAGCTGATGCTGCAGTGGCATCTTGCTGTGGCATTTCACGTGATTACTTTGTAATGCACCATGAGCATGGTCTGCCTGATGCTGTGTCCTTGTGGTTCACAGTGATCTTGGGGGAAGTGTGTAGAACTTACACTTTTAGTGTGCAGGCAAAATACACTTTCTAGGAAAATTCAGAACATCTTTGCGTACTTTCAACATTCTTGTCATTCTATGAGAGCCCAAATGAACGCTTACAGTGTACCTCAGGCACCGTGGGGTGAGAGTAATTTGCTTCATTGGACATTGATTTGTTGACACCATCACTTTCTTGGCTGCAGAGCCCCGGCTTCATCGTGAACTCCAAAGTGGAGAGGATGACATGGCAACAACTCCTGCCGTATTTTGGTCTCCAAAGAGGAGACGAGTGATGCGGCTGCATAACACCTCTCTTACAGGGGGGTCTCCAAAGCAGATAGCAATGGTAGAATCCTAGAAACCACGTACCTATAACCGCTTCACCCCACTTCCCTTGTTTTGCCGTTTTACACTTTCAGCTTGGAGCACAAGAGGTTGCATTGTTGCATTACTGGCTTACCCAGGGGACGGTACCATCGTGAACATCCGTAAGCATTGAAAGTGATGCACAGATGCAAGAACAATACAAATGTGTGGCAAGAAGACACTTTATCAAAAGCGCATGCCTGAGATTTCATGGCTAGTGATAAGGAGAGTCAGGGGTCCGCACAAAACCGTTGGACTTGGACCACTTGAGCTTGACTTTCCAAAAATGCTCACCAGTTTGCACCACCATGCACTCACTAGACCAATGAGGAGGTGGTTTCGCCTTTTCCGAGAGGCTTGGCAGCCTGGGGACCCACTTATCTCCCCGTGTCCTGGATGCAATGGAAATGGCCTCTCCAAGCTGTGACCCGAACTCCAAATTCCACGGGCACTCTTTGCCCAAACAATCCCCGCATCAGGTTCAAAGTCAGCATCTTCGTCACACCTATGCGAGCACCCGGCAATGGTGCATCAGGCTCAGTGCTTGATTCACCTCTCTGGATTCTCATACACATCTGCCCTGGGTTGACAGCTTAACGATTTTTCGTGGTCACCAAGGTGAACCCCGTGCCCCGGGCGGGATGACATGGGGAATGGGGGGCATGAGGCGTACAAGGGTAATTGTGCAAAGAGGCGTTGTTTTGGGGACCTGACCACGGTGTATCGGTGCTGGGTCTGTACACCAGCCCTGGCCAGCACTGCAATACCTCTCAGTCTGCTATGCACCTCACCATAGATTGCGTCCTGCCATGCTCAAGTGCAAACGCCTTCCTGTTCTAGAGAATTTGGCAAAGGGGAGAACCACAAAAAACCATATCGAAATCATGATGTCGTGAAGCTTTGGGTGGAGGGGAGGGGGCGAGGCAGCCGAGAAAAGAAACCCGTGTTCATGCACTTTGAACACATGACTGCAGTCCTACCACAAGCCCGGGCCCAATCCTTGGCCCTGGTACGTGACCTAAATGTCAGGCCCACAAAGGTCCTGAACGCAGCCCCAGCCCCAGCCATCGTTATCATTTGCCCGGATCCCACACACCTGCACCATGCAAAGAAGAGGCTGACAAACAAAATCATACAGACTGCAACGTGCCCAGACCTGGACAGCACGTTCCGAACAAAGGCCCAAACAAAATAGTGTGTCCTCTAAAATAACATTGTTTGCTGCCGAAAAGAGACAGCACTCCTCTTCCCAAAGCCGACTCAGCAGGGTCAGGGTTCCATGAAGAGCTCCTTGAGGAGGCAAGTCATGCCAACCTGTGCTTGCGGCTGACGAATCTCCCATTAAGACCGTTGCAGGCCGTGGCTGCCTGAACCCATGGCAAGTGAGTCCAGTCACTGGTGAAGAAAGCACTACATGAATGATGATATTATCTTCCCCTCATCCTTCCGAAGAAGCCGGCAAACCTTTCCATAAATGCTCCAATCGAGGGAGGGATATACTTCAACACAAAATCCATAGAGCACGTGCACACGGCATCGCACACGCTGCGAACATATACAACCCGCGGGTCCATCACAAGCATTGTGTGAACTGTAAAAGCTCCGGCGCCATGCCCAGGGGTGACCCACTGCCTGCTGCTCCTTGGCTCGCCATCAGGCGCAACAAGGGGTGGGGAACGTTGCATAAGACACAAGCACAGCATCATGCACTTTGGGCACATAGACATACAGACTGCACGGACCAGACCACTACAGCAAGGGTAGAAAAGAGAGTATGGGTAACAGTGAAATTACGCACTGATCAGATGATTGGGAGCCCTTCCCACAAACTGGCCGTATGCTGGTCTCATCAGCATCCCAACGTCCTCTGCCTGCATGAGCTATCAGGCACTGTGTTTGGCGGTTAGACAAGCAGATGACGGCGGTTGGGCCACCGATTCCTGGGGTCATTGATTAGTCATCAAAGCAGCTGGGCTGCCACTGGAGCCGATTACCAGTCACAGCTGCGGATCGGACAATGGAGGGAATAAATTCTTGTAAATAGATTGTGTCAGGTGTCCTTCCCCAACCTGTCTTTCTTCCATTTGCATGAGGTCAAAACACGAGTCAATCCCTGAGGCAGGTCCATGGGTGAGGGTAGAGTTGAAGTTAGGGACCATACCGCTGAGTGGAAGTATTGCGTTGTTGGTGCCATGCCACAATTTCTGAGGCCCGTCCCTTGGGACTGGCGATTGAAGGTTTCTTCCAGCCACAGCTCAAAGCAGAATGCTGTGTGTGACACGAAGCGACAGTAAATGCATGCAGCAGCAGCAGCAGCAGGGTGCCGTGAGGTGGGCACTGCAGCACCCGAGGGCCCGTGAGGGACGGTAGAGGGCTTTATTCACTCGCGGATACAGGGACATGCAGATGACAACATGGAACTCAGGGCGCTGCGGGTGGCAAGACTGCAGCCTCTTCGCTCTATCTTGGCTCATGCAGGCCCTCCCTCCCCCCATGTACCACATTTCGTCCACTTCCGCTTCCGCTTCGTTTTTCTGATGTATGCTTCCATGCCTCTGCAGTTTTCCGCTTCTTCCCACGTTCTGTCAAAAGCGCTGCTGCCAGCCAGGGGGTAGGGGGGCGGCTGCACCCCCACTCAGTGCCGACGGTGCACCCACTTTTTGCATAGCGCCACGCAAACAAAAGTGGTTTTTCGTTGAGACAAAAAAAGGCTTTGTGGGAGAACGCATGTCACTACCACATCTGCCCGAAACGAGGTTGCAAAATTGGCGAAGGCACTCGATTAAATAGTGGCACACTTGATAGGCCATTTGTCGTACCGAAGGCTGAATCAACCGGCAGCCATCCAACAGCTTAACCGGATGACTGGGTGTACTATGGCTATGCCCTGCAAGCAATGAAGCTGCTTCTACGCCCTATTGCTACGTCGAGTCGATACATTTAGGCTCAAACAGGAAAAATTTTAAGCCCAAGGGAGGAAACGCCCTCGTCATCCAAACTTGTGTACGAAATCTCTACTTTGACATTCATTGCCTCACATATTCTCAACGTAGTCTTCTGCATGACTCTGTAATCCCAAAGCGTAGAAACTGGAGTCCACGGTGGAGAGGAAATTGTCAGGCCTCTGCAATTGGCCCAGACCGTGCAGCAGCTTCAGAGTGTTGGCCAGGCCCACCATACTGCCCGCCAGCAGCCTGGGACTGTAGGATCCGGTGTTGGGCTCCCTGCCTTTGGGCGAGTAGGCGTCGAGTAGGATCACCACAAAGGACAGGATTATGGACATTGACAAGGTGTACTGCAGCGCTGCAAATATGAAGGAAAGGCTGCTGCATAGGTCGTGGCAGAGGCGGCTGTTTGTGTGGACAGGGACACTGATTGGAGTCATATGAGGCAGACCGTGGCATGTGCGAGGCAGGCGTTGATGTGCACAAGGGTCTGACCATGCATAGCACCAGTGAGCCCCTGATTGCCTGCCCACAAGACATGCGCTGTGCCCCTTTTGGCAGGCCCACTGTGCAGGCATGGTACCCCAGGAAGAGAAGGGCAGAGGCCCTCAAGGGTGGTAGGGTGCACAAGGGCGTGGGCAGGTGTTCCCATACCCTACTCTACCCTACCCTAATCAACACTGAGTATTGGGAGCAAACTGGTGTGGAAGGGAACATGTGCAAGCTACTTCCACACTGCCAACACCCCCCTTCGGCACCAAGGAGTGGTGCACCGCACACGTGCTGGAGTGGGGTTAGCGAGGGTCACCCATGAGTCAGAAAAGTGGTCCAAAATGATTTTTTCCAAAGCTGGTCCTTGACCTCTTGGGGTGCATAGAGAAGTAACTTTAGGCCGTTTTGAGCTGTTCTCAACCCATAATAGCCCTTGAAAAGAGCCTTCACAGGGTCGTAAAGGGGGGGGCCTTTAGGGGGACCCTTCATGGGATTCTTCAGAGACGTCCTTCACAGGGTGCTTCACCGGGGTCCTTTAAGAGGTCTTTCAAGGGGAATCACACAAAGTTTGAGCAAGAAATTCAACAAAGGTGACCAGGAACAGGCACTGCAAGTGGTGGGCCCAGGTTTCAAATCTGTCAATTGCCCCCAAAATGCCATTTTTTGGCTGGTTGGGTGGTCTGGGATGATACTCATAGGCATCACCCACCAAAATTTCGGCTAAATCTTAAACCACCATGACAGAGTTCTGCTTTTTACGCATGGGTGGTGGTGGGGGGGGGGGGGTTGCCATATGGCTCTCCATGGGTTCGCATGTGTTTGTAATTTCCCAAGCCCACCACAATGCCCCCTGGGGGTATGAGGGGTCGCTGCAAAACCGCCTTTTTCAGCCATGCATGCTCAGCCCTCACCGGTGGGGCCCAGTCAGCGGCCGATTGGTAGTGCTTGGAAAGTGGTGTCTGGACCTCGCCATTGTTTTGGAGATGGATGCCGAAGGAAGAACCTGATTCGAATCTGGGTCTGGATTGGCACATAAGTGGCCAGCAATTTCGTTTCCCCACAAAAAAATGGACATCCATTTCATGGATCTGGGCGGTCTCCACCACCAAAACCATCCTTATAGAACACCTGTGCTGCACGAAACAACGATTTCACAAGGGGTGAACTGCTTGGGCCCTGCGAATAGGCCCAACAGGGGAGGGGGGGGTGGGGGTACGAGACGTGCACCAGCCTGCTTTCGACCTCAAAAGCTGTACCTGGCGATGTGGGCCAAACCCAAAACAATTGGCACGGGTTTCTGATGTGGGCCCTAGCCAGCATGACTTGGCTGAGGAATCACGACTTGCAGATGCCCCCTGGCAAACCCCAGGGGTCAGGATTGGGTCGTCGTCTGGTGACATTGGGAGTACATACAAACCACCAAGCAAGCCTTTCTGTGCCCCACAGTCGCACGCCCCAAGCCCCCCCTCCCCCCTAAAGAATATTCATGAGCCTCACCCTCCCCGGGCAACGCGGGCTTACATTTCCCACACAAGTGGTGGGGGGGTCGGACTTTCGCTTGAAGGGGGGGGGGTCATGGGAGTCACCCAAAATTGGGGGGGGGGTCTTGAAAAAGGGCCCGAATGACATGGGTGGACGTTTGGGTGTCAAAACTTGGCAGGCCCCTTGCAGTCACTATGCACGTCGGTCCAGACCCTATCCCATTCAACTTTCTGCCATGATACGGACCGCCTAAGCAAGGGCAGGGACTCTGGGTTCTGTCTCCAGGGACCCCCGACCGGCCCACATTAAAGGGACCTCCAGGCCGGCATGACGACTGCACAGAGTACACTGCGGCACTGCCCCGGCTGCCGCCCCAGAGAACACACCGCCCCGCAGCACAGCACCCTCCCGCTGCTCTGGAGTACAGCGCCCTGCAGCGGTCGTGAAGCACGACACATGCCCTGCCCCTTACGCGACAACTGTTGGCCCCCCACGTACCATCCATCTGGAACTTATGGGCCGAGCACTGGCGTGCCAGGGTTTTCAGCTGCACGCCCTCCACGGCCTCATGCATCGTGAACGCGGACGTGTGTAGCAGAAGGTCTGTGAGGTGCATCCAGAAGCTCAAACTTGCGTTGCGGCTCTGGTCCCACAGCTTTGTTTCCTGGGCGAACAGCTGCATCGGCACCTCCAGCGCTGCCTGGGCGAACCGCAAGTGCAGGTCCATCTGAGAGACAGGCACAGGGGGCGGTGCAGAAGGGAGTGTGGAGGGCAGAAGGTGTTGCAGGGGGGGGGGGGTTGCCATGAAGGCTGAGTGAGTGTACCGGTTTGTACTTCCGGGTGTACGTACTTCATTAGCTTTTGAGGAGGGAATCCTCCGCGCGGCTAACCCCAACAGCCGAGGGAAACTGTCTTTGCTCGATGAGAGTGGGACAGTCGTCTGTCTGCTCACAAGTGCTGCCTCTGCCCCTTGGCGTCACTCCCATATCAGCGCCGGCATGCTCCACATAAAGCCGTTCCCAGGACAGCGGAGTTTGGACGGTGCTCCTCAGGGTGGTCAGAGATCCCCCTGGCTGGACAGCCCACCCCCCAAAAAGGGTCCAATGACAGGATACCCAAAACCAAAACAGGAACAGGAACATCCCGAGTTTCAAAAAAAAATGGATGGGGCAGGCAGGGGGGGGGGGGCAGGGGATTGGAAGGAGAGGGAAACCCCCAATGAAGGAGAGGGGGGTACTGAGGGAAACACGTGCACCGCACCGGGCCTGCATTTTTACCAGCTCAATCTCTGGAATTTGGTGTATTTTCAGGGTGGCAGGGACACGGTGGCCTGAGTGTTAGCATACGCAACGGAGGCCTCCACTCTACCTCCACACCAATGGTGGTTGCCTCACCAAATGGTGGTTGTAGCCACCCACACCCCCTGCCAGGGAAGGGCTGTAGGAAGAGGAAGAAGAAGGAAAACTCTGCGATAAGATAAGTACCCGGTGCCCCACAAGCACCATCCAGCAGATGTGCTTCACCACGTTTCATCTTGGTGAGAGGGCGCCCCAAATCCTTCATGATTTGGGCATTGGCCCAAACCCCACAAGAGATGCCACCACGGCCTCAAAAGGTTAGGTGTGGACCTGACACTGTGCTCCAGCCGACCCTTGTGGGGGGCAGTGCTGACGCGGGGGGGCGGGGTGGGGTCTGGGTCTTCCTCCAGGGGTTCCCGGTACTACACCTCCATGCCTCCACAAGGGGGGGGGGATGGTGGTGAGGTGCAGAAAAAAGCACATGGGGAAAGAAAATGTTGTCCAGACACATCGGAAACACACTCACCGTGCATCACACAACGCGCACCGTGTGTGCCCTCACTTGCTTAGGGTGAGAGTAGACCTACCTCAAACCCTAACTCTAATGCTAATCAAGACTGAATATTGGGACCGAGCTGGTGGGGGAGGGAACATCAGCTATGAATGGTGAGGGACACCAATGAGTCACATATTGAAGGCCGTTGACAGGGTGGAATCAGCTTGCAAGTGATCCCCTTCACCACAAGGCCCTTTTTCAAGGCTTTTTTGGACTTGTGAGGGGCCAAAATGCCCCCAAAATGGGCTCAAAATGGGCTCATTTCACCCGTTGGTGCACCCCAAATGGTCTAGGATGATTTTTGGAAAAATGCGTTTTTGACCCATTTTTGACCCGTTTTTGGTCCCAAGACAGCCCATTTTCAAGGCATTTTGGGATTTTCGGAGGACCAAAATGGGCCACCACAAGCTCAAAACAGTCCAAAAACACTTGTTTTAGCATCACACATGGTCTAGGATCATTTTTGAGAAAAGTCAGTTTTTGGCCCCTATTGGACCCTGTTGACCCATTTGGGCACCCACCTGTTTCGGTTGTTGCTTGCAGCTTGCCGCAGCCTACCGGGCCTGGGTACGGGGGTCCAGGCGTCCATTTCGGCAATTCTGAGGGGTGGAAACCACAAAATGTGGAGGGTTGCGGGTGGATTAGGTGCCCTCGGAATCGCGTTTTGGGCTCTTTTGGTCCAAAAATGGCCGTTTTTGGCCCTAAATTGCAGTTTTTGAAACTGAGGTCCGCCACTTGCGACACCCATTCCCGGCCGCCACCGTTGAGTTTCTGGCTCAAACGTTGTGTGGTTGTCCCTCACATCCATAGGTATCATCCACCAAAATTTCAACCAAATCCAAAGTACCACGACGGAGTTCTGATTTTTACCCATTTCGCGCGTGCTGCTTGCTGCTTGCTGCTTGCTGCTAAACCTGGTAGGTCCACCCTAGACACTAAAGAGGGTTATAAAACCAAGACTGGTTCCACCAGCTTGGTGACCCTAACCCTAATCAAGACTGAAAATTGGGACCGAGCTGGTGGGGGAGGGAACATCAGCTATGACTGGTGAGGGACATCAAGAATCATTCACACATTGGCGCCCACCGCCCACCGCCGCCCGCCCACCCCCCACCGCCACCCGCCCACCGCCCACCACCCACCACCTACTGCCGCCCGCCCACCGCCCACCGCCACCCGCCCACCGCCCACCACCCACCGCCCACTGCCGCCCGCCCACCGCCCACCGCCCATCGCCTACCGCCGCCCGCCCATCGCCCACCGCCGCCCGCCCACCGCCCACCGCCGCCCGCCCACCGCCCACCGCCCACCGCCCACTGCCCACCGCCCACCGCCCACCGCCCACCGCCCACCGCCCACCGCCCACCGCCCACCGCCCACCGCCCACCGCCCACCGCCGCCCGCCCATCGCCCACCGCCGCCCGCCCACCGCCCACCACCCACCGCCGCCCGCCCACCGCCCACCGCCGCCCGCCCACCGCCCACCACCCACCGCCGCCCGCCCACCGCCCACCGCCCACCGCCCACCGCCCATCGCCCGCCCACCGCCCACCGCCCACCGCCGCCCACCTAGCGCCCACCGCCCACCGCCGCCCGCCCACCGCCCACTGCCGCCCGCCCATGGCTCTTGACAAAGTGAAATCAGCTTGCAAGTGAACCCCATCACCACGAGGCCCACTTTCAAGGCTTTTTGGACTTCTGAGGGGCCAAAATGCCCCAAAATGGGCTCAAAATGGGCTCATTTCACCCGTTTGTGCACCCCAAATGGTCTAGGATGAGGTTTGGAAAAATGCGTTTTGGACCCATTTTTGACCCATTTTTGGTCCCAAAACAGCCTTTTTTCAAGGCATTTTGGGATTTTCGGAGGACCAAAATGGGCCACCACAAGCTCAAAACAGTCCAAAAACACTTGTTTTAGCGTCGCACATGGTCTAGGATCATTTTTGAGAAAAGTCATCTTTTTGCCCCTATTGGGCCCTGTTGACCCATTTGGGCACCCACCTGTTTGGGCTTGAGCTTGCAGCTTGCCGCAGCCTAGTGGGCCTAGGTATTGGG
Organism: Eutreptiella sp. 'Long Island Sound 2002'; assembly: GCA_964036045.1. Taxonomy (NCBI): domain Eukaryota; phylum Euglenozoa; class Euglenophyceae; order Eutreptiales; family Eutreptiaceae; genus Eutreptiella; species Eutreptiella sp. 'Long Island Sound 2002'. The sequence goes on from OZ038386.1 coordinate 67,509,612, forward strand.
GTCTAGGCGTCCGTTTGGGCAATTCTGGGGGGTGGAAACCACAAAAAGTGGGGGATTGCGGGTGGAGTAGGTGCCCTCGGAATCGCATTTTGAGCCATGTAGCCAAATATATGGCCTATTCTTGGTTTGTGGCGGTTGGCATTTGGAGCTTCTGGGGGCCTTTTTGTGCCGTTTCCGGGACATATCATGGAGTTAGAGGGCCGCAAAGAGGTCGTTGACACGGGGAAGTCAAGCCGCACGTGGAGTGTACCCACCGTTTCCCTTCGTTTGGCTGTTTTGAATGTGTTCCGGGGCTTTTTTGGCCCAAAAATGGCTGTTTTTGGCCCTAAACTGCAGTTTTTGAAACTGAGGTCCGCCACTTGCGAATCCTGTTCCCGGCCACCACCGTTGAGTTCCTCGCTCAAACTTTGTGTGATTGTACTTCACACCCATAAGTATCATCCACCAAAATTTCAACCAAATCCAAAGCACCACGACGGAGTTCTGATTTTTTCCCATTTCGCGCGTGCTGCTTGCTGCTTGCTGCTTGCTTGCTGCTTGCTGCTTGCTGCTTGCTTGCTAAACCTGGTAGGTCCACCCTAGACACTAAAAAGGGTTATAAAACCAAGACTGGTTCCACCAGCTCGGTGACCCTTACCCTAAGGCGAACTAGGGAACAACAGTAACTGCATATCTGCTGCTTGATGCCCAGGGGCAAGAAGTGGGGGGGCGGGGGGGTTGAAAGAAAGCAGGACACTTAGTTGGGATCAGGGTAGGGATGGGTCAAACTCTAATCCTACCCTAATCAAGACTGAATATTGGGACCGAGCTGGTGGGGGAGGGAAAATTAGATATGAATGGTGAGGGACACCAATGAGTTACACATTGAAGGCCGTTGAAAGGGTGGAATCAGCTTGCAAGTGATCCCCTTCACCACAAGGCCCACTTTCAAGGCTTTTGTGGACTTGTGAGGGGCCAAAATGCCCCAAAATGGGCTCAAAATGGGCTCAAAATGGGCTCATTTCACCCGTTGGTGCACCCCAAATGGTCGAAGATGAGTTTTGGGAAAATGCGTTTTTGACCCATTTTTGACCCATTTTTGGTCCCAAAACAGCCCATTTTCAAGGCATTTTGGGATTTTTGGAGGACCAAAATGGGCCACCCCAAGCTCAAAACAATCCAAAAACACTTGTTTTAGCATCACACATGGTCTAGGATCATTTTTGAGAAAAGTCATTTTTCTGCCCCTATTGGACCCTATTGACCCATTTGGGCACCCACCTGTTTGGGCTTGAGCTTGCAGCTTGCCACAGCCTACTGGGCTTGGGTACGGGGGTCTAGGCGTCCATTTGGGCAATTTTGAGGGGTGGAAACCACAAAACGAGGGGGGTTGCGGGTGGATTAGGTGCCCTCGGAATCGCGTTTTGAGCCATGTAGCCAAAGATATGGCCTATTCTTGGTTTGTGGCTGTCGCCAGCCAGTTTGCACAAAATTTGGGGCTTCTGGGGGCCTTTTTGGGCCGTTTCCGGGACATATGGTGGAGTTAGAGGGCCGCAAATGGCTCGTTGACACAAGAAAGTCAAGCCGCACATAGAGTGTACCCACCCTTTCCCTTTCCTTGGCCGTTTTGAATGGGTTCTAGGGCTCTTTTGGTCCAAAAATGGCTGTTTTTGGCCCTAAATTGCAGTTTTTGAAACTGAGGTCCGCCACTTGCGACACCCATTCCCGGCCGCCACCGTTGAGTTTCTGGCTCAAACGTTGTGTGGTTGTCCCTCACACCCATAGGTATCATCCACCAAAATTTCAGCCGAATCTGAAGCACCACGACGGATGTCTGATTTTTCCCCATTTCGCGCGTGCTGCTTGCTGCTTGCTGCTGCTTGCTGCTGCTGCTAAACCTGGTAGGTCCACCCTAGACACTAAAAAGGGTTATAAAACCAAGACTGGTTCCACCAGCTTGGTGACCCTAACCCTAACCCTAAGGCTACTAACAAGGGCAACTGCATACCTGCTGCTTGATGCATATACCATGGTGAGAAGCATGCATTGTATCATTCTAGCAACATGCAGTGGATGCATGCATCACCCTTTCTACGTAGACCAATGTTGACGAAATTTTCCTTTTGGCGCCCTTGGCACCAATGGAAACTCTGGCCACTGTCATTGGAGCCCTTGTCCAAGGCCCTCCCCACAGTTTTCGGCAGCACCCATGGCCCTCCCCCCACACACAGTTATAGCGAAACTCCGACTTCCCCCACCACTGATGTGGGAAATGTAACACAGTGTTGAATGGGGGGGGGGGGGGGGGCAAAGTGTAGTGCATCAGCTGACGGGCCAAAGAAAGTGACCTACTGGTCTGAAGCTAGAGGCCAGTCTATGCGACAAACACATACGATGCGAGTGAATGGTGACCGCACAGGGGCACCTGGAGCGGCAGAAGGCCACCCGGAGCCAATGACGTGCAGGGGGGCAAGGACTATGGCGGTGGACAGAAAATTCCACAGGCCCATCCCGACCGGGACATGTGAGATGGGTTGAGACAGCTTTGAGGCGGGGTTAAGGACAGGCTTGAGATGGGTTTGAGAAGGGGTTGAGACACGTTGAAACAGGTTGAGACAGGGTAAGACAATTTTGTCTCAACTAGTTGCGCCTAGATCCATCACCCAGGGGAGCTCTGGCGGGAGATGAAGGGGTGGGCGGCCCGAAGGGGGGAGGGATGTCAATGAAGCCCCCTGGCCGGACCCCCCACCCCTCCACCAAAAAAAGGCTCAATAGATGCCCCCCCGCAAACTCCAACCAGGACCGACCTCCCGAGCCCCGAAGGTCATCCGGACCCCAAACTTCAAAGTAGAAAAAAAAAAGAAAGAAAATGGCATTTTTGGAATCGGCGCATCGCGCGGGGGGGGGGGGGGGATCATTTGCCTTGCATTCAGTGCGAAAAAAGTTGACCATTGAAGCCCCCCCGAAAAAAAACTTTTGGGACTGGCAGCAACCCCGTCAATGGTGGCACTTTCCCAGACCCCCCCCCCCATTGCTCGAAAGACGCGGCACAAGGGGATTTGAAGAGCACAGAAGGCAGTCCCACAACCTGATACCCGAGGACCGCGTCCAATGTGCCCCCGGTTGTCAAAGTCGACGTGAAGTGCCGGGCGTCCTGCAACACCATCTGGATGGACCTGCAGGTGTGGCGTGGGCCTGGCGCGCGCGCGCGTCCGCACAGCACCAAACTCTCCGCAAGGGGCTCAAGGCGCACGTATGGCCAGGGACCCCCCGCACCTCCTGACCCGTACACTCCCTTGCACACACCCCACCCCACACAATCCGCGCACACAAACCCACCCACAACACCCCCCCAAAAACGCCCCCGTTACCCCATCTGACTCAGCCCCAGGCCCCTCTACAACCGCAGCCCTGCCCAGTCCCCCTGGGGACCATTCCATCGTGTCCGTTCATCCCAGTGCCCTGAGTAATCAACAGCTGCCCCCTTCGCCGTCCCAGACGACCTCGGGTCCACTGCGCTCTTGTGTGCCCCTCTGGCCATGTGTCATCTCAGCTGCCGTTTCTTGTTCGGCGGCGCCCAGTAGTTCTGCAAAGCAGCTCGGGGTCCTGGTGGGGGGCAGCAGTATATTGGCTTCGTAACCCCTGCCGTATCGGGGCCCTGGCAAACTGGAACTACAGTCTCCAACACCGCGAAAAAAAATTCCGACTGCACGGCGTCACGCCTCAACCAACACAACAAATGAAAAAAAATCCTCCTGACTTCTTAATTTGCTCACGTGACCCTTGACTCGCGCCTCGGCTCGAGGCTACAGATGCCCTTGGCTGCCCTGCTCTCCGAGGGGTGCCCAGTCGCCGCAGTCCACGGGACGGGGCGCCATGTTTCGCCCACCCTGCGACGGGCTGTGTTCTCCAACCCAACCCGGACCCGGCCAACCCCCAGTGCCTCTCGGGGACCATCGCCGTCGACGTCCCGCCCTCCCACGCCCCCCGAACCACAACAGACGCGGTTGGCTGTTGACCATCGCCGGTCTGCCAAACATCAGCGAACTCAATAACTTCTTCAGTTTGTTCGGTCAGGGGAACCCCCGGGATAGTGTTGTGATTGTGATCTGTGTTCACACGCACCGCAGGGGCCGGCAAGGAGGCAGTCTGGCTGATGTAATCGGCCCGCAGTCGGGGGAGGTGGGGGCAGGCGATCAACATCAGGTGGCGGAGGAGGTGGTCTGGGGGCGCTGCCCGCCAGCCCGGCCCCACCCGGGGGGGGGGGGGGGGGACAGCCGCCGCGTGCCATCGCAGGGCCTCATGGGCCCGTACTATGCCTCCGCGCGGTGCTGAGGCTTGCCAACCGGCGGGACCCCGATCCATCGCCAACAAGACCCGCAGGGGCACGGGGGGCGGGCACGGGGGCACAGAGGCCACACACGCTCACGGCCAACCCGGACACCTACACTTCCCCGAACAGAGCACACGCACACAAACCCCCTGCCTCTTATGGAGCCCCCTGCCCCAGCCTGACCCCCTCGGCCCCCTTGATCGGCCACCGCCTGCGTCTGGCATCAGCATCTCAGATGGCACACGCCGAGAGCCTTGGGCCTCCTGGTCTCTGGCCACTGCAGCTCCAGGAGCGCACCCGCACGCCTCGCAGGCCCGGCGACGTATATCGAGGGCCTACCGCGGGTGCATCATCTTCGGAATGGGGGAGGGAAAGTCTGTTCGTATGTCCCCTGGACTCTTTCATTGTTCCCTGACGTTGGTCGTCAGCCCTCCTTCGGTGAGGCTGTTGTCCCATGGAAACAAGGAACGGTGGTAAAGGGTGGTGATGCACAAACACGTGTGATGTGTCGACGCAGCATCGCCCCAGACCACTACCATAGGTCAGCAGCAGTATGCACAAGCACCGCCACCATGCTGGTGCTATGCGATAACTACAGCGCAAACACCGGCTGCTGCACGGTTGTGTGTGCGTGTGTGTGTGGGCGTGTGCGTGTGTCTTCAGCCCCCCCCCAGGCCACTTCAAAGCGAGCACGCCACCCCCCCCCCCCCCGCGCGGCCGAACTCCCATCCACACACAAATCCATCACGAGCGACGCCACATGACAGCACGTCATCAGGCCCCCGGGGGCCACAACTCCCTCAGATCCCCAGGGCCGGGCAGTGCACACACCGGCTCGCCTTATTAAACGCGCGCCAGAACGCGGGGTCGACAGGGGCATAGGCCCCATTGCAGGCCCCGATGGGCAGCGCGGGCAGTTCGCTGGCGAACGCCTCCACGGCCTCCATCTCGTCAATCGTGATGCCAAAATGGCAGTCCAATGGGTTCCCGCGATCCAGGGGCACGGCCACGAGGTAACAGATGACGTCCAACATCGAGGGATTCCCTCCTGCCGGTCAAGAGGGGGGCACGTGGAGCAGTCGGCGGAGGATAGCAGTGAAATCAGGCTCAGCTCCGGGCCTCCTCTCCACACAACAGCCCCACCGGCCGCATGACATTGGTCATCTTTTGCGGGTTTCTGGGAGCGGGGCATTCCGCATGTGCACCAGCAGCACACAGCAATCCAGGCTCAGTGGGTCTGGACCCAGCTGATCTGCACTATCTTGGGGCCCAGAGGGCCTTGGGGCCTTCTGGAGGGGGGGGGGGGGGGGCTTGGGTTGGCTGTGCCAAGATTCCCGTCCAGCAGTGCGGCGGTGCTTAGTGCCGAAGGCATGTGCCGCATGCCGGGACGGGCAAGACCTCTCCTCGATTGAGTGGCTACAGCGCACTAATCCTGACCCCATAGTTGCATAGTCCTGACCCCCAGATGCTACTCGATGTGTGGCGGGGGGGGGGGGATTAGAGCCCCCTGGCTGGACCCCTCCAAACCAACCCAGGACCATCCCGGTTTTGAATGGAGGGGAGAGGCTGTTCCAGGGGGCAGAAATGGGGGGTTGGGAGGGGATTGGAAGGAGAAAGGGGAACGTACTTAGGGTGAGAGAACACCTCGGTCAATTCCAGCGTAGTGTCTTTACAGGGGGGGGGGGGGCGCGACTACAACCGGTCCTGATGCAACACCCCCCCCAACCATCTGTCAAAACTTGGGGGGGGGGGGTGGGGGGGCCGTTTTGGGGGGGGGCTGGAGGGTGTGGGGGGGGGGGGGTTCGGCCATGGGGGGGGGGGTTCCCAAGGTGGGGGAGCCTGTGCGTGACCCACTACTACCACATGCATACCTCCAAGGGGGATGTGTGTCTGGGGGTTTGGGGGTACAGAGGTATGTATGTGACAATAGCGCTTCTTGTCGTGGGAAACAGAGAAAGAAAGACGAAAGAAAGAACGCACTATGTAACCACCAGCGTTCGCCCCTAAAAGTTTGGGGACTGCAGTGGAGCCGGGGAAGAGCTCCGAATGCACGATCTTCACTTCGCAACAAACGACATTTGTATACGGCCTCGTCTTGCTAATCTGGCGCTCAAAACGTGGATGGTTTGATGAAAGGAAGCATGCACAAAAAAACTCCAGCGCCAGTGGTGCCATGGCCCCAACACCGCTATCTCTCAAAACCCAGGGGCGGGGTGTCGCATACAAGGACTGGGCCCGGCCGCCCCCCTCCCCCCGCCCCCCGTGCGTTTACTCGTACTAATTATGATGAGATTGATAACCGCAAACGTTGTGAGTTTGCGAAGGTAAAGTTGAATCTCATTGAGAACCCCGTCCCCCATAGCTGTAAAGCTATCCATATAGTGGGTGTCAGGGAACAAGTGTTGGCCGAGAAAGACAAAGGGTTCGAGGAACGAGGATGAATCCGGGGACCCTGTGATGGGGATCTGCATCCAGCAAAAAACAAACGCCCCCCCAAGGACACACATGGCATGCATAAAAAAGTGGTGTGGCCGCATTAGGTGTGAGCGTGTGTGCCAAGGAATCCATTCGAATCTGCTCCAACTGTGAGGTTCAACAGCCCTAAAGTCCTATCCCTGCTGCAAACCATGAGTTCAATTGTTCTGCCCTGCAGGCGGGGCTGCCCAGCAGGCACTCGACGCCAAAAGTATAGATGCCGTCAACGCACCACGGTTCCTGCCCTCAAAACCATCCACACAACAGCAAGACACACATTGCATGCTCGTGTGCCCTACCGCTCCCCACATCCCAACCCCATGCATCCCTGGAGACTCAAACGGGGGGGGGGGCAGGTTCGATACCGGGCGCCCGGTCGCTCAAAATGACCTAGATGTTAGGTAGATATTGTGTGTGTGTGTGTGTGTGTGTGTGTGTGTGTGTGCTGTACTGTTAGTGAGGTTGATGGCTTTTAATGTCCTGGCCGCTCTTGCGACGGGAGGTTAGGGGTTAGCGGGTTAGAGCCTGCCTGAAGCCTGCCCTATCCCACCCCCGGCCCCCCGGAATGTCGCGGCGCGGCGGAAGGACGCCGTCCTGTGGCTATGTGCCCTCCTCGGAAGCCCTCCCGTGGCCCTTATCCGGGCCCTGTGTGCCGCCTCGGGGCGACGTTGCCGTCCCCTGCCCTGCTGGGTCTCCCCCCTTTCCCCCGGTCACGGGGCCTGGCACGAGCGCCGACCCTCCGGAGGGCAGCACGCCCGCTTGTTGCTGTAGCCCCCCCCTCTGCACCGGCAGGCACCGTTGTCCTCCCCCCAACACCCTGGGATGCCCCTCGTGATGGCGGCTGCAGCAATGCCGCACCCCCCTATGCCCCCTGCATGACTTGCATGCTGGGGCCCTGTGCTCATCGCACAGGGTCTGCATGGGGCGCCGCGGCTGCCCCACCCTTTTTCCCCCCGCCCGCTGCGCCCTCTTCTGTGGGGGGGAGGGGGGCAGGGACTCTCCCTGATGCCCGGTGACTGCCCCTGAGGGGGGGGCCTTCCCCGCCCGTGCGGCGGACGTCGCCGCCACGGCCCCCTTGGAGCCGTCCCTTGTGGGGTGGGGGTCTGTCGGCTTCTCCCGCCCCCCCCTGTACTGTTAGTGAGGTTGAAGGCCGCTCTTGCGACGGGAGGGTTAGGGGTTAGCGGGTTAGAGCCTGCCTGTGGCCTGCCCTATCCCACCCCTGGCCCCCCGGTGTGTCGCGGCGCAGCGGAACGACGTTCTCCCCGCGATCAAGTGACCTCTCCTGAGGCCCTCCCATGTGCCAAGATGGGCGCCGTGCTGCCCCCCTGATGTGCCGGCACTAGCACCTTAATCCCCCGTTCCAGGGGTTTAGTGAGGTTGAAGGCTTCTAATGTCCTAGCCGCTCTTGCGACGGGAGGGTTAGGGGTTAGCGGGTTAGCGTGTACTATTAGTCTGGTAGACCCTTGTGCAGCATGGAGGCAGCTGCCCCATTTGGCTCGGATTGCTGATACCTTTGTGCGGCAATGGTCCTGCCCCTTTTGCGGAATCAGTACCTATGGTGTGTGTTGGTTATGTAACCGCTGACTTTGATCTTCCATGCCGCGGCATAAAAAGCTAGCGTGACACTGCATCCTCTGCGCCTATCTCCTACGCGGGGAGACGGGGGCGGTGGTGATTTGGGTCTCCTGCGCTTAGGGGCTGGAGGAGTGGGGGGACAGTGCGGTAATTGTAGAGATATTGTAGGTGGTCGTGCAGGCCTCAAGAGGCAGTGCTTTTTGTTTGGGCTTGGAGGCTGCGCTTTCGATGTGTGGGGACAGGCGCACGGTGGTGGCCCCGTGAGCACCAGTGCCGTACTCCCCGTTGCTTGAGGGCGCAGCGTGGGCAAGGGAGCTGGTGTGCTTCACACAGCTGTGACTAGGGTCTACGAGAAACGTAGCCCGCTGTATGATGACCCGGTGCATAGCAGGCACTGGCCGATTTTCGAAGACGTTTGCAAGTGGTGCACGCTGGCAGTTTGTGTGTCGCGCATTGTGGCTGCCCTTGCTGTGGCGCCGGTGGTGCTGAGCTCGGTGTGTGCGCATGTCCGCGAGAGCCAGTGTACGGACGTTGTGGCACTCACCTTTCCCAAATCACTGGGTACAAGTTTGCCCCGAAGGTGGAACTCCCCCCCCTTTGGCTGGCATCACGTGCCCTGAAGCCGGCGCAATCCCTAGCTGCAGGTTCCCTTGCAGGGCCCTTTGTAATCTATGTATCTCCACTTGCAACTCTGTCCCGCGCGGTCAATACTAATAAGGGCGTGCTGTGTGTGTTCTGTGCACGCCAATTTTGTGGGCCCACGTGCGTTCACAGTATTCCGCCAATTTGCGGACTTGTGAAAGCATGGCTACCCAGCAGGCAAAATACGGGCGCTAGCTCAGTCAGCAGATCGCGGGCCCGCACAGCGGGATCATGGAGTTGCAGCGTGTGATAATGTGTGCTGGGTGTAACCGCCCCTTGGTCACCACGCATTGTGCTACCGTCAACGCCAGCTGCAGGACCCTGCCCCTTTCTTGCAGCGACGGTGTGCCGCCTTTAAACTTGGCTTGTGGTGCGTGGGAAAGCGTGCGTTGTGCATATTCTTTAAAATCCAGAGCCAGCTCCAAAAAGCTTACTGTGTGTGTGTGTGTGTGGCAGCTAGAGCTAGAGAGTGTGTGGCGGCATACCGGCCTCAACATGCCAAAGTATGGTCGCCACACCAATGGTGTGGGGGCAGTGGCGGTGGCAAAAGGCCACCGCCACCCCAACCCCCTAGCGAGGATTGCTCGCTTGGTGCTTGGTGTTTATGGAAACAGTCACCAAACGGAGATGCTGAGCATGCAAATCTAGGGAAGGGGCTGGCACCCTAAAGGGATGGGGGGCGAGATGCCACACACTCCAGCACGCAAAGGGAGGCAAATAAGGGCTAAGGGCGGGGGGATTAGTTGATCAGATTTGGCCATCGGGGGCCTTCCTCCCAAACAAGGGGCCCAAAATCGTGGATGCATCATCAGACAAAATGTCAGGTTGTGCCACGACTTTGGCATGGCTCCGACCCCAGTCTGCGCGTCCGTGGACCCCGCAAACCAGGCAGGCAATGTCAACTTACCATAGGGTGTGAATGGCGGCCTGCATGCAAGGGTAGAGGTGCCCAGGACATTGCACCAGGCATGTGCAGTTCTGCACAAAATGGGATCCGAGCGGCAGCCTGGTAAGCCCACGTCGTGGTGCTTTTTGTGCACTCGTGCACGGCATGCCGCTGCAGTCGTAGCAATTTTGCGCAGCGGTGCACAGGTGGCAGCAGAGCAGCAGGACCATGTGGACTACAGCAGAGATTACTCAGAGAATATCGGCATCACTAATAGGGGTGCATGGGGTGCTGCTGCATAGGGTGCCTAGAACGTGCAGTCGTGCAGAGTGCGCCTTGCTAGCACTCTGGACACCAATGCACAGGGCTGCTGCCTCCGCCAGCACCCGGCAGACCGCTCCACCAAATTGCCCGCCACCAGCATTCTGTGCAACCATTGTGTATGGACACCCATCTACTCCCCCGCAGAGGAGCGGTGAGACAAGGGTAGGCCACCAGAACCGCATGCCAAAGCCAACAGCTGGGACAAAATCCCCTGCCACAAGGTTCACCCCCCCCGCCCGGTCCAAAGGGGTGTGCTCTAATCCCCCCCCCCAAGGGGGGTTGCCCTGACCCCACCTTTTCTGGGGCCAGCGCTCGTGTTCCAATAGCGGGGGCAAACACTTTGGAGCCACTGTGGGGGTGCACACAACAGTGCATTGGTTGTGACTGCATAACCCCTGCTGTGTTGTGGCCACACCCCCAAAATTGCCACGGGCCGCATTATCTGCCAGGCTCCTGCAGCAAGGAACGCCCCCCAAAAGGGCACTTTTCTGGGTCAAAGCATGCTTTCCGGCACGGGTGCCCCTGTTCTAAACATCCGCCCCCCCCCCTTTTCGGAGGAGCTCGAACCACCCCCCCCCCCCCCCTTCGAAAATGAATTTTTCACCTGCCAAGACGGCACCCGTGCGGCGTGCATGGGGTACACCCGCGACACCAGCCATTGTCTGGGTTCCAAGTCTTGCGATGAGGCTTTTGCCCAAGAGTCCAGCTTGGTGTCTCAATCAAACGGTCCCTGTGAGCAAGGGGTGCTCACCAGAGGCTCAAGCCCGCCTCTGTGTCCTCCCTCCAGCCTCACCAACACAAGCCCTGTTCCCTCCACGGCATGTGTTGCATCAGGCAGGCGCGGGTCGGTGCCGCCGGGACCATCCAGCAACGGCGGCAGCAAGCAGATCTCCAGTGCACGGCAGTCTGCGGACCCCCAAGCGGAGACTGCTGCCTCTACCGTTGCGCACGCCAGACAGGGCTTACACACCCAAAATCAACTTCATGGTCTCTCCGAACAGAGGGAGGCTCAGCGGAGCATTCAGCACCGTCCAGTACGACTTCAAGAACCATCTCCACAGCGGCTCCATGCGATCCACCGTGACAAGCGCCTGCACAGCAGCGGCAGTGGGAAGGAGAAATGCATCAGGCACTGGACCAGCACTGTACTTCATTTGATTGTCTCGATGAAGCTGCTAAAAGAACCAGCTGCAGCACCGGCAGAGCACGCGCATGAACACAAGCACCAGCAGCACTACCGCTATGACCATCAGCAGCAGCAGCTGGAGGAGGAGGAGGAGGAAATACGCCCACAGCACCACATTCAACGCTCATAATTGGCGGCGGCAGAGGCAACACACTGCCTGCAGTACGCAGGAGGAGGAACAGCCGCAGCATCAGCTTCTTCAGCATTTTGACGGCGTTCCTGGCGCTATCCTTTCCCAGCCAGATGGTCATGCACCTGCATCACGCAATCCCCGCCCCCTGCGGCACATACTCTTTGCAGCGCATCTTTCCACAGCGCTGGGCAATGTGTCTGAAGCGTTCCCAGTGCCTGGTCCACGGAGTCCATGTCTCCCAGCAGCGATGTGAACTTTCGCATGCCCGCCATTTGGCTGTTGGGCACTGCCGCAGGTCTCTGCAGTAGCGCATGCAGATAGTAAACCACAGACCTCCCAGCACTGGCACTGCTTCACGCACACCCCAACATGCAAGCCAATGCTGCCATCAGAGTCACACACAGTTGCAAATCAAATTGCCACTGAAAGCAGCAGTAGTTCACAACATCCGAAAGATCCAAACACTTGCTCAAAAGGTATGAAAAAGTATGGAAACAAATGCGGACTATCACCTATGAAAACAGTGTGGCTCACAAGTGCATTGCAGAACACACTGTGTAGATGTGCAGAAGAAAACTGTTGGACGCCAACGCACCTTTTGATGTCCTTGAGCCATCCATTTCTTGCGATGGCATGTGAAACCTGCAGCCCCCACACCTGTGAGTGCTGGTGCAAGAGTAGGCCTCTTTTTAAGAGCATCCATAATGTGCAATGCATGGCCATCTACGATGCCACGTTTCCTAAGGCCAGATGAATTAATTAGGCACAGCTCTTTCATGCTGGCAGACCCAGAAGCTGCCAATGGCACCGTTTTTTGGCTTCACACTTGCACTCCTACTGCCTTGGCAATATCAAAAACAGGGACCACAGGTCAGTTGACACCACTTCGCTGAGCCCTTTTGCCACCCAACTGTCACCACTGCTGTCACTACCACTCCCACTAGCACTACTACCATCACCGTCACTGGCACTAGCACTACTGTTATTACTAACATCCGGATCTGCTTGGACAGCTGATCCAGAATTAGGTGTAGGCTCAGCCGCAACATCAGGGGTTGCACCCTTTTTGTACCGTTTCCTGTTCGTCAAGTGCAGCACGCTGTTCAGGTTTGCGTGCCCTTTTGCATCCCAAACAATGGCTTTTTTTTTTCCTAGGCTATAGATGGGTCCTATGCAGCCACCTCTTCAGGGTCCTCTGGCACCACAACTGATGGCGGGGGAGGGCAAAATATTCTCTTGGGGGGCAGAGGGAGATCATCAACAAACTCAACGTCTGGAATAGTCTCTGAAGCTTTGGCCCATTATGATTTCACCCAAAAGAGCAGTTGGGGGCCCAACAAGTTCGGAGGTTCAATTGGCACGCAAACCTGAACAACTCGATGCACTTGAGAAGCAGGTTAAGCAACAGTGGTTGTGGTAGCCACAGCAGCGGTGACAGTGCAGACGGCAAAGGGGCACGGCGAAGTGGTGTCAACAACCTGTAGCCCTTGATTCTGATACAAGGCAGCAAAGAGCGCCAGTTTGAAGCCACAAAATCGCTGCTGGCGTCCATGTGTGATGCATATTTTGGGAGCGGTCGCCAGGCAACCGCAACACTCAAATGTCCCAGCTACCAGCGGAAGACCTTGAATTAAAATTACTGTGCAATTGCTTGCAACAGCTGGGTTACCCACAGTATCCGGTGCCCTTGGCATCTTCTGGGTTTGCCAGTATGAAAGAGCTGTGCCTAATTAATTCGGCTGCCTTTGTGGATGCTCTTAAAACGAGGCCTACTCCTGCAACAGCACTCACTGGTGTGGGGGCTGCAGATTTCATACGCCATTGCAAGAAACGGATGGCTCAAGAACATCAAACGGCGTGTTGACCCCGCACTGCACTGCCGCCAGCCCCCCAAAATTTCGCCACCTTCTTTAGAGACGAAATTTTCCCACCAAATTTGCCCCCTACTAAGTTCTCCCCTGGCCTGTAAGCAATCCTTAGCAACCCCCACGAACAATCTCAAGAAACTGCACTACTGGCGCTGCCCACGGACCGCTGCATGAGGCTCAAGAGGCATCATGTGTCCCTTTATGTCAACTCCCATGCAACCACGATTCCGCGTGCACACATGCAATGATGACTGCACTGTCCAGCACCGCACCCCAGAATGCCATACCTCTCGCTGCTTCGGCGTGGGAGAGCTCTTGCTCAGGGGCCCGTACACCTGCCAGAATCTGCCAAGCGACTCCAAAAGCTCCAACTTGTCTTGGGTGAGCCGTGGCTTCAGAGACAGCCCGCCTGACCCTGGCCGCTGTGCCACCACCGTTGCTGCATGCAGCGCCGACCGCGCAAAACCAGGCAGCGAATCGCAGACCGTGCGCTCCAGGAATGCGTACCCGCTCTCCAAACAGATCTTGACGGCGGCAGCCATGCGCGCGTGCGCCGCAGACCGGAACGGCGCCGCAACACGCTCGAATACGTCCACGAATTTCCAGCCGAAGGCAGCCAGCACCGCCGTGGCCGCTTCGCCCACCATCGCTGGGGTCTGCATCCAGTAGCACACGAGGTCCCGGCCGCGCTGCCCCGTAGGCCGCACTGTCTCAGAGACGAACCAAATGTGTGCCCCGCGAACCTGCAGAGGGTAGTGGGGGAGGGGATAGGCGAGGGTGGGGCACGGTAGAAAAGGATGATGCGACAGGATGGGCGGGAGAGAGATTAGGCAGGGGCCGGCAAGGAGGTGGGGAAAAGGTGGGTGATGGCCTGAGGCGGGCGAGAATGGGAGAGGGTGTGCAATAGGGGAACAGCTGTACACCCCCACAGGTGCAACAGGTGGGACGGACCCCCCCCCCCAGGGCCTGCGGCCAACAGTTAAAGGGGGGGGGGGGCATTGTGTCATCCCCGCACCCTCCTCCGTGGCCTTGTTTCGCGAAGGAAGAATCCCTTTTTCTTTAGCGCGTTCGCCTCCTTTTAGCAGCAGGTGCTGAACACTCCATTTTGAAATGAATTTTTCCTCCGTTCATCAGGGACCCATGAGCTCTGTGGTCTTTGTACGCTCCTGCCCCTCCTGCATCACACAGCATTCGCCAACTCCCAGCGCCTACAGTGTCGCATGGTTGAGGCCACTCTGATGCCTGCAGTCATCATGTAGGAAGCGGTCTGTGGTGGGGCTCGATCCCACAACCATTGATAGTATGTGCAGTGCTCTAACAACTCAGACAACGAGCCTCTTCTAGGGCCGGGGGCGGGGGGGGGCAAAACAAGGGAATGATGCCTGAAAACAGGATGGTCCACAGGGGCCACATGAGATGGGCACCACCATTGCTTTAATGGTCCACTGCTTGGTATCCTACAACTGCCACGCTTGGATGCTTCAAGGGTATAGGTATACCAAGAACACCCATCGGGCCAAGTCGCCATGCTGTAGCCCTGGTCCATGCCCTAGCCCATCTACCCCACCCCATGGCCCCCGCAATCTCCCTTGTGACAACCAACCCAACTTTCCGCCAGATCCACTCTAACTATGGCATTATGCATTAGTGAGAGAGTCTAGAGGGAGAGAGTGGGTGCAGGTGGGATGACCAAAGAGGGAGAGGTTGGGAGATGTTGGGACATGGTCAGAGCTGCAGTGGAAGGATAGGAGGGGGGGCTGAGAATGGCGATCGGTGTGGTGTTCAAACATCATGTACCCTCCCCCCCCTTGTCCAAGCAACAGTGAATGACGAGAAATTGACGGGACCAACACCTAGTGTTGCTTGGACAAGGGTATTGTTTGTGTGCTGCAACTTGCGTGATACACGTGTAGACATGATGTACTATTCTGAAAACCAAGAGGTAAAACATGCTACATATGGCCCTCTTGGCCAACAGAGCTGCCTTGACACAAAATATGAACTTCATGCTTCTCAAAACCGAGGTATTAGGAAGCACACATGGCACACAGTAGAACGCACCACCAAAATCAACGGTGCAAAAAATTGACGGAACCAACATCTAGTGTTGCTTGGACATAGGCGTTGCTTGGACAAGGGTGGGGGGGGGGGGGGGTTGGCACAAGGCCTCGGTATCAGATTGTTTGGACAAGGGGGGGGGGGTAGGTTATTTTGGCTGAGAGATATTGGAATGAGTCCTCAACACAATTCCATGGGTACTCCTCTTGTCACAGCGAAAGGCGCCTACGATAGTGTCACTAAAGAGCGTTTTACTCTGACTTTTGCTGCTTTGGAAACTTGCAACACGCAAGGTGAGGGTTTGCATCAACATCTACAGCCCACAATGGGGAGGTTGCATTGGGGGTCAGGGGTCCTGATGGGGGAGGGGGGTCCTTGCAAGGGGGGCAGGGATTGTGGTCAGGGACCATCAAATCCAATTGCGAAAATTCCAGGAAAATTGTGGAAAATTGCGGGAAAATACAGAAAATTTGCGGGGAAATTGTCATGTTGCACGCAACCCTCTTTTAAACTGGACAGATGGCTAACGTTCTCTTTTTGCATCATACAACTTGGTCCAATGGCATCACAATTACAAGAGCCAGACCTCAATATCACCATGGAATGGAGGCTGAAACGAAGGAGGCAGATGTTATCATCTACACCACAGATTGACAGACACACAGTGCAGCATGACCCTGTGGCACAGGAAGGAACCATTCCCTTGTTTTGACCTGTCAACAAGAATGAATGGATTTGCTCTGCAATAGTTGCGCATAATTGTACAGTTGCATATTGACAGCAAAGGGCACCAACAAGCACGCAAGATGGACAAGCCAAAGGCACTTGCAAAAAAAATTGCTGAAAATTGCAGACAATGAAAAAAATATAAAAAAGGCGAAATTTGGGAAATTGCGGACCTCAGTTTCCCTGCCCCGGTCCCTGCTCCTTGCCAAGCAGCCCCTCAAAGCTGCCAAATCTTTCTTGTGTCTATTTGATTCTTGGAGGCTTCTGAATGCTTGCTCTTAGTCTGAGGCATCTGTATTGTGTGGTAGGCAAAAAGAAACACAATAAAGAAACCTCATATCCAACCGAGCGAAGTCAGCCTTGGACCAGAATGAAAAGGCTCGGGTGGGGGTGTGGGGGAATACCTCCTGAAGGAAAAAAACTCCTTCTCATGCAACCCTCGGTATGGTGAGAGGGAGATGGTTAGAGGCGTGGGAGGTGGTGGGGGATGACGGCGCTGGCTTGCCGCTTGGGACTTGTGGTAGCCTAATTGGCCGCATCGGCGACGACTGGTGGAGTTAGCAGGCTAACCCGCCAGAGGTCGGTGGATGTAACTGCTGGGTTTCGAGACGCGCACGATTAGAAGGTCGAAGAGGGTTGAGAGTGGGAAAGGGTTGGAGAGGATTGAAGAGGGAGCAGACTGCACGTTGAACAAGGTGCAGGGCGGAGGAGGGAGGCAGGGAAGTGGGCAAACCTGCACTGCCACGACCCTGTCGAGATACCCTTGCAGCCGGTGATCCGGCGGCACCACCACAAACCTGACCTTCGGGTCCCGCACGCCGCTCCCGAGCTCCACCGCGACGAGCTCTGCGTGGGCCGTGTCCGCCGTGCCGGCCACGGCAACCGCGAGCGGTCCCACCGGGGGCCCGGTCGGCTTCGGGAGCGACGAGGTGCGGTGCCGGGCGCTCCGGGGCGTGCGCGATGGGGACACGCCCTCGCGCGGCGTGGGCCGCGGGGTGGCGGTGTCCCTGGGCTTGCTGGGCCTCCACAGGCCATCCCAAGGGCCCCCAGGGGCTTGGCACGCCGGCCAGAGCAGGGGCACTGCGGGCTCCCACGCGCCGCCCGCGCCGTGCACGACGCGGCACGGCAGCGCGGTCGCACGCGCGGCCCCGGGCGGGCGCGGCACCGTGCCCAGCGAGGCCGGTGCCGGCGCCGTGGGCCCGCCCTCCAGCCAGCACACGGCGCGGCTGCGCGGGTCGAGCCGCAGCACCCGGTGGCCGTTGCCGCAGTGCGGGCGCGGCGCGGGATACCCTGGGCCCTGGAACCCCAGCGCCTGCAGCGGCCCCGCGGACGCCTCCGGGGCCGCCAGCAGCGCGTCGAGGAAGGGGCCGAGGGCCGGCGACGAGGACGCGGCGCCAACCGCCGATAACCGCTGGTGCAGGGCCGGGGCCCCGCAGACCACGACGCGCTCCCCGGGCTGCATCAGCGCCGGGATGTGGAGCTGCAGCGAGGGGACTGCCAGCGACTGCAGCTCCGCCTCAATCACCAGCAGACCGTTGGCGTCGGGGTACACGGTCGCGGGCTGGTGGCGCGCAATGAGCGTCGGGGGGCCCTGGTTCACGCGCACCAGCGTGGGCATGATGTCGCCGTAGAGCACGCAGCGCAGCGGGGCCGGGGGAGGGGCCTCGCCGGGGGCGGGCGGGGCGGGCTCCGGGGTGTAGCTCGGGAGGACGTGCGGGTCCGGCGTGGAGGTGGCGCTTGGCGTGGCCGTGGGGCTCGGACTGTGGCTCAGCACCAGGCGGTCGGGGCCGGGGTTCTGGCTGCGGTCGGCGTCGCCCGCTCGGGGCGACCCGGGGCCGCTGCCGGCGCTGTGCGGCTGCCGGGCGGGCTGCGCCTCCGGCCCGCGGATCTGCAGCGTCGTGAGGTGCGTCGGGGTGGGCACCGGGGCGCGCATGCCGAACTCCACGGCCCACCGCCGCCCGCGCGCCGCGCCGCCGGCCCCCGGCAGCGGCAGCACGACGGCGTCGCCGGTCTGCGGCTGCGCGGCCGGCGCGGTCCCCAGTTCCGCGCCGGTCCCCACGTGCGCGAGCGCCACGCGCGCCGTGGCGGTCCACGCCGCGTCCACCGTCCAGTCGACCGCGGCCCCGTCCTTCTCGGCACAGAACACCGGCAGCGAGTCGCCGCCCTCCCCCGCCCCCTCGGCTGCCAGCCAGCGGCCCGTACTCACCTGCTGCAGCCGGAGGACGTCCCCGGCCCCCACCACGTGCCCGGCCCCGCTGGTGTTGCCGGCCCCGGGCACGACCTCCCACCACTCGTCGGCGGCCTGCGTCGCGGTGTGGACGCACACGCGGCGCCCCTCGGGGGTCGCCAGCACCGCGCGGGGTAGCCCTTCCAAAGCCCCACCGGGCGCGGCCCACTCAATGCTGATGGCGCTATCGTCGTGCAGCACGCACTGGTGCACCTCCAGCTCATGCGGCCCGGCCGTCAGCGCGATGTGCCCGCGCCCGTCCGGGCCCTCGGCCGCCGTCGTCCGCTCCGCCACCAGCACGCGGTCGATGAACAGCCGCCCCGCGTCCGCGACCGCCAGCGCGAACCGCCACGTCCCGGCGACCGGGACGTCGAGGCGCGCCCGGTAGCGCACCGCGTACTGCGCGCACGGGGCCGGCACCGGCAGCGGGGCCCCAAGCGCCGGGACGGCCCCGGCGTGTGCGCACTGCAGCGCGGCGAAGTCGGGGACCGCGCGGTACGCCCCGGGGAACCACTCGTACGCGAGGCCATGCGCCGTCGGCAGGAACGCCGGCGGCAGCGGCGCCCACAGCGCCGCCGCGTCGCCGACGCGGCGCCACTCGACCTCCGGTGGCGGCTCGTCGCCCTTCAGCAGGCAGTCGAGGTGCAGGCGGTGCCAGCCCTGCGTCAGCGCCGCGGAGCCGCCCAGCTCCGCCCCGGCAGACAAGACCGCCATTTCGTCGTGCGTGATGACCACCGCGCCGTCCAGCAGCAGCCGCGCTGGAGCCGCGACGCGCATGCGGAAGTCCCACGCGCCGGGGGCCGGCACGACCACCGCCCAGTCGTACCGCAGCAGCGCGCGCTTGCGGCTTGGCGCGGGGCGCGGGGCCACGGCCCGCAGGGTCAGCGTTTCCAGGGGGTTCCCCATGAGCCCGGGGTGGGGGAGGCTGGCGGCGCCCGGGTGCACATGGCAGCGCACACCGCGCGCCGTCGCGGGGAACAGGCGGTCACGAGTCAATGGCCCCTTCGGCATCTGAGGGCCTGACCACTGGACGGAGAGCACCGCGTCGCCACAGCGCTGATGGTACTGGAGCTCGAGGTGGTGCCGCCCGCGGCCCAGCGTAATGGCCCCCACCGCCTCTAGCCCCTCCGCCCCCGTGACAACCTCGGCGCCATCCACGAGCAGCGCGGCGGAGGCGTGGGGCCCCGACGCGACGAAGAACGTCCACTCGCCATCGGCGGGGACCTGCGGACGCGTGGGAGCACATGCCGAGGGAGGGGGCTGCGCCGAAGGAAATGGCAGTGCAGTGTGGAGGCGGTGGCGCCGTGGGATGGGGGCCAGGCATGCGATGAAAGGTCTGGCAAGGGCTTGGGCTGCAGTGCCCCATCCACTGCGCACTGCCCCCACGAGGGGGGGGGGGGGGGGGCATAGCAACGGGCCATATGCCGACTCCCTCCCACTTTCCAGCCACTTTCAGGGAGGGAGGGGGAGCTGGGTCGAGGGGGGGGGGTCTGGGGGCCGGCCGGAAGGCGGCGCTCCTAGACCCCAACATATATGGCTCAACATGACCGCCTGGTCGCGCCTATCAGTCTGAGGTATGTATGTTGGGGTAAAAAATTTTTCAAAAAAAATTTTTCATCCCAAACATGGGCGTCCCAGTCTCCAGGCTGGGGCTAGAGGTTGGGAAGGGGGAGGGTCCAAAAATTTTCTCATGATTTTCATGCATGATTGGATTCTCCATAAATTCTGAGTTCCAAATGGGGACACTGCCACGGGGGCATCATGAGTGGGCTCCCCACCTCTCGCAATCGCTGAACCCGCCCCCTTCACCCCCACCCAATGGGTGAACAACCAACCTCCCCATCCACGAGTGGAGGATTGCCTCCTCAGAAGGCGAACAAGTACGTACACCCGGAAGTACCAACCGACATACTCACGCAGCCTTTATGGCACCCCCTCCAGAAACAAAACACGCACAGCAACATCTCCAAGACCGCAGCCAAGACAAAGCAAAGTCCTGAACAGGCAGTGCACAGCGGTGTCGCATGGACCCGCGCTGTGTGACACGAGGTCATTCCATGGCGGGTCCTCGGGATGCCCCACTATGCAGGTCCTACTGGTATGAACACGCCGTTGTACCACCATCAGTGGCCCCCGATCACCGGCGGAAGAATTGTTGCCGCCCCATTTTTGGCCGGAACCCGTGTACTCCGACTCTCACACAAAATGCACCACCGTCGAGTGCCGCGGGTGTGACATTCGATGGACATACCTCCCCCATGGGCACGTTCAGGGCAGGTGGCCACAAACAGACGTGGTCTTCCCGCGCCTTTGGCGGCAAAATGGTCAGGGCAGGGCCAAGACTGGGGACCTTTGGCCACTAAGTGCGGCCAAACGGCAACGAGGAGCCGGGAAGTGTGACATGAGGGCACCCAAGGGCCGCCCTCCCCCACCCCCTGGCTAACATTAGAAGAGAGGGGGGGCTGGGACCCAAAATTTTGTGCACCAAAAATGGCCTGATCAGATTTTCCTAATTGTACATTTTGTTTTTTGCCACAATGGTCACTTTGGTTTGGGGGGTGATGGGGGGGGCTCCTCTGGTTGTCCGCCGGTCTGATGTTAGCCTCCCCCCCTCCCTGTGACCTTTCCTCCCTTGTTGGATTCTTTCGGGAGCCCTGGACAGTCACCCATTCTTCCCTCCGCAGAGTGCGGCGGGTCATCATTGTCCGCTCGGCTGTGGGGCAGGCGCGTGCTGCTTCGTTTGTGGGTGCATGGGGCCCAGCACTCGGTCGGCTGCGGCTGTGGCTGGTGCTGCGGGGCTCGTCATTGTTATCCGCACGGGGCCCTGGACGGTCGCTCACAGGGCCATTCGCCATCCCCTCCCAGTGGGGCTTGCTTGGCAGCGGCACGTGGGGTGGCTATAAAGGCCTATCCCAACCACCGGCAAGGACAGTCCTCGTTCCAAACACATTAAACAGTCGGAATGGCAATGGATGCGTGGCCGTTTTGATTCATCCAGCT
Organism: Eutreptiella sp. 'Long Island Sound 2002'; assembly: GCA_964036045.1. Classification (NCBI taxonomy): domain Eukaryota; phylum Euglenozoa; class Euglenophyceae; order Eutreptiales; family Eutreptiaceae; genus Eutreptiella; species Eutreptiella sp. 'Long Island Sound 2002'. Next base: position 67,531,024 of record OZ038386.1, read on the forward strand.
GTAGGGACCATGATACAGAAGTGGTTATGCAGCAATTTTGGTTCCCCCCCATTTTGGGGACGCTAATGAGCGAGGATTATGGGGCCATTTTGACACCTCCCTTGTTTGGGCCCCCCAAAAATATCGTGGTATCTGCACATACAGTGTGTGTGTGTGTGTGTGTGTGTGTGTGTGTGTGTGTGTGTGTGTGTGTGTGTGTGTGTGTGTGTGAACAACAACAACAACAGCACCATATTATAGAGGAAGGCCTGCATGGGTCTATGGGCCAGCTGTCTTACTGAGGGCACGAGCCAATTAAAAGTCCTGGACGCTGTGCGACGGGTTAGGCGAGGGGGTTAAGGATCAGGGGCTGGCTGGACCGTCCCCCCCTCCCGCCCCCCACCCACCCCTGGTGCCGCAGCGCGACGGAAGGACTGGGCGCCCTGGGTCAAGTGTCTGCCCCCTCTGCTACTATTAACGAGGGAGACCCATGTGTGGCTGTAGTGCGTGTGTGTGGGTGTGGGTGTGGGTGTGTGTGTGTGTGTGTGTGTGTGTGTAGATGGGGGGGCTGGGTCCGCAGGGTATGCTGTGGACAGCAAATGTTGGTGACATTTGCGATCCAAACAGATGTACAAACAGGTGCACCGTGATGTAGCATTTTTCTTTCTCGGGGAACGACACTAAGGGGTCATCCATGTGGTATGACCCCTTCTCCAAATTCATCACACGGTGGTCTCAGAGACGAATTGCCACCAACGTACTTTAGGGCTGGGGACATACTGAGGGTCGTGCTCGGTGGTGTGGTCTGGACGAGGCATGAGAAGGGGGGGATGTCGCATCACCACATGTCCCCACGATGTCCCCCCAGCCCCATCCCCCACCCACTGGTCGCGGTGAGAGGCTGTGTGGACTGGCTCACATACCAAGCTCGTTTTGGCACACGGGGGTGGGCCCCCCTGGCGCTAGTCTCCGGAGCACGGCATGCCAGGGGATAAGGCGAGGTGGAGGGAGCACGCGCAGAAGTAGTCGGTGCCACGGCTTTTGGAGTTTGGAGGGGCTCTCCTCCGCTGATGACGTGGGGAATGTACCGAATGGGCAGGAGGTTGCGGATTATCATAGAGTTCCCGTCGGTGGTGCACGACAAAGCCGTGTGCCCTGTGGAGTGCTGTAACCCCCCCCCACACACACACAACCAATTACCCCCCTGAAACCCCCCACCATCACCGATAACCCATTCCCAACCTGTAGCCCCCCATCTCCCCACCGTCTATTACACCACCGCCGCCGCCGAACCCCCCCCCACACATACCTCTTACCCCCCCATAACGTCCCTCGCCTATGAAACCCCAACACCACCGATAAACCCCCCCCACCACCACCACCGCTAGCCCACCACCTATAAACCCTCCCCACCACCGCGCATAACCCCCATTATCCTTCCCCTCTGCCTGTAAACCCCCTCCTTGGGCAAGAGCCTCAAAATTGTAAAGAGCCAAAATGAGCGCAAGGCCCCCGACAAAAAACGTGTTTCCACAATCGTGTACCCCCCCCCCCCAAGGGATGGTGGGGGCGTAGGCGGGGTTTACTTGCCGCCCTGCTTTTCAAAAGGTGGAGCCCGGCTTTTGAAAAGTGGGTAGGTCTGCGCCCCATTTCCATTTTCCGCATCCCCCCGTGTGCACTCCGGTGGCCCGGAGCTGGGGGGCGGGGGGGGGGGGGGGTGGCGCTCTTCCTGAGGGCCACAGTCGCAGGGCCGCAAGGGGGCAGCAGCGCACCTCGACCTCGCAGAGGAACACGTACGCATAGGGCGGGCCCGCGCCCCGGCGGGGGGTGGCAGTAAAGCCGGGGAGCGTGCCGCTCTCCAGGGGCATGTGCAGCATCGGGTCCGGAACCCCCGCGCCCAGCGCACGCCCCGCGTAGAAGTGGTACGCGATGCCCGTGGGCGGGGGGGCCGGCGACAGGGAGGTCACCGTGATCGGCCGTGGCGAGTCGTCGTACCCCGCGTTGCGCCACTCCAGCGACAGGAACGGCTCCTGCTCTGGGCCCCCGTGGGCGTACAGCAGCTGCAGGGTGTGTGCCGCCCGCGTCAGGCCGATCCGCCCCATCCCCTCCCGGGCGCCGCCCGCAACGTCCGCAACGACCTGCCGGTCGATGAGCAGCCGCGCAGCACCGTGCGTCTCGATGTAGAACTCCCAGTCGCCGTCGGCCGGCACCTGCACCGTGATGGAGAAGTGGAGGGGGGCGCAGGAAATCGAGGTGGGCAAGCGGAGGCGCGCTTTAGGGGGAATAGTTGCCCGGCGCGCCCGGCGTGCTACCTTCAGTGTCCTATCTCTAGCCCCAAGTTTATCCTCACCTAGGGAAGTCCCCCAATTAGACCGCACAAGACCGCAAACCTTCCCTGCAAGGCACCTTGCATAAGTCGAAATATGAGAATTCAACAACACAAAATGTGACTCCCACCACTTCCAACCACCACCCTTGCCATCGTCATAAACTCAGTGCAAAGGATGGGCCACATTCTTAGACACAGCAAGAAGGTTCTGAAGATTGTTTGGTGAGGGGGGGCAAAAAAGGGTGGTCAAAAAAAGATGCCCGGCGCGGGCCCGTGCAATCAAGACTTATACTAGGACCGAGCTGGGTGGCACATGCCATTGCTGCATTCGAGACACTTGCTTGGCACAATGCCGATCGTCGTGAACTTTCAGGACGATCGTCCTGAAAACTGCCTCAAAACAGGCTGAAAGCGGCCATTTTTTGGACACTAAATTGGCCTTAGAACAGCCTACACGGCTCAAATTAGCACAAAACTTGTTTGTGGTGATGCGCATTTACTCTGCGGTCGTTTTGAGCTACTTGAGTCCCAGTTTTGAGACACGGACTGGCGAAAAAACACTTTTGACCCACCTGCTTGCTGCTTGCTGCTTGCTGCTCCTGCCTACCGCTGCTACTGCTCCTTGCTGCTGCTAAAATGTGTTGCTCACCCTGGACCCTAAGCCCCCCCCCCCCCCTTGCGCAAGCACCAGCTAGGTTAGGAAAGTGACGGTCAGACCGGGTCCTAGTGCTTAGACAAGGCGATGCAACCGCGCGACGTGTGGTACCAAAAGAAAGCATGTCCCGAAAACCTGGTGATGGGGATGGGCTGTGGATTGGGAAGAGTACACAGTCAAAAGGGGCGTGACGCTCAATCTCATGCCCATTCCTCATGTACTTCAAATGAATGAAATCTTCCCCACAAGTAGAACAACTGATGATAGTGGCAGGCGCATGCTCACCGGTGGGCCGGATGTACATGACAGCCAAGCCAGGGGTAACGACTTAGCCATGGCTGAAAATCACACCCAAACAAAGAGCAATGGGGGCAGTGCCAAGCAGAATGTTGTTATGAGCAAGAGGACTCATCACAATCATGAAACAGCCCCTCTTTCCCTCTACAATCGGCACACAATCACGCTTTGCCTACTTTCTGACTGTAAAAGCTGTGGTCAGAAAATTCGGTAAAAGTGACGGTCAGACCGGGTCCCGGTGCTTAGACAAGGCAGTGCTTGCGCAAGGGGGGGGGGGGTACGGGGGTAGGGTTGTAAAACCCCAACAGGGTAAACCCAGCTCGGTAAATCCGGCGCATGCCCGGTGCACTAATACTCCCCCTTAAAGGGGGGTGGGGCAGGGCTCCTTTTAAGAGGCGGGGGGGTCCACCCCCCCCCTTGGTGGTGCTGACTTTTTAGCGGCGCCAAATGTGCGAAAGAAATTTTTGATTGGCCAAAAGGTCTGGAGGAAAAAAATTTTTGGCCCACTCTTTGAAGGGTCAGGATTGGGGGGGGCACCCATCCCCAGTGGTGCCGAGTTGTTAAAAGGGGCCCTAGTGGGGTGGGCGGTCTTTGGCGGGACGGTCAGCACTGCCTAGCGCTTCTCTCCCCCCCCAACGGCCCTCCAACCGCTTTGCACCCACCAGACATGGCCTCCCAAGCACTGTTCTAACCGCCGGTAACCGCCTTTACACCCGCTCTTGAAACCCCCTTGCCCGTTGCACATTGCCCGCAAGCGCGTCCCTACGCGGCGCTGGGGCGACAAACAGTCGTCTTTGATACAACCTGGAAATGGCTGCGGCGACACCCCCCAACCCCCGCCAAGTCCCTTGGGGAACATCTGAACCCTCTGGAGCCACGTCCGACCGACCACAAGGCAACCTCCTGGGGCAGGGAGGTGCTCTGGGGGCAGGAGCAGAGGGGAGGAGGGTTGAAGGTGGTGGCCAGAGCGGTTACTAATGGTTGGAACAGCGGTAGGGGGGGGGGGTCTCAGCGGTCATGAAATGGTTGGTGGGCCGTTGGGGGGCAGATAGCAGCGGGTGGGGACAGACTGAGCTGTCTCCTCGAAGGGCGCCCCCCGCCCCCCCCGAGGCCTTGTGCCAACCCCCCCTCCCAGCGCATGCCTGCTCTGAAGCCCCAGGGTGCGACCTCTACCCCTCCCAAGGGCATCTGCAGACAGCGCACGCACACACGCACCCTCCCTGCAGACCAACTCGAGGACCCCGGAGGCAGGTGTCACAGGCAAGACTGGGCAGGTACCCACGCAAATACCCTGTGGAATTGGAGGTGGAGCCGAGGTGAAGGGTGCGGTGAGGGGGCCGCGGGGGGAGGTAGGCGGTGAAGCAGCCGTCATGCTATTTGTCCCACCGGCGCAGAACTTTTGAGGAACAGCGTTGGGACAGCGCAGATTTCCCCAAAAAGGCAGCACAAAAAGATGCCACAGGACAAAACACAAATATTGAACAAGAAATCTTGGTCCACTGGACGCAGGTTGCGATGACTCATGGTGTAGGCTGGCCGTATGGTCTGTTACTGACCACAGGCACATTGCTGAGCCAAGTTGTACTTTTGCCGAATTGAATGCCTAAGGCTTCTTTTGCTGCACGCACACACCTGACCCAAGTGCCGGGTGTGTCACCAGGTTTGCATCAAGGGCTGCCCCTCTTGCCATGAAGCGAGAGTGCGCGCGGAAGGGGCTTCTCGCCATGTCATGTCGTGACCTCTTCCCATGGGGGGCACCCAGGTGCAGTCCTTGACCCCAACACCCCTTAAACATTTTGGTCCCTTGAAGTGGAGGGGGGGGGGCTGGGACCAAAAAAAACACCCCTTTCTTTGAACCACCGTGGTACCCACGCAATATTCACACCCACGCACCCCAGATGCACTTCCAGGAGCCCCTGCGGAGGCCAATGGAGGAGGTAGGGGTTGGCATGGTGGGGAAAGATCAATATGGCCACAAAATCAGAAGTGGCTGCACAAAACCTGCCTTCTTGGGGGCCCAGGGAAACTACCCAGAAAAAACTGAGCATTTTGAGTGTAAACACATGGGGTGACCGGTTCTTCCAGCCCCTTTAAACAGGGCACCAAAATTTTCCAGCGCCTGTGGCGCCAGCCAATTTCTCCATATTGGCTTGTACAATGGTCGGGACCTCTCAAACATTTTGGCCCCCCAGAGGAGAGGGGGGGTCAGGGACTGCACCTGGGCGCCCCCCGTGCCTCTTCCCTTGGAAGACTCGCTCTCTGTTGATGTGGCATGTGGGCGAGAGACCTGTTGAAGAATTCGTGTACATTTTCTGACATGTCAATCATGAAGTCACGAAACGGGAGCAGGGGTGATCCGCAGATTTGCAACACAGGGGCCTCAACAAAAGGCACAACGAAGATCACGGAAATCTGGGGGCATTTTGGCTGCAACAGCAAATGCTTTTTGGGACAGCGGTGGACAGTGTACAACAGGTTGAGGAACAGCACCAGTATGACACTTGAGGTGAATGCGAAAATTCCCCCCCTTCTTGTCCAAGCAAAGGCAAATAACCAGGAAAAAACGGAACCAACGCCTCGTGTTGCATGGAGGAGGGTGTTGCTTACACAGTACACGGTGCATGGTACATGTGGAAAGCACGGGGGGGACGTAGCAACGGGCCATACGCCAACTCCCTCCCACTTTCCAGCCAATCTCAGGGCGGGGGGGGGGGGGGGGGGCTGGGTTGGGGGGGGGGGGGTCTGTGGCCGGCTGAAGGGGAGGGGGCCACCCGGACCCCAACATATATGGCTTAAAGTGACCCCCTCATCGCGGTAGACATTTTTGCGGTATGTATGTTGGCAAAAAAAAATTGCAACAGGGGGGGGGGGGCATGGTAGGTGGTACTTGTGTTTAAGGGCATAGCACCCCCGAGTCAATTCCCGGCCACTGTTGCCAGTGGCATTCTCGGGGGTCCCCAAAGAAAGGGGGACAAAATCAGAATTGGATGCCTAACCCCTGCCTTCTGGGAGGCCCACAAGTGGGCGGAAATGCTACATCACCCCTGCATTCTCGGGGATCCCCAACAAAGGGGACAAAGTCAAAGCAAAAAAAAGGCAAAAAAAACAAAAACAAAAATTGTCCCATGGTGTCCCTGATCCTACCTACAGCCCTGCAGATTACACCCACTGGGGTTTGAACCCAGGCCCTCCAATTGCAGGCAGAGGCACTGCTTTACCACTAGGGTATGGCCCAGATCTGACATACCTCTGCACAGGGGTGGTATTCATATTTGGTCCAATTTGGTTTTCATCCACTATTGGGTTCTCCTCAAAAAACTGAGCACTTTGAGTATAGACACATGGGGTGGAAACCCATTTTTTCAGCCTGTACTAAGTCAAGCAAAATTTCCTTAGGGCGCCTTTGGCGCCCATGGTCCGGCACTTTCCAGCCAATTTCCAGGGAGGGGGGGGGGGGGGGTCGGCGTAAAGGGTCCGGTGCCGGCGTCCCCCCCGTGGTGGAAAGACATGGAGTACAATTCTGAAAACCAAGCGGCAAAATATGCTATAAAGGCCATCATACCCAAATCAGCCTCCTTGACACAAACCATGCATCTCAAAACCCAGGTATCAGACAACACACATAGCACACAGTAAGACCAATGAACAAACTCACCACCAAATCCAAGATGCAAAAATTGACGGAACCAATGCCTAGTGTTGCTTGGACATCGGCGTAGCTTGGACACAGATCGACGATGTTCGTCACCCTCCAGAATCACTCAGGCATTCCAAACGTACTTCAAGTATCACGCGGCAGAGCCGCGACACACATTGTCCAGATTGACCAGCAAGGCGCCGTCAGGCGCCATCACAAAGTGTTCATGAGTCCAGCAAGGCGCCATGAGGCGCCAGCCAAGATTATGTCTCAGGTCAGAATTGTGCCTTTACGCCACGTCAGAAGCATTCGTGATTACCCTTCTGCCCTTCCGCCGTCGCTTGTCACGGACATCCGTACTATAGTCCGCGTCCCACACTCGCAGTGACGCTGCCCCCCGCGCCCCGTCCCTCGCCCTGTCGCTGGCATCCGTGGAAAAACCATCACCGTCCGGTCCCGAGAACAAATCCTTCGACAACGTTTCAGTGTCGGGCTCCGCGTCGCTTGGACAAAGGGGGGGGGGGGGGCTGAAAGGTGAAAGGTGGGGGAAGAGGAGAAGGGTGAGGTAAGAAGTGAGGTATGAGGTGGGAGGTAGGAGGGAAGGGTTGGGCTGAGGGGTCAGCAGAGGGATGAGGGGTGAAGTGAGGGGACGGTGAGTGATTTTAGAGAAGGGTGCCCGAGAGGGGAAGATGGTGGTGGTGTACGTCTGGGGAGTACCTCCAACATGGCGGCCCAGCGATACCCGTAGTGCGCCGGGGGGCCGAACATGGGCTCGCAGTCCAGGCGCAGGGCCGTGCCGCTCTCGGCGATGGCGCACGCGTCGAAATCAGGGAGGCCTTCGGCGGTGAGCCCCTCGAAAAACTCAAAGTGCAGCCCCGCGGGGGGGTCATCCGCAACCTCGACCCATTTCGGGAGTGCGCGCGACAGCCCCAGCGACCGCAGGGCTGGGCCCCAGTGCCACAGGCAGGCACGCGGGATGTCCCCTTTGGGAGCGTTAGGCCCCTGCCAAAGCACCCTCAGACCCGGGGTGCCCCGTGACACGCGGTACTGCACCTGCAGGCGAGACAAAAGGCACCGGAAGGGGGGAGCGCCTTCCCCGCGCACTGCCGCGTGGGGCGGGCGCAGACAGCCACGCGCCTCACCTCTCATCACGGAATTGTCTTATGAAAAGTCAATAAGATAATCGGCACACGGATTTATCCAATGGTTCTGAGAAATCTTGTTGGTACAGTGGCGCCATCAAAATTCCGGGGGACCAATCGGCCGATTTCATAAGATCAATCCGCGAGGTTTCCGTAAGATAAATCCGGCTCGCGGAATTATCTGAAGAAATCGGGCCATAAGATACATCTAAAGGAAAACAGGCTATGGAACCCGTCGCTCCAACATAAAAACAGGCACAAATAAACGGGGTCTCCAGTTCCTACGGCGACAAAACTCACCTCAAATTGAAGGGACCAGGTGGAGCCCGTCCCCCGCTTTGCCTCCAATTTACCGCGCACCAATCAACACCTGGCCATCCAAGTGGATTCAACACTCATCAGCAAAGTGTAGAGCATCGCCCTTGCAGTGCCACAGCGTGCAGCTTGAAACTGTCCATCCCACGGACCGAGAAACCACCACCGCTGCCATGCCACATAAACATGTCAACCGATACAAAATGTAGAGGAACACCAACCCTTAAAGAAATATTGAGAACAACATGTGTGTCCAAATGAAATTGCTTTTCGTGCAAAAATCGTTTCCTGTCCTTGCATCGCGCAAGTCAACAGTGGTTTGTAACCGCCCGCAGTCGGACGCCCACCCAAACGACGGCGATTGGTACTCAACGAACGGGCCATCAGCCGCCACGCTCTCGGCCACTCACAGCGGTCCCAACCGTGACGTGACTCCTGCCCCAAACCTTCGAAGGAGAGAAGCGGTCCTCAAAAAGCGGTCCGACTTGAACAGGGCGTTCAGCCCAAGAAACCGCCCCGAGGCAAAGCCTCAGCTCCCGGCACCAGAACACACCTGCAGGCGATGCAGGCCCCGCGACAGCGTCAACGGCGGCCCGGCGGCCTCCTTCAGCGCGTTGCCCGCGATGTTGTCCACGACGAGGGCCCCCTCCAGGAAGAGGCGGCTGCCGTCCGCGGACTGCGTGTAGAACTGCCACAGCCCGCCCTCGGGGACGTCCAGCTCCGCCTCGAAAAGGTATGCAAAGTGCGCGTCGGCCCCGTCGTGGCCCTCCCCGGCGAATTGCGGGAGGGTGCCCGCGGCGCTGGGGGTCAGCGACGCGAAGTCCGGGAGCGCGCCCCACTCGCCCGCGTAGTACCAGAAGTGCACGCCCTGGAGCGCCGCGGCCGGGCGCGGCTGAGGCAGCGGCAGCGCCACGGCGGCCGCGCGCGCCCCCTCCGCCACCGCCGGGGCCGCCAGCCGGCGGCTGCAGGTGCGCAGCCGGACGACATCGCCGTAGCGCACGGCGCGGTCCCAGCGGCGCACGCACAGCGCCGCAGTGGCGGCGCTGCCGGCGGGGCCCAGGCGGGCGAAGGGGTTGGCGGCGCTGCACAAGCGGAACGAGTCCTGCACCGCGACCTCCGGCCCCTGGGCGTCGACCGGCTGGACCTCCCAGCGCTGCGTGTCCGGCGCCGTCCCGGCCCCGCGCTCCTGCACGACGCAGCCGCCCCCGGGCCCGAGCCCCGCGACCCACGTCTCGTCCTCCCGCCCGTGCCCCAGCAGCTGCAGCTCCACCACCGCCCCGGGCTCGAGGGGCTGGGGGGCGGGGCCGGGCCCGGGGCACTCCGGCAGCCGCAGCCGCCACCAGCGCCCCGCGCCCTGCGGCGCGGCCGCCACGCGGCAGTACCCCGCGTCCTGCGCCGGCCCCACGCCCAACAGCCCCTCGCCGTCCCCGAGCCCCAGCATTACCGCGTCCATCGTCCGCAGCAGCGGCAGCGCCCCGCCGGCGCGCCAGAGCCCCGTCGGCCCCGCGCGGTCGTGCCCGCCCGGCGCCGACTGCGCCTCCACGGGGGCGGCGCGCGCGCGGGGGGCGCTGACGGCGCAGCCGAGCGCCGCGCCCCCGTCGCGCACGAGCCGCACGACGTCGGACAGCTGCCACACGCGGCCCTCGTGCGCGCCGCGCGCGCACGGCTGCAGCGTCCACCAGCCGGGCGCGTCCCCGAGACCGAGGCCGTCCGTGAGGTACTCTCCGGTGTCCCAGTGCCGCAGGCCGATGGTCTCACCGTACCGCACTGCCCGCCCAGCCGGCCCCTCCGACCCCGGGGCCTCCACGACCCACCACTGCGGGTCGTCGCCGCTGACGCCGACGCGCGCCCCGTGCGCCGCCAGGGCCTGGCCGGTCACCAGGTGCTCCAGCCACACCCCGACGCCGTACTGCACGGCGTTCGTGGCCCAGGCCCAGCCCTCCCGCACCTCCGTCCGCGCCTCCAGCGTGTACACCTCGTGCCCAGGCCCGGTCACTTGGCGCAGCGGCGCGGCCGCGCGCGCGTCCGCGAGGGACCACACGGCGCCGCAGCCCGGCTCCAGGCCGAACCGCAGCCCCGCGCCCCACTGCAGGTACCCGCTGCGGCCCGAGCGCAGGTACACGGTCGAGGCCGCGCGCCACTGCGCGTGCGCGGCGGTCCCCGGCACCTCCACCGCGCAGTCCACCACGCGGTCGGAGCGCGGCGCGTCCAGCGTGACGCCCCCGCCGGGGCCCTCCGGCGGGTGCGCGAGGGCGAGGCCGGTGGCGTAGTGCAGGAGCGTGAAGCGGTCGCCGCTGCCGATGGGAGTCCCCCGCAGCGCCTCCCACTCCGCGCCGCTGCAGCCCTTCGGCGGGCCCAGGTACCACCAGAGCGTCTCAGCCCCGGGGTCCGCGCCGGTCGCCAGGTGCGCGCGGCGCGCGACCCCGTCGCCGTACACCCCCGGCGCCAGCCGCACCTGCGCGCCGTACAGGACGACGTGGCCCGGCGGCGTCGGGCACGAGATGGCGTCGCCCTCGAGTGCCTGCCGCGGCAGCCCCGGCCCCTCCCACTCCACCTCGACGATGTCCTGCTCGCCGGGGCAGCCCGGGTCCTCCGGGCTCACCAGCACCAGCTTCAGGGGGTGCTCCCCTGCGGCCAGCCACGTGTCCGCCGACGCCCGGGTGGAGGCGTCGCTGCAGTGCACGCGCTGCACGTCCCCGATCCACAGCCACCCCTGAAGCACCGTCCGGAGGTGGAGCGTGTAGGTGCCGGTGGCGGGCACCCAGAGCGTGCTGTGGCAGATCAGCACCCCGAGCCCGTCCGGGTGCGGGATCTCGGCCCAGCGCGTGCGCCAGCCCGACTCGGTCGGGGTCGCCCCGTCGGGGTCCCACTGCGGCGACACGCCCTCCTCCTCGAGGCTGTACCAGCTGTACTCGAAGCCCGGGGGGTCCCCGCCGGGGCACAGCGCCCACCCCGGCACCGGCCGCCGGGTGAAGTCCGGCCCGGCGTACTCCAGCGCGACGGCAGACGCGGCGCCGGCCTTCGCGCAGAGGCCGAGGCCCAGGGGCTGGAGGCCCGCGACGAGGCACACGGACCCGGTCAGCGTCACGGCGGCCTGGCCCGGCGCATGCGACCCGATGAGCACGCCACCAACGCGGAGCTCCGCGCCGTCCACCGCCGTCAACCAGAAGGTGTACTCGCCGGCGGCGGCGACGCGCAGACGCGCGTCGATGCGCGTCATGACGTAGCCGCCATCCGGCAGCCACGGGCCCGGGACGTGCGCAAGGGTGCGCGCGGTGCCGCGGCACGCCTCGGTCCCAAGGTACGTGCACTCCAGCGGCGTCAGCACGAACTCGGGGGCCTGGTGCACGGGAAAGAGGACAGCAGCGCCAGAAAAGAAATTCCCAGTCCCGGCGCGACCTGATTTTTTTAGAAATTTTTTTAGAAAATTTTTTTGGAAATTATTTTGCAAATTTTTTGGAAATTTTTTTTGGAAATTTTTGGAAAGTGGAAAAATCACCCTGCGCGGAAATACTAACTGCAGCCAGAGTGTCTCTCCCTCTGAAAGGCTGGCAGTACCAACAGGGACAAGTGAGAGTGAGAGACTTCAGTGTATGGCACGGGGGGGGGGGGGGCGACCCCTCGGTTTGGACGCGGACTACCCCCCCTCCACCCACTGACTGTTGGCTGAAGGGCCCCTGGGGGTGGGGGTTGGGGGGGCTGGTAGGGGGGGATTCCAGAAGGGGTGATGGGGATTCGGATTTTGGGTCCGATCTTAAGGCTCACAGGACGCCTGGGGTGGAGCACGATGGCGTCCCCGACAACTCTGCAGATCCCGGCCAGAGGGGTGGTGGGGGGGGGGGGAAGGAGCGGGAGGGGCGATTGGGGGGGGGGGTCCAAGAGTCCACGTCCTGGGACCTGCTGGGTCCCCCCCCCGGGGGGTGTATGGGTTGTATTCCGCATTTTGTGTTGTTGTTGTTGAACACCAAATAGCAAACGGGACGCCGGTCCTGGCCCCCGTAAAAGAGTGTGGCCGTGGCCTGTGTAGCCACCATTCCTTGTTGATGCAGCACAACACACAGCGCGGTGCAGCACGCTAGAGCTGACAGAGGCGCACAACACACACCAGAGTAGCACAAGACAGTGCAACGCCTAGGCACACAGAGGTGGCGGAGGCGCACAGCGGAACAGGGCAACACAGTACACACCAGAGGAGCACACGCGTACAAGAGCAATGCAGCGCAGCACACAGCGCAGTAGAGCAAAGCAGAGCAACGCACCACAGCAATGGCGGCGACCACCACAACAAGCGCCGCAAACACCGACACCAGCCCAACACCCGATGCCTAGGGTGGGTGCTAGACCCACCACGTCGGCAACCCACCCATGCACAACCACCGCTGCCAACAAACAAGGCACGTACGCAGGGCACCACCAGAGGCCCACAACCCCACACCCATCACAATGCCACCACCCGACAGCCACAATGGGAGGAAGGGAGCAACATGCGCCCCCCCACCCCCCCCCTGGCAACGCACACTGGCAGCGGTGAGCGCGCTAGCAGAAGAAAAAAGAGCACCAAATTGGGGGGAACGCACTCTGAAAAGCAACTGGGCACAGGGTCGCCCCACACACAGCAGTGAGATGAGCCCCAACAGGACACACAACAATGCACAGGGGGACCATGAGGTGCGAGCACTGCAGCAACCACCAAATGCGGTGCGCGCCGAGCAAGCCATCAGCCAACAAGCCCCCCCCTCCCTCTACGAGGTGCCCGCAAACTCCACAAGGGCGGGGGCTGCGCCCCGCGCGCCGGGAGCTGCCCGCCTCGGTGGCAATAGGGCCGTGACCAGCCAACCGCGCGCACGTCAGTCAACGTCATACGGAGATGTGAAATCCGTGTACGGGGGGGGGGGGGGCAGGCGGGTGGGGCAGGAGTGGGTGTGCAAAAGGGGCACCCAAGAGCGCCAACAGACATGGGGAGGAGCAACACAAACACACAGAATGCGGGAGCCACACTAGGAGGGACAAGGGTGAGCACACCACACAAGGAGGAGGGGCGCAGCAAGGCAGGAGAGGCAACCAGGACAGGGTACCAGAATGGAGGGGACGGGAGAGCGTGCACATGGGAGGCAGCGACAACAAAGGGGATGGCCCGGGTAGCCAGCCCCGTCACTACCGGATGCCAGGGCAACCTCTGCTCAACCCTCATCAGATAGGGGGTGTCTCCCGCAGCCCAGATGGGCTCTTTGCGCAACATGAGCGTGAGCCCACCAGGGGCAGACTAGCCGTGAGGGGGAAAGGGACATATGGTGGACGCTGGGGACAACGTGTGGAGGAGCAGGGCACCTGGGCCTTACACACACACGAAACCCAGCGAGGCAGGTTATGGACAGCGTGTGGACAGAGGCGCGTGGATAGCAAAAGCAGTCAAACGACCCGGCAACAACCGGCACAACCTCAATACGCCAACTGACGTGCAAACGGCACACCATGCCACATCCGGCACACCAACCACTGGGCTCCGCGAACGCGGAAACAACACCAGCAAGAGCACCGGCTGCAGCGGCCGACACAAAGCAGCAACCCGACGCAACATGCGAAGGAAAGAACGGGTGACTGTAGAGGGCCCTGTAAAGAAACAACAACCAGGCGGAATGTCACACAGGGGGTAAGGTGTTAGGCCGAGACCTCCCTCCCCTCGCAGGACCCCCCAACCCACACCGACGGTGGACACTGAGGAACAACCAAGTTGGGCCCCAGCGGCGCTTTTGGCCTCTGTAGACCGGGGCACAGATGTCCCCCCTTATTTCCCCATGCTCCGTGATTGGTAAAGGGAGGACTCCCCCCCCCCCGAGGTTTGTACATTGAAAATGCTCGGAATGAAGCAGCCCCCACAATCTGCACTCCTTTTTGAACCCCCCCCCCCTCTGGACCCCACGTTGCGGGGCTAGGGCTCCGGAACTGAACTGAACTCCCCCGCCCCCCCTGTGGGAGGCAAAACTAGGACTGGGGTTGTATTTGCTCCAGCAGACGTGGGTCTTGTGAGGGGTATCTCCGGACTGCAGTTCATGTCAACGAAGCCCTGGTAACCTCCGAAGACTTGGATGCCGCCACACACCCATAGGCGGGGCAAGGTCCAAGCATCCGGGGCCCACCATGAGAATTGTACGCGGATATCATCCGTGTGCCTTTGTAGGCTCTCTGTGCCTGGGCGTTGCGTTGTCCTGTGCTGCTCTGGTGTGTGCTATGCTGCTCTGTTTTGTTGTGCGCCTCTATCGGCCCTAGCGTGCCACGTGGCATTGTGTGCTATGTTGTGTGCTATGCTACATCAACAAAGAATGGCGGCCACGACTACACGGGCCACGGTCACGCTCTTCCATGGGGGCCAAGTCCCGGCAACCTCCGAAGCACTTAGATGCCGCCACACACCCGTAGGCGCGGCAGGGTCCAAGCACGCGGGGCTAGCCAATGAGACTTGTGCGTGTTTCTCATCTCATTTCATCTCACGGGTTCGCCTCCATCGGCTCTATGGGCCTGGGCGTTGTGCCACCCTATGCTACTAGAATGTGTGTTGCGCGGCGCTGCGCTATGCGTCTGAGTGTCACTCCGCTCTGCGATGCTCTGTATTGCCGCGCTGGGTGCGTGTCGCGTTGTGCTGTGTGCTGTGTGGGTGCGTGTCGCGTTGTGCTGTGTGCTATGTTGTTTCGCTTTGTGCCACTGTTGGCCCCGTGTGTGTGTGTGTGTGTGTGTGTGTGTGTGTGTGTGTGTGTGTGTGTGTGTGTGTGTGTGTGTGTGTGTGTGTGTGTGTGTGTGTGTGTGTGTGTGTGTGCGCGCGCGCGCGCGCTGCAGTGCTCTATGCTGCTTCGTCGTGGTCTATTCGTTGTCTTGCATTGTTGTGGTGCGGGCCGCCTAGCGTGGCCCCACTGCGCTTTGTGCTTCTGACTCCCTCAACGTGTCTAGGAGGCCACTACGATTAAGCGTGCAAGGCAATTGGTGGGTAACATTCTGCGGTTGTGAGACTAGGACGTTGTCTCCTAGTAGGTACCCGTCTATGTGCACCACCTGCATCGTGACCCCTGGGCATATGAAGCACCACACCTCACCCCTGGTCATGCTGGGCATCGGTGTGTGGGCTAGCTGCCACTCGTAGGCCCGTACTATACTTGTGTATTGTGCTTCCATGATGTCCACGGCCACGTACGCAACGCGTCGCTGCATGGCCATCATGTTTAGCTCCCCTTGCCTCCTGCCCTCCTGTTCAGGGCCGTGTGTCGCTACTCCCCTATTGCCCTGGCGTACCTCCCTTTGTTGGCGCTTGTTGCCTCCTTGTATTTCGGCGTGGTGCCATCTTCGGGCCTCTGTGTCTAATAGTCCGTCCTTGGCCTCAACTTGGTCCTTTCCTCGGGTGTGTGGGAGCGTTTTGTGGTTCGGTCCCCACTGGCTGGGGCTTGTGATGCGGGTGTGGCCAGGGGGCCATGTTTGTTGTTGGTCTCTCCACCCGCACGACATTCGTTCTTTTTATGCACATTTCCCGTCCTAGTGTGTGCTGCGGCCCTTGTGTCACGCGCACCTGCACTCTGAAGCCATCATGCCCCACCACCACTGCCTCACATTCCACGGGGGTGACGTCTCCTCGCTTTTGTACGCGACTCCCGCCCCAGTAGAAGTGGGCCGAAGGCCCCCCGGGCGGGGGAGGGGGGGGGGGGGGGGGGGGGGCATTGGAGGGGGGTTCGGGGGGGGGGCAATGGGGGGGGGGTCCAGGTGGGGCGATTTGGGGGGGGGGGCACAGGCTCCCCTTACCTCCCCTTGCCCTCCCTCTAACCATACCATCACCATAAACCTAACCCTAACCTTTGCAGCTAGCATGTTGATTGGGCTGAACAAGATCCCCCAATTTTGGTTCATGGCTGCTTTTGCCACGTCATTGCTCTCCATTTTGGACCCCAACACTCACTCTAACCCGAGGCTAGGGTGAGAGCTAGGGCTAGGGTCACCGAGCTGGTGGAACCAGTCTTGGTTTTATAACCCTTTTTAGGGTCTAGGGTGGACCTACCAGGTTTAGCAGCAAGCAGCAGCAGCAAGCAGCACGTGCGAAATGGGGAAAAATCAGATTTCCATCGTGGTGCTTCGGATTCGGCTGAAATTTTGGTGGATGATACCTATGGGTGTGAGGGACAACCACACAAAGTATGAGCCGGAAACTCAACAGTGGCGGCCGGAAACGGGTGTCGCAAGTGGCGGATCTCGGTTTCAAAAACTGCAATTTAGGGCCAAAAACAGCCATTTTTGGGCCAAAACAGCCCTAGAACCCATTCAAAACGGCCAAACAAAGGGAAAGTGTGGGTACACTCCATGTGCGGCTTGACTTTCCTGTGTCAACGAGCCCTTTGCAGCCCTCTAACTCCACCATATGTCCCGGAAACGGCCCAAAAAGGCCCCCAGAAGCCCCAAATTTTGTGCAGATTGGCTGGCGACAGCCACAAACCAAGAATAGGCCATATCTTTGGCTACATGGCTCAAAACGCGATTCCGAGGGCACCTAATCCACCCGCAACCCCCCACATTTTGTGGTTTCCAGCCCTCAGAATTGCCCAAATGGACGCCTGGACCCCCGTACCCAGGCCCGGTAGGCTGCGGCAAGCTGCAAGCTCAAGCCCAAACAGGTGGGTGCCCAAAGGGGTCAACAGGGTCCAATAGGGGCAGAAAAATGACTTTTCTCAAAAATGATCCTAGACCATGTGTGATGCTAAAACAAGTGTTTTTGGACTGTTTTGAGCTTGTGGTGGCCCATTTTGGTCCTCCGAAAATCCCAAAATGCCTTGAAAATGGGCTGTTTTGGGACCAAAAACGGGTCAAAAATGGGTCAAAAACGCATTTTTCCAAAAATCATCCTAGACCATTTGGGGTGCACCAACGGGTGAAATGAGCCCATTTTGAGCCCATTTTGGGGCATTTTGGCCCCTCACAAGTTCACAAAAGCCTTGAAAGTGGGCCTTGTGGTGAAGGGGATCACTTGCAAGCTGATTCCACCCTTTCAACCGCGTTCAATGTGTGACTCATTGATGTCCCTCACCATTCATATCTAATTTTCCCTCCCCCACCAGCTCGGTCCCAATATTCAGTCTTGATTAGGGCTAGGGTCACCGAGCCGGTGGAACCGGCCTTGGTTTTATAACCCTCTTTAGTGTCTAGGGTGGACCTAACAGGTTTAGCAAGCAACAAGCAGCAAGCAGCAAGCACGCGCAAAATGGGGGGAAATCACAGCTCCATGGTGGTGCTTTGCATTCGACCAAAATTTTGGTGAATGCTACCTATGGGTGTGGGGGACAACCACACATAGTATGAGCCAGAAACTCAACGGTGGCGGCCGGGAACAGGTGTCACAGGTGCCGGACCTCCATTTCAAAATCTGCAATTTGGGGCCAAAATCAGCCTTTTTTCGCCCAAAACCGCCCTACAACCTGCTGAAAACGGCCAAATGAAGGGAAATAGTGGCTACTCTACACATGCAGCTAGACTTCCCTGTGCCGAAGGGCCCTCTAGGGCCCTCTGACTACACAATATGTCCGCGAACCGCCCCCAAAAGGCCCCAAAAGCCCCAGAATTTGTGCACATTGGCCGCCGACAGCCCCAAACCAAAAACAGGCCATATATTGTGCTATGTGGTTCAAAACACAATTTCGAGGGCACCTAATCCACCTGCAACCACCCACTTTTGGTGGTTTCCAGGCCTCAAAATTGCCCTAACAGACGCCTAGACCCCCGTACCTAGGCCCGGTGAGCTGCGGCAAGCTGCAAGAGGTAGCCCAAAGAGGTGGGTGCCAAAATGGGTCAACAAGGGTAAGGTTCGGGGGTATAGTTAGGAGTAGGCTGAGGGTTGGGGTGGGCGTTAAAGTCAAGGTTGGGTTCAAGGATAGTGTTGGGGTGCAAAGTGGACAAAATGGGCAAGGGGAATGAAAAAAATTTTCGGGCGCCTTTGGCGCCACCAAATGTATGGCCAGCAGCTATTGACCCTTGGCAGCTAAGTGGGCCCAGAGGGCAGGGAGGGGGGTTGGGGGGGTCGCGTACTAGAACAGACGAGACCCCCCCCCATGTCTTATTCGTTGAATTCCATCTGAAAGAGCCCGTGCAAACGCACTGCCAAACCTGTCGCATGGTGCTCTGTGCTGCCCACCACTGCTACCGTTGTGCATGCTACCAATGCTAGCACCGCTGCCTCGATGTGGTGGGTGCTGCCGATGGCGTCACCGGGGCCCTGTCATGTGTCTGCGCTCCTCGTGCCCCTGTCGTTGGTTGGTGGTCCCAAGTTGGTTGTTCCTCAGTGTTCACCGTCGGTGTGGGTTGGGGGTTGGGGGTTCCCCCCCCCCCCCGTGCGCAGCCTCCCTACTCCAAGGAGTGACTAAGGGACATTGGTGGTACCTGCCCCCTCCTGAGCACGGCCGACGTCAGGGAACACAACGGCCCGACGGAGAGGCAAGCTGTTTTGACAGTAAGTGCCCTGCGGACAGATGCTGCCGTGGTGCGTGCCCTCCTAACATATGCTGCGGTGGCGCATGTCTTCTCTGCGGGTGGCAGTTAAAAAGCGGTTGGCAGATGTTAGCAGTTCAGACAACTGCCGTTCTGGTTGGAGGGTGCAAGCGGTTGTGCGTGGGGGGGGGGGGGGGGTTCCTGTTGGGCCCTCTTGAGTCTGTGACGAGGAATGAACAATGAAAAGAGGGGTCAAAAAAAAGGAAACAAAATGACAGGATTTTAGTCACACCCCTGGAAAGCACGCCGTCACGGTTTGCAATGCAGCGGACAACATTTGAGTGGGGAGGCGGCGTACAAAGTACTCAAACCACCAAAGACGAATGGCCAAGGACTTTGATGGCTCTTGCTCCGTTACAGTACTGTGCTGTGCGCGGGGCTGCAACCACAAGGCCCATCACGGTACCTGTGATAGTGTGTGGACTATGTACTTGACTCCTTGGGGCTCGTCCGGCGGCGAGAGGCGTGCCCTCGGCAGCGGCTGCCGCACCATGCCCGGGCCCTCCCATAAGACTTGGAGCGGGGCCGAACTCTCTGGGGTCGTGTAGTACCAGAGCTCAAGCGCATGCTGCCCCACGTCGAGGTACATTCTTCCTCGTGGGGGGTTTGCGGTGGGTTGGAGGTCGGGGCTCGCGCTCGGGGTCGGGACGGGGGTCACAGGGGTGAGGTCCGGGCTGAAGGGTTCTTCACCCGAATAGGGTTCGTCGTAGCACTCGTCGATCAGTGCACCATCGATGTGCAGACGGCTGCAGGCGGGGGTCCAAAAGCGGTACATCCCAGCCTTCGGCACGTGCACCTGAGGAGGCGGCAGCAGGAGAGACAAATCCAGTGGTAGCAGGGGGGGAGATGTGGAAAGAGGTACAGCAGAAAGTGGAGGGGGGGGGGGGGGCTGGAGGGCAGAAGACGAGGGATGGGCAGACAAACGGCCAAATGGAGATGGGGTGAGGGAGGAAGGGACAGTGGGTGGGCAGTCGCCACCTGAGAATCCATCTGTTCCTTTCCTTCTTTGCCCACTCCCTGGCTCCTTCTCTTGACCTTCCTCCCTCCCCGCCTCCCTCCCCCTCCTTCCCTGCCTCCCTCCCTCACACGCACCCTCCGTCCCTTCCTGTCTCCCTCATGCGCTTGTGCACATGTACATGCATGGATGGGAGGAAGGGAGGAAGATTTGGAGGGTCTTGGGGTTGGGCCCCAACACCCTCGTAGGCAGCCGGTGACTTCTCTTGCACTGTCTCACCGTCTTGGCACCGTGCATTGGCCAAGTGGCCACAGAATCCCTGTTTTGGAACCTGATTGGGGCTGTCATCCCGCTGGACACCAACCTCAGGCGCAAACACAAAACGGAACAGGCTACACCAAGCCTGTTGGCCAATCCCAGTCCTAGAAGGCACCACAATGGGATCCTACCGTGATACCATCTCATGCTTGGCAAGCAAGCTTCGAAATTCGCCAGGTACATATATGGAACCCAATATTGGAGGCAAGGCAACAATATCGCAAGGTAGGCTCTTGGTCCCACAAAGAAAAGTGGTTTCCACATGGCAGGCATGGCAGCATTTGTACACGCAACTAGCTACTTGGACACCAGTCCGTTTGGATGAGCAATGGAAGTAGTACTTGGGGGCCAAACCGGCGGGCCAGATTGGCCAATGTCTTCACCCCACCAAACACTAGCCTATGTGTACAGGCAAATCTTGGCCCAAACAGCTTATAGATACAAGTGCCGGCCAGTTAGAACACGCACTTTCAGCAGGACCTGGCAGTCAAATTGACAGGCTAGATCCCCAACAATGTGCCCAACAAGCTAGCCAAACACTGGCCTAGCATGTTTGCACGGCAAATCCTGGCCCGAATATAGGCAAAAGGTTTAAAAAAAATGTTATTTTTACATAAAAAAAATAGAACTTTGTTATTTAGTTTTACCACACACACACACCACTTTTGTTAAGGAACTCGATGCTTTGAATGTAGGTGGTACTTTTGTTTAAGGGCACAAAGCCCTCGGTTCCCAGCCACTTGTGTTAGTGGCGCCCCGCCCGGGCCAAACCATCATGCACACCAATTCGTTGGCACAATCTGTGACTACTTGTAAGTAGTTGGCACTAACGTTGGTTGTGGCCCTGCTGGGTTCTCTTTTTTTATTACAACCAGATTCCTTTCTCAGTGCTTCCGCACTGAACTTAGCCATGGCCCTATCAGGCCCTTTTCTTGAGCTTGATGTTGTTTCTAGTGCCCCATCCCAATTACATTATTTTGTACTGTATTATATTATCTGTACGGCTTCGTTTGCCTGCCTCTGTGGGATTTTTTTTATTTATTGTGCACATGCCAAATATAGTTTTTTTTTTCAATTCCCCTTGCAGCTTGGTGCAAAACTCTTGGTCATTTATGAGCTTACCATCAGCATTTTGGGGGGATTGAGGAGGCACCGCGTACCACTTGCGACACATCAACACACCAAGACAAGTGTTATCAAGGGCATCATCGGCAGCAACAACAGCAACAAAAGCAGCAGCAGTAGCAACAAGGTTGGCCGCCTAGAATTGGTGTGGTCCTACACATATGTCCAATTGACACAAGATAGAGGCATGGAAGGTGCAACCCGGTACAACCATAGAAGAACCTTACATTTGTGGCACGTTATGTGAGGTGTGCCATCACAAAAAAAGCATGTTTCAGCGGGTCCACAGATTTGGGTTCGGTGTACATCCGGGCTACCTCCCATTGCATTGTTGGGGTCCTAGGTGTGCATGCCGGCTTGGAACGATAGTAGTACAAAGTAGCTTGTTCCATTTCAAACGGCAAACACAATCTATCCTGTGGCCCTTGCAATATGCCGTTGACAATGCGCCGAGACAAGGCACAATGCAAAGAGACATGCCGGATGGCAATGGACACCATCAATCTGTTGAATGAAGGTGGAATGCCGGGGTGCAATTGCAAACGCAAGGGCACTGAAGGCATCCAAAAACTTTGCCCACTTCTTCTACTGCTGAGGTTGGATGCCTTCTTGCTTGGCAATCAAATCCACAATAGCCAACTCCTCCTGGTATGCCCCAACAATGTGTGGCCGATCACATACCCTACATAACCCCTGCCAACTGGGGGGTCGCAGAAGCTTCACACCGGGGGACAAAATCAGTAGCGGCCCACAAGAGGGCGGATTGGCTATATAATCCCTGCCGTCTGGGGGGTCCGCAACGCTTCAAAGTAGGGGACCAAATCAGTAGCGGCCCACAAGTAGGCGGATTGGCTACATAACCCCTGCTGTCTGGGGAGTGCGACCCACAAATGGGCGGATTGGCTATCTAACCCCTGCCGTTTGGGGGTTCCCAACGCTTTAGAGCAGGGAACAGGAGTCCTTAACCGCAACTTTTTGGACTAAGTTTTTTACTTAGTAGAAAAAAGTTTCTACAGCACATGTTACGAAGCAGGACGAAAAATTCATCGTAAGTTTTTTACTTCGTAGAAAAATTTTTCTTCTAAGTAAGTTTTTAAGTAGGGGGGAAAAATTGGTTCTACTAAGTAACTCACTTTGTAATAAAAAACCCACCCGCAAAGGAAAAACTTAGTAACAAACTGTTTTTTTACCAAGTTTTGAAACTTAGTAAAAATTTTACAAAAAACTTTTTTTACTAAGTTTTGCCACTGACCTTGTCCCCCAACCCAAAGCATGCCATGCTAACGTATCTAGGTACATGTGTGGCTCTTGCCAAGAGCCCATGATGATTGTTATTGGGGCATCATTTGCAAACCCCTTCAAAAGGCAAGAGCACACCACGAGGTGCAGCGCTTGGACACGTGAACGTGGAGAGAGCTGCACACTTGTTGGCATCCACTTAGGCCGTTTCGTTAGGTAGTGCACCACGTGGTACACACTGTGGGAAGGAGCAAGCAAGCCAAGATAGTTGTGAGTGATTGCATGAAAATCCCATCCGGGTGTGCACAGACAGCATGCATTGTTTGAAGGTGGCATGAAGGGACGACTGACAAAAGGCTGGAGGAGGGATAAAGAGACACAGGGAGGAACCGATTGGGCGGCAGATGAAGCGAAAGGGCAAAGGGGGGGGGGGGGGACGGAAGGAGGGGAGGCACCTGCCCGCGGAAGCGGCACGCCGATGGTGGCGCCCCACTAGGCACGGGGGTGAAAAAGGGCACACGACCCGAATGCGCCGGGGTTCGCATGTCAAGGTCCAGCCCCGTCTCCGTGGCGCCGGGATACACGTCGCACGTCAGCCCCTGGGGCAGCTCCGGGACAATGTTGGGGGCGTGGCGGCGAGCATCGGTCTCATTGTACCCCCAGACCGTGTCGGCGTTGGGGGCCAGGACCTCGTACCCTCGGATGGTCTCGAGGCTGGGCACGTGGCCCAAGGCGTAGGCGCGGGCGCGGACAGTGAAGGCACCAACGGCCACAGGGGTGAAGGGGCCAGTGTAAAGGAGGGTGGGGAGCGGCTCCGGGGCAGTGCCGTCGGTGGTGTAATACACGTTGGCGCTGGGGAGGGCGCTGTGCAGGGCAATCTCAGTGGTCAGGCTGATGGGGGAGGGGGGAGACTGCAGTTGCGGCGATGGTACGATGGGCTGCTTGATCGGCGCTGTGAAAACCAGCGAAAGGGCAGGCAGAAAGAGGGCACGTGTTGAGGATTGCCGGAGGGTGCAAGCGCAGCACAAGGGCCGAACACTACTGCCAGTGCGGATGCTCGTACTGTTCCTGCTTCTGGCCGAGTGCTGGTGCTGGAACCAGCATTGGGGCTGGTTTGTGTTGCTGGTGCTGCTGCCGCCGCTTTTGAGACCGTGGTGCTGGTGCCCACGTGCCAGTGGTCATGAGGCGGTGGGTGTGGGTTCTGCGATGGTGTGGTGCTCACGGCGAAGGTGGGCTGCCGCAGGCGTTGCTGCTGATTCAGCCGTGCTTCACCAACCCGTAAAACCCGCAGGGCTCGCACCGCATCAACGACACACATTCAAACGCACTGCTTTGCCACGGTGCCGCGCGGTTGCCCCGCGCGCCCCCCCATTCCGTCTGCCCATTGCTTCGAGCCGATCCTGTCACTGAGGCGGCTCTCCCGTTCCTCTGCCTGGGGTCGGGGCCAACGGCACCGAGCAGGGCTGCCTGCTGCCCTGGAGGTTCCGCAGCTGTTCTGCGGGGGTGTCGGGATCCAAGTTTTCCCCGACTATGGCCTGAACACCAGACCCAAGCCACACGTGGTGGCACTCGTTGGCCAGACCCGAAGCTGCTTGCCCCTTGTGTGACATTCCGTCGGGTTGCAGTTTCTTCACGGGGCCCTGGACAGTCACCTGTTCTTCCCTTCGCATGCTGCATCGGGTCAATGCGTTCTGACGGCCGCTGCGGCCAGTGTTCCTCGTGGTGTCGTTGCCGCGTTAGCGGTTGGCGTACTCGGGGTTGTGCTGGTTGTTGCAGGGGTTGTTGTACGGTGTTTGTTGCCCATTCCCCTCTGCGTCCGCGTTGCGCACTCCCCCCCCCTCCCCCGTCTAGTGTGGCCATCGCAGGAGTCCCCATGGGGTTTCCCTCTGGCAGTCCTCGAGCGACGGCCATTCTCTGTTGTCCCACTTCCCTCTCCAGTCAACACCTGTCGCGCAAAAGTGGCAGCCGCATGCAAAGGCGCAGCGTACATCAGCAGCGCGCGCGGTCGCAGCAGCGGCGTAGGCGCATGCAACACTCTTGGTGCAAGACAAAGCGCTAGGGCGGCAAAGCGGGACGACATACATTCGGGGGTTGATGGTGCATACAAATTCCACTCCTCCCGGAGGCCACACATGTCGTTGCACGCGAGCTGCGGGACGGAGCAAGTACGCTTGCAAAGCTGCTCCAGCAGAGACTCTGAATGGATGAGGGCAGATGCATTATGCCGCAAATATCGGGCGGCCCTTTGTGGGGGTTGGGGCATAGTGCGATCACAAGCCACCCCAAACCACCCGGTCCGCCCCAAACCACCCCAAACCACCCCAAACCACGGCAAGGGCTGCGAAGTCACGGGGGCGATCAGATTGGGGGCGGGAAAGCAAGGCGGAGGATGAGGAGCTGTGACCGGACAGGCAGAACAACCACTCCTTGAAGCTCCGTCTATGGACCACCGGGGAGCGATGGCACTCCTGCACCTGCGTGCGTAGATCCAGTGTGAACCCTCCCGACGCCTTCCGGCTCTGGACAGGCCGCATGCCATCACAATCTTACATGCCCGGAAACTAGGGATCGAACCCACAACATATTGGATCAGATTTCTGCAAAAGCGTCAAGCCCCCAACCGAAATCTAGTTGGAAGGGGGCGGATAAAGGCCGAGAAGAACTTGATCTTAAGCTCGCCAGTCCAACTGTATGTTGCGGGCTTCGGGTGGTGGCCATAGACCCCTTGGTCCGGCCAAAACGGTGTTGTGGCATGCTTGAGGAGGTTTACGTATCTCGGGTTGCCAGTAGAGCCAGATCTGCTGGTTCTGAGCTGCAGTCCGTGTACATATGCGAGGAAGGGGATTGGACAAGAGGTAACGAAAAATGCGGGTCAAAGCATTCGTTTGTGCTGTTTTTCCCGGGCGGCTGTGGGAGTGATGGCTGCGTGGGTGGGTGTGAAGGCGGGGCAGCCAGCCACCGACCCACAATACAACATGCCCACAGACACATCCACACTCCCCAACCACCCGCAGCCACTAAAGCCCCACACCTACCGTCAAACCCACAGCCACCATCACACCCGCGGCCACCGTCAAGTACAGCCCTGAGCACCGGAGCACAGGGACTTGCAGGGGGTACTGCGAGCCACCCAAGACCCATCGCCGCGCAGCAGACCGGCACCGACACATCAGGTACGGGCGTGGGAGGGGTCCCCAGCCCAAAACACCAGCCCATTGGTGGTGGTGCTCAGGATTTAACGCCCATTTGCCTTCCCATGAGCGTGGCATCCCAGCCGAAGCCTTCGGGCAAAAGCGCCATCACACCATCAGTCGCCATCACACCCACGGCCGCCATCATATCCATAGTTGCCATCAGGGGGACCATGGTCACCGTGACTGTGATGCCAGCTCTGGGTGTTGGGGGCTGTGGGCGTGTTAGTGCCGGTGGGTGTGTTAGCGGCTGCGGGTGTGGTGGGGTGTGCGGATGCGTTGGCGACTGTGGGTGTGATGGTGGCTGCAGGTGTGTTAGTGGCTGTGGGTCCAATGGTGGCTGTGGGTGTGTTGACGGCTGTGGTGACGGTGGTTGTGGGTGCCATTGCAGATGTGTGTGTTACTGAGGCTGTGGGCGTGTGAAATTGTTTCTGACCCATTTCCCCTCACACAAGCCTTGGAATAGGGCCATTGCGGGACGGAGAAAGAGATGATATTTTCCTAAATCTGATCTCAGACATTGTCGGATGCTCAAACAAGTGAATGCATGTGACTTTGGGTCCGTTTTGCCCCTTTTCGGCGCAGGAACATTCGCAAAAGAGCCCAATTGGACATCAAAAAGAAGGTGCAAAGGGCACTGTGCAAGGCGTAGTCTACAGAGCACACGTTGTGCAGTGTGCAGCATGCGCATTGTGCAATGCATCGAGTGCACAGAGTGCAGAGTGTTAAAGCGTGTAGTGTGCTGAGTACAGTGTACCAGTGTGCAATGTGTAGTTAGCACTGCAGGAGATGCAACGTCCAACGTGCAGGTCGCGTATGATGTGCGGAGTGTGCGGAGTTGGCAGAATATGCAATGCGCAAGGCAAAAAGTGTGCAGTGTGCAGAGTGTGCGGTGCACAAACTGTGCACTGCACAGTGTGCCAAGTGCGCAGGGTGCAGTGTGTTTAGTGCGCAGGGTGCAATGGTCAGACGGCTGGTGCAGTGTGCCCCGTGTGGTGTGCAATATGCAAAGTGGTCAGTATGTGTTGTGCAGAGTGTCTGGTATGCAGAGACCCACTGCCACGTTCGCAATTAGTTTGAAGCAGCATAAAACCACTTGTTTGAGCATCCCACATAGTATGGGACACTTTGGGAACCCTTTCTCAGTCCCAAAAAGGCCCCTTTTCGAGCCTTTGTGCGAAGTTGCAGGGGCCAGCATGGATCAAAAACAGCTCAAAATGGCCTAAACTCACTCATTTGAGTATCCCAAGTGGTCCAGCAATAACTTTCGACAAAAATTCTGATTGTAATCAAGTTTTGACCCGTAGGTAACCCTTGGAAGCACGTCCGCCTATGGTGCCAAGGGAGCCCAAGCCATGGGCATGGCATGGCATGGCTCGAATGTGGCCTGGGTATGGCTGCTATGGGTATGGCATCCCAGCCTAAGTCTCGGGTAACAGCACCTTCAGCACAACTGCCACAGTGTCACCAAATAAAAAATGGGACGATTGAAGTTCTGTCAACCGAATGAGTGCACAATTGTCCAGGGGTGTCACTCATCCCCAACCACACTTTAATGAAAGTGCTGTTTATTATTACTGCATTCAGAAATCCACCAACTTGGGCTGAAGATTCGGCTGATTCGGGTATCTCACGCCCCCGAAACAGGGAGGCTCGAGGGGTGCATCCTGCCCCTGTGCCCCCCCCCCCCCCCCCCGTGTCTCTCTCTACCAGCACTGACAGGCTTCATAATCAGTCATTTCCAGACCAGACGTGGGGGGCCAGGGGACTACCAGCAGCAACAGCCCTCAGTCCATGTCTCAGCACAGGCAGTATTCATACCACAAGTGATCTTGTGCCCATCCATGACAGCCACAAAGCTCTGGGTCAGGCTCAGGGCCTTTGGATCCTGCTGCCCTGTCTCGGACCGGTATGAACTCAACAGCCACGCCTTTCCTCCAGGGCCTGCAAGCTCCGGACCCCTGAGGCTGGGCATGCCTCGGGGCCGCCATCCGTGAGGCAGCCGCATGCCTGCACCGCTGTTACCAGAGTCCACAATGCACGTCAGCTGTGTGCTGGGGGGCAAAGCCTGCACGAGGATTTCGGACAGGCGCGAATCGGGGATCATGCGGTGTTTAGGGGCCGGGCCACATTGGAAATCCATTGGGCACCTGCAGACAATAAGCAATTGCTTTGTGCAGCGGACTACGCTCCCTCCTGAACAGGCTGTAGGTGTCCACATGGATATTTATGCCGCTAGATCCCAATGCAGTGCAGAAAAAGGGGCAGAAACTCGCAATGAGAGCACTGAATATAGCAGAAGGCCTCTTCACGAGTTGAATTGCACGTGCAAGTGCTATGTGTTTGCTTGTGCACATGTTGACATGTTGTATGCAAGCACTACTCCCCCATCGTTCTGTGGGGCCAACTCACGGCAGCGGAAAAGCAGTATGTGGACGCTTTCCTGCAGGTGCGACGTGCCATTGGAGGCCTCAGGCAAAATCATATCCAAGTGCTGCCAGCGGAATAACCCAATGGAGGTTGGTGGGCTGGCCTAATGGGGAAATTAATATAAAGGGGGACGCTTATTTGGCTCATTTGTGCGCGCATGTGATTGTGATCCACAGACTGATGCATACTGATCTACCTGGTGTGTTTCACTATGATGGTGAGGATGCTAGTTGTGTGTCCTCTTCAGATGACAAATTGTCAGAGCATGACCTGCTTGACCTTGGAGAAGGCTTTGCATTGCTTCACGAGAGTGCAGATGACCATTCTGATGGCCATAGTGCTGATGAGCACCAGCAATCATCCAGAAGGCTGCAGAGACCTCCACGTGGTGGAATTAATGAGCTATTTGGAATCACCACCGAAGTAGGGGGAAATTATTCAGGGGCGGGATTGTTTTTCTGTGGAGGGCTTCAAATGGTCTGGTTGCAATGTCCGCATTAGGCTTTGGATGCGCCTGCCCCACAGCTGTCATCACCTTCTGTCCATCGTGTCGGCGCTCCTCTGGGCGTCTTACCATTGTGCAGTTTCCTCACCCTGTTTCCACACTGTTCTCTGGCCCTTGGGACTCTACAAGGTTATGCGTACATCCTGGTTAGCGGTCACTCCCTCCCCGAGGTGCTTGCGCCAGCCCCATTCGGCCCCTCCTGGTCGGGCATTGCTGGGGCCTTAGGTTGAAAACCCCAGTGGGTTCAGGTTCGGTTAAGGTCATTTGTGCTCACATACAACATACAGCAAGGGGGGGTATGGGGTTGCTCGTGCCGCGTGCTAGGAGTATGTCCAAGCGGTTATAAGAACCGGCTGGATGCTCCATTGCCATCAGCTGCGGGTCACGGCATGGTACAACGGGAGCCTTCCGTGCTGCACATTAGTGTGGTCGCTGTGGAGGTGTCAAACTCCTCCGAGCTTGCCGAGTGCACACTCAGCACGTCCACGATGGATGGATTATGGCCCATTTTAGCCAGGTGGTCCGCTCTCGAGTTCCCTGGGATGTCAATGTGTGATGGTGTGTGGAGCTACTTTACCTCTTCGCCCAGGATCTCCGTAATTGATAAAATGGGTTCCTAGAGATCCCTATGTTCAATGGGTCCCTGTGCATTGCACCCATCACCCCATTGACAATCAAAAGGACTCCGGGCAGATGAGCGGTCTCCCTCCCCTTCAGTGTCTCTCCAAAGCGCACAGGGAGGCTCTCAACTGCCTCTGGTGTTTGTTTGCTCTTCGGTCAGCGGGATGAATTCAGTGACGTCACACCTGTCACCGAAGTAGACAAAGTAGACGCCATACCCTCCCACTCGCCCCACCTCCGGGTGTTGTTCCGATGATCCGTCCGGGTATGCTATGTCCCACCCTTGTGCTCGGTATGCCTGCACCACTTATTCGTGTTCTGCACGCAGTGCCTCCGCCTGTGCAAATTTTTTGGGCCGTTTCTTGGCAAGAATAAACAGCCTTGGGGGGGATCAAGTGGCTGACACTACCACCCTAGGGTGCTGTAGTACTGACGTGGTTTGCATGGTCGAGAGGACCCCTGTAAGCAATGTTGTTTCGGTGGGGGGCAGTGTACATTATTGCGGTGCCTCCCACCCCCTTAATATCTTGATCCACATTTGGACGAAAAAGTCCCATGACGGTGTCCATTGGTTGTCCGAAAATTGCGCTGCGCACCAGGTGGACCATGAGGCCCGTACTGCTGTCCACAGCACCAGGCCCAGGGGGGTCGTCAGGGAGATCCCCGGTTGGTCCCACAGAATGGTCTTTGGATCCGTGGTCGGACCATTGGTTGCGTCTGTGGGCCCCATACACTGCTGAGGTATGTGGGCTGCGATGGGTATATACTTGCAGGCACCAATGGAGTGCTCACTGGTTTCTATTTGTCCGTCTACTGGGCATCTGGTGCCAAGTGGCTGCCATTTTGCCAGTCGGACTCCCACAGATAGTTTGGACCATAATGCCATTTGCATGAAAAGCTTGTCGCCCGGGGGGGCGCACAATGCTGACCACACTTTCCATACCTTTGGCTGTTGCTGGGGGGTTCGGGCATGAGGGAAGATAGGTAGCGGAGTTTGACCCTTGTATTCCACTCCAACCAGAAGCTGGGGCTGATCTCCTGTGGGGAGGGGTTGTCCCTTCTCATCGCCAGCTGGGCCATGGTCTCCGACCCCAGCTGGTACACATGTGACCATGTTCTGGGGAGTACCACCTGTGCTGTCAGTCTCTCCAATTGCTGCACCGTGATAAACCCAGCCCTGATAAGCGATGGGCTGTAGTCTGTATTACTGTGCGAGTCACGGAACATGGTGTTGTGCCACGCCGGCAATTGGGGGAGCAGCTCATGCTTCGGCGCAGGCACTGGGGCAGGTCTCTTAAGCAGTGAAAAGGCCTTGCAGGCCATCCCCAGGAAGGGGTACGTTTTCCATGGGACTGGGCCCAGTTGGAGTTGTGGGGGGAGGGGTACATGACTTCAAGCAGCAAGCAACCCGAGCCGCAGATCAGGCTTTCAGCTTGTTGCTGCCCTGCATTACTTGCCCTGGACAGACTTATAGCCCTCACCGTAGTCGGTGCATTTACCATTACCCAGCCCCGTCCCTGTCCCTGGCCGTTGCCCGTTGCTGTTGCTGGCACTGGTGCCAGAGCTAGCAGTATTCCATATCCTCACCTTCCCTGCAGCACCATTCCCGTGCCCCTTCTTCCGAATTAACAGAGACCGTACTGTGCATCAGTACAATCCATAACCCTCATGGAAAATGGATTTGGCCCAATCCATCGAGCCGACGAACATCGCCCCCCACCCCCCACCCCATCCCCGTACGCCAGATTGTTGTATTGTGCTCGGGGATGAACGGGCCCTCAACAGTCACCCGTTATATCCGTTGGCTAGAGCCCATCCTGTCGCCCGTGATGTGTTCTCGTTACTATATTTTTTCGGCACCCAGGAGTGCTCCTGTGGGCTTGCGACTGCTCTGGACTTTCGGCCACCATTGCCTTTGGGTGTCGGATGGGGATTCATACTTTCCTCATCCATGGCAAGCACCTGAATGCCCCACGCGGCATCATGAGTGCTAGTCAGGGTTAACGTTCTAGTGCATGTCATACACGGGCCACATACCACGCCTCCTCACTCAGGGAGCCCCCATTGGAGGTGCACTGCGTCACGCAGCCGCAGAAATACAGAAACAGGCTGTCGTGTGCATGGACCCCCCGGACCAGCCATTGCAGCGCGTGCAGCACATTGACGGCGGTGGGCAGTGTGGTGGGGTCGGCCCTGTCATCCTCCAGTAGCACCTTCTGGGGCCCTGTGAACCCCTGGCTTTGCAGCCACTGCTGCATTTGCAACACATGTGTGCGCGCATGAGAACGCTGGTAGCTGGTCCCCTGGTACTGCACACCGATGAGCACAGACCTGCAGCACAGGGAGACAAAGCCATGCATTGGCACACTGCCACAACGATCATTCTGCCCCCCATAGTTCCTCCGGTAATCGGATGTAATGCGATAAATTTCATAGTAATGTACGGCAGAACAGTGCAAATAAACAAGCGTGCACAATGAGCACAGTTTGCAAAAAAGCATGCGGCATACTCCCGTGGTATCAACTTGTTCCCGTCTAAGAAAGAGGGCGATTGATGTGCCAAGGTGCACCTCCGGTGGCGATGCCTCCGTCAAGCTGCATTTACTTCTGGTTGCGCAGTCCAAGACGGCCGGCGCAAGCATGTGCGGAGCCCTCTACAGCGACTGTCTGTTCGGCTCCAACCGTGTCCTTCCAACTCCGACTGCGCTCCAACGGTTGTCATACCGTCGGCTTCTGCGCCCCAAACCGCTTTCCTAATCTTGGAACGGAAACAAGCCTTCAGCACACACCCCTGTGACCTCTCTTCCCGTCAAGTGCAGGTATTGTGGAGGGCTCACACAGCAGCAGGCCGGTCTGCACCTCCAGGAACACACAGGGCCAATGTATGGGCACAAGGACTGGTCTCGTGATGTGGCAGTGCATACACATCATCAATGCCCACCACCTGAGGCCCGCACAATACCTGTTAGAAACGGCCGGCAGTGGCGATGCTGAGATGGACAAGCGCCGCACACGTTGAGGAGGGCTGTCCTTCATCGGACGCTTGGAGTGCCCGCTGAGGGGCAGCACTACGATTCCCGGCGAATCAGTGCTCCCTCGTGTACGTCAAAAGCAGGTGCAGCTGTCATCCATGTGCACCCATCGCCCTACGAGACCATGCAAAGCGTGGGACCATGAGTGTCACAAATCACTCCGGGCTCAAAGGGCCGTCAGCTCGCGCTGACCGCCCAGCGCTGTTTCAACCGAGAACAGGGAGTGCACACTGAGACAACCTTGTGCCAGAGCAATGGTGGAATCTGAGATTAGGTGGCCCGGCTGCGCTCGGCAAGATGTGCAGGGCCTGCAATGGCCACGATCTTGTTCAGATGCTGCTCAAACTGCGAGGTGTGTAACAATTGCAAACGGTTTTTTTTTAACCAGATACAGCAGATGCTGAAAAAACACACTGTCTGTCAGTCAAGTGGCGCCGCAATTTGGTCGGCAACCCGTGGACAGCTCTGCGGCGGCAGGCGCAAGCAAGTCACAAAGCGATCTACACATGCACGTCCTGGTATGCATATGCAGCAATCTTCTGCAGTGCCAGAGATATTTGATGAGTACACTGATCCGCTTAATCTCCATGCCTGATGAGCCTTGTTTTGTCAACACATTGTGTTTGCATGGCACAGTGCAGTAAGGCGCTAGTTGATTAGGTAGGTCAGGCTTGGCACCTTGCCTAAGGCTGATACAAGACGATCAAGTGCCCAGATTGCCCTACTGCCCCATTGAGGAGGAGTTAAAGGATGTGGGGGGTTCAGGTAGGTGGTGCAGCGCCTTGAGGCACCCTCGTGATACTAAAATAAAATTTCAGACATAGGGGGATTGTGGGGTGGACACTCCTGAGTCTATGTGAGACTCTGTTTCTGACATGTACCCAGCGGAACGAACACCTGTGCTTGGTGTGACCAGCACAATTCGTTGCACTGAAGGCGGCGTTTGCATGAGCTGGAGTCCAAGAGCGCTCCAGCTGGGATCATCTGTTACTGCCTCCGTATGTTCCGCCACTGGGGTGGCTGCCTCAGGTGTACTGAGTGACTGGGAGATTGTGGTTGTAGGCGAGTGAAGAGGGGAGCGTGGCACCGGCAGTTCGACTGGTCATCCCCAAATTGGACCTTGTGGACTATCCAGCCGCTTTGGGCACATCCTTGGTGGGGTGCTGAAAAGATATCGAGAGAATTGTACCACCTGAGGGATGCCTCTTACCACTCTATCAATGTAATTTTCTGCAGGCGCCCTTTTCAATCGGAAAGATTGTTGCCCCTCCAAGAGCCTTTGGCCACGACACTGCCTGCTGTCAACGCATTGCACTGCTCTATCATGATTGCACTCAGGGAGTGCACGTGACGCGTGCACTGAGCTAGTGGGGCAACTTGGGGGTAACCCTGCAATATTGAAAAGGACATCCCAGAATGTGTGCATGGAAGCATACATGTCGTGACCATTCTCGCCATGTATTGGTGGATCACGGGGGGGCCGTCTCCTCGCTTTTGTACGCGACTCCCCCCCCCCAGTAGAAGTGGGCCGAAGGCCCCTTGGGGGGGTGGGGGGGGGGGGGGGCATTGGAGGGGGGGGTTCAGGGAGGGGCGATGGGGGGGGGTGTCGGGAGGGGCGTGGGGGGGGGGTCCCAGGTGGGGCAATTTGGGGTGGTGGTGGGAAGGGGGGGGGGCACAGGCTCCCGTTACCTCCCCTTGCCCTCCCTCTGGGGTGAGAGCTAGGGCTACGGTTAGGGCTAGGGTTACCGA
Source organism: Eutreptiella sp. 'Long Island Sound 2002' (assembly GCA_964036045.1). Lineage (NCBI taxonomy): Eukaryota > Euglenozoa > Euglenophyceae > Eutreptiales > Eutreptiaceae > Eutreptiella > Eutreptiella sp. 'Long Island Sound 2002'. The sequence continues at coordinate 67,565,052 of OZ038386.1, forward strand.
GCTGGTGGAACCAGTCTTGGTTTTATAACCCTTTTTAGTGTCTAGGGTGGACCTACCAGGTTTAGCAGCAAGCAACAGCAGCAAGCAGCAAGCAAGCAGCAGCACGCGCGAAATGGGGAAAAATCAGAACTCCGTCGTGGTGCTTTGGATTCCGGTGAAATTTTGGTGGATGATACCTATGGGTGTGAAGTACAATCACACAAAGTTTGAGCCAGAAACTCAACGGTGGCGGCCGGGAACGGGATTCGCAAGTGGCGGACCTCAGTTTCAAAAACTGCAGTTTAGGGCCAAAAACAGCCACTTTTGGGCCAAAAAAGCCCCGGAACACATTCAAAACGGCCAAACGAAGGGAAACGGTGGGTACACTCCACGTGCCGCTTGACTTCCCCGTGTCAACGAGCTCTTTGCGGCCCTCTAACTCCATGATATGTCCCGGAAACGGCCCAAAAAGGCCCCCAGAAGCTCCAAATGCCGACAGCCAAAAACCAAGAATAGGCCATATATTTGGCTACATGGCTCAAAATGCGATTCCGAGGGCACCTACTCCACCCGCAACCCCCCACTTTTTGTGGTTTCCACCCCTCAGAATTGCCCAAACGGACACCTAGACCCCAATACCTAGGCCCACTCGGCTGCAGCAAGCTGCAAGCTCAAGCCCAAACAGGTGGGTGCCCAAATGGGTCAACAACGTCCAATAGGGGCAAAAAGATGACTTTTCTCAAAAATGATCCTAGACCATGTGCAACGCTAAAACAAGTGTTTTTGGACCGTTTTGAGCTTGTGGTGGCCCATTTTGGTCCTCCGAGAATCCCAAAATGCCTTGAAAATGGGCTGTTTTGGGACCAAAAATGGGTCAAAAATGGGTCAAAAACGCATTTTTCCAAACCTCATCCTAGACCATTTGGGGTGCACAAACGGGTGAAATGAGCCCATTTTGAGCCCATTTTGGGGCATTTTGGCCCCTCAGAAGTCCAAAAAGCCTTGAAAGTGGGCCTCATGGTGATGGGGTTCACTTGCAAGCTGATTTCACTTTGTCAAGAGCCATCAATGTGTGAATCATTCTTGATGTCCTTCACCAATCATAGCTGATGTTCCCTCCCCCACCAGCTCGGTCCCAATATTCAGTCTTGATTAGGGCTAGGGTTAGGGTTAGGGTCATGGGTAGGGTTAGGTGTAGGGTTAGGAGCAGGCTGAGGGTTGGGGTGGGTGTTAGAGTCAAGGTTGGGTTCAAGTATAGCGTTGGGGTGCTCCACCGCCTGGGCGGGGAGGGATGCTACGTTGGCAAAGGGAATGAAAAAAAATTTTCGGGCGCCTTCGGCGCCACCATATGTATGGCCGGTAGCTATTGACCCTTGGTAACTAAGTGGGCCCGGAGGGCAGGGAGGGGGGGGGGGGGAGTCGCGTACCCGAACCGAGGAGACGGCCCCCCCGTGTGGTGGATGAGACGCTGTTGGCAACCGAAGTGTGCAACCTGCTAAAAAAAAAAACAGCAGTGTTGAAATCACTGCGCTTCATGTCTAAATCACTGCGCTTCATTTTCCCTCGAACCAACCTCATAAACCCTCGCAAACATCTCCCTCACAAGCAACCAAAACAGATGCCACAAACAGACCAGCTGCCAACAACACTACAATATCAGCTGCCTACCACCGCCACAAAGGATACAACAACGAACTTGCATAAACAGAAAAGGTGCACAATGCACAAATGGTGCTTGCACAGTGCGACTTGCACACCTTCATCGTTACCAACCATGGACCCACCTGATAACTAAAAGAATGATCCCAAATGGGCGCACCAACAAGCTTTTATGTCCTTGCAGGCGCGGTCATGAAAAGCGGAGAGTGATGCCATGGAGCTAAAATTGAGCAGCCTATTTGCACGCCTTTGGCTTTGGGCCTTGCGAGACACATGTCAAACGGCATCGGTGTGCTTCTTACCCACAGCTACATCAGCGCTGGGTCTGCCAGGACCATTCCATGCCCAAGAATAGATTGATACTTCACTTGGTTCCCTTGGCATGCAACAGGGGGTCTATAGGCCATCTGTGGCCAAGAATCTTAGGGTGGGCAGCGGCAGCAACATGCAGATCCAGATTCATGGGTACTAGGGCTGTCCTCATATGGGGCTCCCTCTGGCAACAAGCAGGGGCAGATCCATTACACGCCTTGTACACAACGGTACTCTCTAAGTCACAACCAACATCCTGTGTGGGTGTACCGTTGCTCTTGCACTGCCCGCATGCTACTGCCTTGCGGCCTACAAACAACTGAGCTTGCAGCTGGTAGCCTTGCCAGGAGAAGTTCTCCACCACCTGGGAGGCTTCTGGATGTTTACCTGCACTTAAGTGCCTGCTACAAGAGGCGAAGGCCTGTGGACATATCCAAAATTTGCACCTCGCACGCACCGCGCTAAGAGCACCCCTTAATGTATTCTCTCAAGCAAGCTGACCAGTTTGGGATTCCTGCCTCCTTCCACCTGCGCATCTAGACAATCAACCGCAGCTCATCTTCACTTCATGGTTCTTCATGCCAAAAAGCAGAAAACATGCACCTGTTTTCGAACATGAACGCGGGTGCGTTCAGTTTGACTCTTTTGCTTTTCGCCCATAGGCCTTACAGCACTTTGTTGCTGTTGTTGCTGTTGTTGTTGTTGTTGTTGTTGTTGTTGTTGCTGCTGCTGCTGCTGCTGCTGCTGCTGTTGTTGTTGTTGTTGTTGTTGTTGCTAGTGTTGTTGTTGTTGTTGAAACCCCGCCACGCTACGAACTCTCATCAGCAATCACAAACGGCGAACGGCCCAACCCAGTGCAACATGCAAAAGAAACGATGAATGCTGAAAAACAATTGTAACTGTTGTGCAAAACCTGTATGGGTGTTCTGCCCTTGGATTCGGACAAACCTGTGATTGCAGCATGTGCATATACGATTGCGTTCAGCTGTGAGTGCCCTCTTGGGACAGCATTGTAAAACGATTGTCACTTGCATACTGCTGTGCCGTACTGCTGTGGACATTGCATACTGTGCAGAAGGACCCCAATTAAAGTACATGATAAGTCTCCCCATCATGGGATGAAGCACTCAAGGGATTTGCTGGCAACACAAAATCCGCGCATTGCTCTGCATAGCTGCAGACTGTTCAGGTCAGAAAACCTGCGAAAAGGTGGGCATTTTTCTGCTCCAATGCACGGATTTCCAGGGCACTGTGTCGGCTTCATGAATTCATGATGCAGGCGGGGCCGCGATGCACTAGGGAGGTGCTTCTACCAGCACCGGCAGTTCTGGCATTGCGGGCGTGCTTCGCCTTTACCAGAACGGCGTGGCAGAGAAGAGTATCTGCTGTTGGGCGTATTTCCTCTGACAGGTGTGTATGATTGGCTTTTTTTTTTCGCAACGATGTGTACAGCTGTAAGCACAGATTTGACTGGGACTGCGAATTTATGCACCTCTGGCAGATGATGGCATTACTTGCAGCTTTTGCTGAATAGTCAATCATGAACTGAGCAGTAATAATAATAATAAACCATAAATCCACTCAGCCATAGTCCCTTCAACTATCCTCGTTGGGGACCTTTGCAGACTAAACAGTTCAAAAGCCTTGTTGCTGCATACATTGCAAGCTGCTCGTGCTTGGACAAAGGCGTTGGGTGCTGTCGGGTGCTGGGGGGGGGGGGGGGGGGCTCTACCCCAATTGGGGTCCAGGCCAAACTGTAACAGGTCAACAGCAGCAGCAACATTACACCTTGCTTCCCTCCCTCTTGTCACCCCCCACACTCACTGCGGCTCCCTGGCTACTATACTGGACAGATTAGGGGTTGGATGCAGGTATGTTCGTGTCAACGTGGAGGGCGAGGTTTGATGCTGGGGCACAAAACAAAGAAACCAGGGGAATAGCAATGTCCAGGCACCGCCTGCAGTTCTTATTCAATAAACTGTCCAGCAAGCTCTGCCGGAATCGGTGCAATACTCAAGGAGGGGATTGAGTTAACCTCCATGGCGTTGTCCCAGTGAACGTTGGTGACACTGCCAGTGCAATAGGGTGTGTGTTTGTTTCTCCAGCCCAGGCAAAAGCGTTCTGCGGAGGGGCCCATGGAAAGATGAAGTATAATGATGGAAGAGCGGGCGGGCACTGATGAGCGGGAGGGAGGGTTGTTGTGGGGAGGGGAGCCCGGCAGTGGCAGGGGGTTGAGCCCCCGGCGAAACCACTGAAAACGGCCGCATGGTGATCAATTTCAGATACATATCGGCAAAAGCCCAACCACGAGGACGCCAAAACAACTTTTCGGTGCTCGTCGTTGCGTGTTCACGAAATCTCGTCAGGGCACCGCATCTCCAATTTCCATAATGCCTCTTTGAAAACACCATCCAAAAAGGCCACAACTGGAGTGAAGTCCTCAAAGCCGGGGTTTGCCCTCCAAAGTGTTCGCCAGATTCTTCAACCTCCAGATCACCGGAGGTGTCGTGAGAGCCTTTTTTTCGGCGACCAGCACGTCATGGGAGGCTGTGACCTCCTGCTCCTGCTGCTGATATGCCTCCAAATGATGCTGCTGATATGGGCCTCCAAAGGGTACGCAGCCGCAAGCTTCGCCTTGAAATCTTGGTTTCGGCCAAACTCGGAGACCAACGTGTACTATCTCCCCCCACTCCCCTGTGCATGTACTCGCAACGGTTTCCCCACCTTCCTGCAAACTTTCCCGCGCTCCTGGGGAGGACGCGTTTCTAGCATACACGAACAGCAACACGGAACACGGGACAGTGCTCAGTGTGCTCTGTCGCTCGCTGACATGCAAGTACAGTGTCCCGAAGACCAGGGGAGTACTTGCACCGCGCGCGCACCGCGTGACGTGTTGGAAAAAACTATGGGGAAAAGGTCCTTCTTGGTTCCTTGGTTACTCGATGCTCACGTACTGCCCAAACTCGGAGGCGGAGATGACGGCGACAGGCACCCTATCACCATTTGATCGGGTGACGGTGACAGTGATGCCGGCAGGAAGCCATGAAAGAGACATGGGTGAAACTGTCAGGGGATGCAGTGCAAACACACGCACTTGACCGTCAAATCGGTGGGTAGGTCTACAAAATCACCCCAATGCACGGACCACGCGCGCACTGCGCATAGTACTCCCTCCGGGGGACCGCGCAAAGGCAGCGACTGTGCAAAGTGGCCATCCCACTTTGCACAGGGTATGACAGCAAAACAGGGCTACTTTGAGCGGCCGCGATGATGAGAGCTCCCCAAAACTTGCTGCGTTGAATCTGCAGCATTGAATTTTACAGTGCATGGCAACTGCTCGTCGCGCTGCAGTGCACGGCCACGTGAGGCCACGACTCAGGAGGTGCAAGTCTTCGGGGAGGCTTATCATGGGAGCCATAAAATGAGCAGCTGCTGAGCTGCCCCCTGCCCACACACACCGCCTGCAGCCTGACGGTGCTCTGTTATCCCAAGTCCCCTTCCACACCATTGCCCCACACAAACACCAACGAGATTTATGGAACACTCCCATACACACAATCGGAACCATGACAAAATCACACTCCCAGACTCCCCGCCCCCCCCCCCCACACACACACTACACACACACACACACACACACACACACACACACACACACACGTTGGGAACCGCGAGACGAGAACGAAGCAAGAAAAGCGGTTGAAAGAAAACTCCTCAGGAACAGCAGAGCTGTCCTAGACGTCTTTCGGTCTGTTGGTAGAGAATGAGCAAATGCAGTTCCCGACAGTGGACCTCACCATTTCCCGCGTTCAGTTCTGCACCGCGCAACAGACCATAAAAACCGCCCGCGGAGGAGCTCGTGCACTACCGTTGCCATAGCCTAGATTTATCGTGTGCTGGGTGCCACCACCCCGCCACACACACACAGGGAGACATTCAGGGCAGGGAAAGCAGGAGGGGTGGATGGGGAACCCGAGGTTGCGCAGCGTGGTGCAGCGGCCGTGCAGCCGGCCGCACACACACACACACAATGCAGCAATGCAAAGAAAGAGACTTTCTCAACAAGAATTCATGTACCTGTAGTGTCGTCAATGAATAGTGTCAAAGGAGTGTATTGGAGTAAATGGAATGCAGGCATTGACTTCACTCAAGAGTTTCGGTCTCAAACATAAGAATGCATTGATTCAAGCAGTGACATCAGCGAGTCAACGTATGTATCACTGATACATTAGTCGGGTGAAGTCGTACTGACAAAACAGGGATTCTCCACAATACTAGTTGCAATCCTTTTCACAATCCTAATCCTTATCACACACACACACACAAAATCCCCTGCATCACCTGCGACAACATCGTTGCCGAATTCAGTTTGTACACATATATCAGGAAAATACACTGAAAAAAGCGAAAATATAGGTTGCACGAAAACTTTACAGCGGGCCCCTTGACGCGCCACGTCCCAAAGAGGCCGGTGCCTTGCTTCCGGGTACCCGACGCAACTGGAGGATACAAGACAATCAACAAACCCGCACGACAATGGAACTCTCCATACCTCAACGGATTGAAGATAGAGGGTGGGGGGGGGGGGGCAAGGTGTGATCAATGGGTCGTTTGCCAGTAGTGGTGGGGAATGACTTCGGTGGGGTTTGTGACTGGAGGTGCGGTCGTTTCGGTCTGGAATGTAGTACAGATGGTGGTCGTGGTCGTTTGGTGTTGTGTTGTACTGGATGGTGGGCTGCATGGTATCTCCAGTGTCCGCCAGAGGGAGGTAGAGGTCTGGGAGTACTTTTACCAGGAAAAGGTCCCACACACCACGAGAACAAAGTTTTCGCTAGTGCAGAACACACAGAAATACACACATGCACGCGATTGAAGTGATACGTCCCGAACCAGCCCCAGCACAGACAGGCACTGGACGTGGGATGAATCAGGTCAGGCCGACACAACAGTTAAATGAAATAGAGTGAACTTGTGACCATCGGCAACCAGGCGCCTTTCTGTCGGAGGAAAGGCACAGTGACGTTCAGTCCGGCCCCCAGCACACACACACACACACACACACACACACACACACACACACACACACACACACACACACACACACACACCAATTGTATGCCATTTCCCAACGGTCTTGAGCCCAACACTGGACACCCACCCACCAGCGTCTCCAATGCAAAACAGCCACTCCACCCTTCACCCCCACCAAGTGGATCCCTGGTCCTTATCCAGCCCAATCCTATCTACGGGGCATTTTGCGGGAGTAGCCTGGGTCATCTTCCCGCTCCCGTTTGATGCCTCGGTACGGATCTGGGTCGCGCATTCTGTCAGCGGGATCTCTGTAATGCGAGTCCCTGTACATCATCTCCCGATCCCGATCCCGATCCCGATCCCGATCCCGATCCCTATCCCGATCCCGATCCCGATCCCTATTCCGATCCCGATCCCGATCCCGATCGTCGCGTCCTCCGTAACCGCCCCTGTCACCACCCCGGTCCATGTACGGACTGCCGCTGCCGCTGCGGCCGCCGCTGGGGCTACCGCTCCTGCCTCCATCACCACCCATCGCCGTATCGCCCCCATATCCGGCAACGAAACCGCCCACGTGACCGCCCGTGGGGCCTCTGTCTCTGTCGTCGTGCTCCCAGCCCCGCGAACTTCTCGACAAGTACAGAGATCCCAGGTCGCCATGCTGCGGCCTACCCTTGCCCTTGCCCTTGCCCTTGCCCTTGCTACCCTTCGCCTTACCCTTCGCCTTTCCCTTCCGGGGCACCGGCACGTCCCCGCCCCACGGCTGCGTCCAGTCCTTACACAGGTCTATCAGGAAGACCCTCTGCTCCTCGCTCCCTGTGCACCGGATCTCCCCGGTCGAGGGGACAAACTGAATGGCGCCTTTCAGGTTCTTGCGCTTCCACGTGTAGGTCTCACTGCCGTACATGCTCTGCACCTGCAGAGTGCTTAGCAGGCCGTCATGGTCGTCCAAGGCCTCGTCCAGATGTTGTTTCACCTCCCGTGCAGTTCCATCGAAGCTGCAGACATACGCATAGGAGGATAGGCAAGTGAAGGCACACAACCAGAGAGGAGAAGGAGTGTGGGACGTCCCACATGGCGCAGAAAGGAGGGTAAGTTGCCCGGTTCCATCACACGTTTTGGGACCAACTACACGCAGCATCTGAACGGGTGCAGAGTGCGAATACAACGCGCCGAAGGGGCCACAGGAGAGGCAGGCCAAGAGGCAGGGGAAGGGAGGGGGCAGGAGGGTGGCTATGCAAATAAGATTATGTACCAGCTGCAACATCTGGCGTGGCTCATGTGTGTTGCTTTTCCATGGAGGAAATCCTCCAGACTGCTCTGATTACACAGGGCACTTTGCTGGCATGTGCCTCGTGAAGCAAGAACCTTGGCTGCTCGCTTGGCAGCTGCGACGTGCCCATGGTAGGGTCTATGCATCACAGAGGAGGAAGGCAGCACCCATCTAGGTTAGGGGCAGATGCCAGGAGAGAGAGGCAAAGGTGGGCGATAAGGCACATGAGAGATGGGAGGGCAAGAGCAGACAGAAGGACAGTTGAGGCAGTACAGAGCAAGATGCAAAGAGAAGCAAAGAGGGGCAAGGGGATGGGGGGGGGGGGGTTGAAAGCCGGGGACTGTGGAGAGGGGGCAATGAGCTTTGACTGTTGGTTACTCTGCTGCTTTGTATGCGAAATCCATTTCCACCTCACAGTCGGGCATAGCTGCGGACTTGTGATAGACGATGCACTGTGGGGAGCTCGTGTTTCAGGCCATCCTCCACTCAGCCCACAAACATGCATCATGTAGCACTGCTGCAGCAGAGCACTGGAGCTACAGCAGTTCATCGCACACTTGCTTGATTTGGAGAGGATGGCTGGTGCACGTCCATATCGCACCCATGCCAGCACATCAGCCAATGTTCTCAGCAGCGTAGCTTTTTCCTTGAAAATAACATTGCTGTTCTAGTGAATCCTATCACTGAGTCCTCTGTGCGTGCCCACAGTGAAATAAAGTTGATATAGTTTGTGGCACAAATGATCCTCCACTGGTTTGTCCTTGAATCGTCATTCCCGTATGAAGGCGTTGTACATGTTGCAGCCCCTGCATCTGAATTTGTTCGAACGCAGTTTTGGCAATCTTCCGAGACACTAGTGGCTCCGGTGATACGTTCGAGGTCTCACTCCGTCGGGCACATGCACGAGAGAAGGTAAACAGATGATCATCAAAGATTGGGATTGGCAACATTGCCAAGTCCAGCCATCCAATGGAGCACCACAAATGAATCGTGTATATAAGGGCATCATGAAAAATATTTGCTGATGGCTGCATTGTGGGGGTCCCCTAACCCAACTCAATTTGGCACATGTGAGCAACAGAAATGAAAGTAAAGGACATGTCACAGATTCAGCGTGGGATGCGTTGCCCAATTTAAAGGAAGGTCATCAAAGTCAAATTGTGGGCAGAAAAGCACAAGAATGCGAGAAACAGCCTTCTTGTTGGGTTTGTAACTCGTTGGTTATGGCAAATGGAGAACATCGCATTCCATCTATTTGCACCATGCTAGGCGAGTAGGATCCATGAACATGGTCTCACATTTATGTTGTCCTTGTTAATTTGCCAAAGTCTTGGCTGATACCGTGTGCTTTAGATCCTTGACGAAGTTTAGAAATGCGCAAGGCCTCCGGCCCGAGGGTCTGGAGGGGGCGTGGAGAGGTGCGAAGGTTAACCATAAAATCTCAGTAGGTGCGCTGGTTGGTACTTCCGGATGTATGCACTGGTGCTTACTAAGAAAACGAGAACCAAATCGTGTGCTAATTGCGAAACCAGACACGGTGCCAGTTGTGCACACCCGCAGTCCAGAATTGCAATCTATATTACAAAATTCTCGAGGCCCGCGGCCCTTCCCAATCAGTGTTGTGTTGGAGGGGGGGGGGGAGGCTAAACGGGGGGCCCATTCAATGCACCCCCCCCCTTCTCAATATAACCCCCAAGGTACAAAGAATGTCAGGGAGTATTTAGTATATCCTTGCCCAAAGGAAGGCAAGGGATGGCACACACAACGGACACGGAGAGACGCTGGTCGGGACAATCAATCATCGTCATGTGCAAGTTGTAGTGCGTAGGACTGATTATGGATTGGCAGCTTGAAAATATGAAGCAATGCGACGTTGCAAAGGACCATGGTCCCTCGGTTCGGGCTTTGGTCATTGATCTCAGAGTCATCATCTCCATCAGATTCAAGGGATCCAGAGTTCTCATCAGGGTAGTCACTGTCACTCATTGTGTTTTCAGCAAAGACAAAGATGACCCGGAACAAATAGCACAAACAGCACAACATTCGCAAATAGTGGTCCGGCACAGCAACAAACCACAAAGGAAACAATGGCCTACATCACTCGTTTGGTGGCATTTCATTTAACATACCCCGGGGCATCTAGTATACCTCAGAGCATTCAATATACCACGGGGTGTAAAATTTGGGGGGGGGGGGGTTTACACTCCAGACTGCACGAAAAACTGACTGGCAGATGATAGACAGCAGCAAGAGGTTGACGCATGAGCGGCTGTAAGGCGAAAAGGGGTCGCACATAACTCTCGCCCTCACGGTCTGTTTGATACATCAATGGGCCTATGTCATTACTAGACTCTTTCGTCCGGTCCATAATTCCACTGCACATGCGCCGGTGATGGGCTGCTGACCTGCGGCGGTACTTGCGGCCAAGCTCATCCACTGTGGGCGCGGTCCACGGCTTGCGCTTGCGGCCTTGCATACTGCTGCGGCTGGACGCAATACGCCGTTGTGTCCAGTCAGCGCGCGGGATAGGAGTGCACCAGGGCGTCAATGATGGTTCGTCGGGGCAACGGACACTGCCCAGCTCAATCCACTTTGTAACGGAGATTTCATTGGGTCGTGTAACACAGTAGATCTCATCCAGGCCGCCCTTGTCGTACTGATTCGGCCTAAACTCAAACTCTCCAACGGGAATGCAGGGTCGCCCTTCAAGCGTCTTGGTTTCACGGTATACCTAAGAAAAAAAGGCATCCACACACACCAGGCTGGGCATGGGGGACAACAAACACTGCTCTTGCCGCTGCTGCTCTTGCTGCTGCTACTGCTGCTCCTGCTGCTCCTGCTGCTGCCCTTGCTGTTGCTGCTGCTGCTGCTGATGACGATAATGCCGGTAATGCCGATGCCGAGGAAGATGATGAGGACGATGCCGATGACGATGACGATGACTACCACAACTTTTGGGACTTGACCTCTGGCTCCCAGCCAGGGTCGTCCACGTCAGAGGCCTTCCTCTTTGCTTTTGCCTACTCCTTGAGCTCCTGCCTTCTCCTCTACTGTGGGGGGTGCCACAACAGAGGCTGGGGTCATGGGGTCAGTGTCTAGTATCTCTGCAACAGCCGCTGCTCATGGGGGAACTCTGAGGCTTCGGTACATCCCCCATGGAAACTGTGACGATGCCGATGTTCGACACCGAGTGGCTGCCATGCTCCACTACATAGAGTGTTTTCAAGTGGGATTGTTTGTACCTGGGGCCCTCCTGAAGTGCAATGCTCGCCGATTCGGAAAGAGGTCATCCACAACATCGGCCTGTTGTGCACCACAGCATTGTCTTCAAGCCTCCTAGCTGGCTCATTTCCCCAAGTGGGTCAATGTCTTGTCTGAGCTTGTCCAACAAGAACAGGATGATGGAAATCGAAAGGCCCAGTGTCCGCTGCAAAATTAAGTACAGCACCTACACGGCCTTCATGGAACGCAAAGCAATCCCAAACGCCAGTGGCCCACTCCCTGAAGGGATCTTTGGAAACATCGACCCCCCCCCCCGTCAAAATCTCCTTGGAAACATTGAATCCCCCCCCCCCCCGGTCAAAATCTCGTGTTCAGCCTTGGGTGGGAAGTACATCCCATAGGCGACAACCGCATCGTCTCTAACTCCATCAGTCAATATGTTGCTTTTTGGACATAGGCCAACGGCCCAAACATCACAAATGGGGACATTTTCCTCATCGATGAATGCAACAAGCCATTCAGACAACTAAGGCACATCAAATTCTTTGAAAGGCACATGCCAAATGTTGCAAAATCAGCCAAACTCCTCAGATGTGTGGACACAAGCACTTGCTTTCAGGTACCATTAGTGTAGTTGATAGTTAAACTTGAATCCCAATCCGTGTCGGTTGTCGGTCTTGCCCATGGTGCCAACAACGGAAAGCTTCTTTTGGGGGTCCAGAGGGGGGCGGGGGGTTGGCTGGTCAACCGCCGCGTTCCGCGAGGGGGGGGGGGGGGTCGTTGGGTACCCCAACATACATACCTCAAAATTATCCCCATGACGCGCTGATCATTTTGAACATACAAAGGTGGGGTAAAATCACCTCGCAGAGGTTGTTAGATCAAAGCCAGGCAGGCGTATATTGGGGAAAATGCCACATACCCCCCCATTTTGGGCCTTTTTGGGCCTATTCGCGTACCCTACCCCAAGGGGTTGAATTGTTAGTTTAACCCCTTGTAAAATCATTATTTTGTCCAATAAACGCATCCCCCAATGAGTTTTTGGTCGGGACCCCCCTAGACCCCCCCACTTGAAACCCACTTTTCCTCATTGACGCCGAGTCTCCGCCGCAGTGGTCCTGGGAGGCTGCGTGAGGCCCACTGGTGATCGCATCCGCCCTGGCGCACGTGGGCTGTCCCCCGGCTCCAGAGCTTGCGGGCCCTTGGTCTGCCCTTGCCCCACAGTGCTCGCGTCCCACCACGCCCGGCCGGTTTTCAGCAACGCCTGTGTGGTTCGGGGTGCCGCCGCCCCCACCCCTGGGCTGGGGGGGTGTCTGGGTCTGTACGCTTGCTGAGCCTAGCGACTGGGATGACAAGTGGACCACGGTTTGTGTCGCGCCAGAGCTCCGGGTTAGGTACTGGGTGGGGGTGTACACTGAGGAGCTGGGTTGCGCGCTGCACGCGCTGACCCGCGACGAGTGGGGGGCTGAGCCGGGGTCAGCGGCTGGGGGGCCGGGGGCTTCTGACGACGGCGGGGAGAGCGACGTCTCCTCCGTGGAGTGTGACTCCTCGTCGGACGTGAATGATGAACTGGTGGCTGCATTGTGAGCTCCTGTCGAACTGTGCCGGTGTTGTGCTGTTCTGTGCTAGGGTGCAGGGTGCTATAGGCCAGGCGCTGCCGGCCGACATTGGTGCACCGGGGGGGCCCGGTGCACTGTCACTGCCCACCATCTGATCTGGGGGGTCCTGTGCTCCGCCACGGTCCTCCGAGGCACCGCGGGGGGGCCTGCGGTGCTGTCACTGCCCATCAGACGCCAGTTGCGGCTTGGCCTAGGACGAAGCGATCAAAGTCATGGGCCCTCAGTTTGGGCTTCATGGCCTGTGTCCTCGGGATGCGGCCCCCGGAATGCTTCCTCTCCATCCATCCATCCATCCAGGTTTTTGAGGTTTTGGCCTTAGTGTGCGCTCTCCAAAAGACCCCGCCGGGTCCATGGGACACTACCACACACGTACACACACCGGCGACCCAAACACGTGAAGCAGCACTGATGCAGGCCTAAGCCCCAAAATTATAACAACTGACAGAAATATACCGCAACATCGACAACCCACCAACAAAGAATCTCAGACTCATATGCACCGCCGCACACAGTGAGGGGGCGGGCGCGGGGGCGGGTGGTGGGAACACAATAAATTTTCAACAAATCTGTACACACACAGAGATAGTGATCCCCTGTTCGTAAACGAAAAGGGGGCAAGACAAACAGGGGATCACAAAGGACAAAGCACCAAGGCAATTCAACAATTCACCTCTGGTACTCCTCATCCTTGTTCCCATGCACAGACCAAACACGCTCACCAAGCTGGAACCTACAGACATTACGAACCCAAACTGGGTCAGTGCTCGGCGCACGCAGCCAAGCAGCCACAGCACCGACGTGAACCCCAGCGTGCGAGTTCAGTGCGCTGTAGTCCCATCTGTCAAAATCCCCACCCACGCCTTCACGTCAGCGGCCCGTATCACTGCACGATTGCACCGCATCAGCACACATGTTGATCCTACTCAAGCAATAATCCAGACCGGATGGCGATTTCAACCACCTGGAAATAGCACATGCATTGCAGCAAACCCGCGCACCCCTTGGTCCCAAATACAGGAAAAAGCATTGGGCCGCAGCCATGGCGCCCGAATCCACAGGGGGCAGCTTCTGGTGCCCGCAGACAAACATCCACGGCGCCGGCGCCGACCACAGGGTACAGTGCTCGCATGCACAGGCCCCAAACTCCAGACCCCGCATATTCAGAACGGCGGGCGCTCACAAAGCACGGAACATGAAGCACACGCGCCGTACCAACACCTGCTTCCCTTGGACCCATATATAGGGCAGACGCTGGCCCCCAGCTCTCGTGTGCGACGACAGACTAAGGTACAGCCTACTATCCCCAACCCTCACAATCCAACGATGGCGGCACAGGTGATTCCCGCCCATCCCCTTAACATTCGCATCACCGGACGGGGTCTTCTGCTGCTCCGCAACACCATGCAGACGGCCCGCCAGGTCCTGCGCCGCCAGCTGCAGCACCCCCGGAGCATCCTCCTTCGAGCAAGGCCGCATGAAGACCAGCCTAGCAGCCAGACCCAACCAGATCCGCTTCACCGGCCGCCAGGCGAGGCGCCTCTCCAGCACAACCCTGAGGTGCTGTTGCGCACGTTCCCGCCTGCGCTGCAGCGCCTCCACCGACCGGCGGTGACGAAATTTTCCACGCATGCGGCGGCGGCGTTTCCCGCGTTTAGGCATGGCAAAAGCACTGAGCACCGCGAAAATGGCGAACCAGGTGTTTCCCTAAAACTAATAGAGAACACCTCACAATACCAACCCCCCCACCGACACCACCTCGCGAGGGTGCTTCAGCAACACCCGCCAGAGTTGAAACGCACGGAAACACGCCCGTTGCACATTAGACTGGAAATTGGAGTCCAACCTACTTGGCGGATCAGCCGGCTGTAACACGCCCGGCACCAGTCGGACCTCGACAATTAAACCAGACTGCAACAACCTCAGAACCAGGGCCCTCAGTAGCCTCTGCTGCCTTGACAGCCACGTGGACGCCCGCAGGGCCACCAACTGGCACGCAGATACCTGGGAGTCCGTGACCAGCACAACATAACTCCACCCCAACCTGACCGCCAACCTTACCAACCACACCAAGACCCAAAGCTCAGCGCTCTGCTGCGTGTGACGTGCAGGGGGGATCACCTGGGAACGGACACCTGACAATCGCGGGATGAATGCCCCTCCTCTATATCGAATGATATCCAATGCAGCATCCCCAAACATCACACAGTGTCGAACAGCCCATAAATCGGGCGTAGCAGACAATGCATGAAACACAGCAAGGCGTGCCGGTGTCGGGGGTTCCCAAGTATCCATACAACGGACGATCGCGGTACACAGTCCATGCAGCACCTTCAGTGGCGTGGGTCTCTCAAACCCTCCCCACCGATCACAACAATAGCTCCCCGCGAGCAGTGGGCCCCCCCCCAGACGGGGCCTAAAGTGCCAATGGATGAAGCCCAATGCCTTGGAGAGCAACCGGGAAGAAGGCCTGGACCTCGTGGCCAGCCTGAGCCAAATGTTGAACATCTGGAGAAAGGCCCTTGGATGTGAACGGATCGTGCGCACTCCCAAATTTATGTACTTCCCTAGGAAAAATATATCCGTAACCGGCTCCAACGTACTCTTTCCCGACACAATAAAACCAGCCTCCTCTAGCGCCCTGACCACGCGAGCAGTCACAACACGCAAACGCGCTGGATCCGGCCCCAAAATCAAAAAATCATCTAAATAATGGAAGAGGGTGTACCCCTCTGGGATCAAGGGTCGCACTATCCTTCCCAACGCCGTCTGACAAAACAACGGGGAATGTTTCCAACCAAACGGCATCCGCGACATACAAAACACCCTCTCCACACCTTCCCAACGCATTCGGAACCGAAAGGCTCTCTCGTGTCGTCTTGGCAACTTAAAACTCCAAAAGGCGTTTTTAAGGTCCACGTGTGTACAAAACAACGGCCTATCGGCCGGCCAATCCGCCAACTTCTTGGAGATTTGCTCCCAACCATCCAACGAGAAAGACAGCGGCTTATGTAAGCTCTCATTGAACTCAACGAGATTAAATATAAGGGACACTTTTTTTGTGGACTTCGGGATCACAAACGGCCAGCATGTCGCCCTCAAAGGGCAATTTTCATCCATAATGGTAACTATCTCCTCACGCAACAACCATTTAACCATGGGTCGCACCAAAGCCTCCCTATTAGACGAGTGACTTTCTTCTTCCAAGTGAAAATCGGACACAGACGCCTCAAAATCAGGGGGGGCCAACTCACACCACAGATCATCGGAAATCGTGTAGTTTCCCACCGCCCCCAAACCCCTCTCCACCAGCTGCGGGTCCACCCTGCCCACCTGCGGCACTGGCGACGTAGACAAATGCAAAAGAGCCTGCCAAGACTCAGCGGTAAATTCTGACAGCGCGTTAAAAATTATATCCGGCGCTGACCGCAAACGGTAGTCCTCACACGTCACAAACAAGCGAAGCACAAACAAATGGAGTCGCTTCATGAGTAGCAGAACCCCGCAAGACAGTGCCTGGTGAAGCCACGGTAAGAATGTAAAGAAGGCTTGCAAAAATTGGACAAACAACGGAACTGGTTCCGAACGCACATACAACAGGTCTGCCCTGGTCAGAGGGCGGGGCCCCCCATCCGCCAATGTGATAACCTGCAGCGATCCCTGCGCTGAACTCAGCACTGGGCCACCAACAGGCTCGTCACAGCCTGATGGGGTTTCGCGAATCGCCCCCACGGGGGGCGAACTTCCAGGCGACCCCCCCCCCCGCGCTTGCCTGCCGCTGCACTGCCGCCTTGGCCCTGATTCTCCGGTGGGGAACGCACAGCCACTTTGCTGGCAGGCCCGACTGGAGGCCCATCAGGATGCCCCCTCTTGGAGGCAGGCCGTCTCGCTTTTGCATTACCCAGGCCCACCTTCGCGCTCGCCGCATGATGCCGCTGGACAGATATGCTGGACAGATATGGAACCGCCCAGACCAACGACTCGCCGCTTGGGCCTCGGTTTACTGTCGCCGTCGACCTCTGCTGCGCCACTTCTCGGTGTCTTGCCGGCTCCCTTAGATCGCAGCCTCCTCTTGCCGCCCCCGACCTGAGGTCCGGTTCCCGGCGTGAATTGTGGAGGGCGTTCCCCCGGATCAGCGGGCGGTGCGGGCTTCGCGGTGGAGCCACAGGCGCTTGCTGTGGACACGGCGGAGGCCGAAGACTCCGAGGGGACGGACGAAGAATCCGAATCAGACTCCACGTCGTCCATTTCCCCTTGATGCGGCGCCACATCCATATCAGGAAGAGATACCACAGGCCCCACAGGCACCGGGGCAGCGATTTCCAGCGACGCCTTCGGGGACTTCCTTTCGGGATTAGCATACATGGGGTCACCCCACAGGTCGGCCAGCAGCACAGCCAACCGCTCACCAGGAGTCTGGCCACCCACAGGCCATGGAAGCACCAAAGCCCCAACCACCGCAGGGTCAGAGTAGCCCAGAGCGTACTCCAACGCCGTGGCCAGTCGTTTCCACCTCCCCCACCAAACGAAATAGGCCACATTTGGAGAGCGGTGGAAGGCGGCCGCAGCGCCCCCCCGCCGCAGGGAATGCCACCGATGGTCACTATACGGGGAATCACGGAGGAGGTCTGCGAAGATCTTCTCCACTGCCTCAACCCCTCCCCTAACCAACGGTTGACCCTCCGGGACGCAGCTTGCCGCGGCGTAGGATCTAAGGAATCGGACCCACGAGCGTCCCCACTCATAAAGCGGGCGCCGCACTTCCCTGTGGCCTCCAACCTTGGTAGTGACGAACAGGACCACGGAATCGCTTGCCAGTCCCGCTGGCGTGATGGACACCGCTTCTGAGACTCGCAAGAGGAGAAGCCAACTGAGGTTCGCCAACGCCGCCACTGCCTGCTCAACTGGTGAGGCCGCTCTGGCCCACAGGAGGCTGAGACCCTCCGGTCCCGGGTATGGCTGCCCCGGTGTCGGTTTTCCAGACTTTGCAAGTCTCCAGTGGATGGCCTGAACACAGCTAGGGAGCAGCCTGATATCTTCCGCCGCTCGAGACGCGGACACATAACCCCTGAGGGTGGATCTGGCCTGCCCCATAGAGACCCTTGACGCCAAGAAGTCAGACAACGTGTCAGTAAGCGGCGTCCGCAAAGCCCTGGTTCCCTCATACTTCGCCACCGCGGACAGGGCGGAACGGTATCGGGCTTGCGTTTTTGGGGCCCAGCCCCGAACGCCCACGGCCGCCACCCTAAACGATCCAACAGCCGCCATCGCCATTGCCCATCCCGCCGCCGCCGCGCTGAAGGTCGCTCTGGCAGCAGGTAAGGCCTCGCGGGTGGGGATTGGACGCGCGGGTTGGGAATCTTCACACCAACACGGCCATCCCCACCCCGCCCTGTCGCAGTGGCGACAGTCCCGTCAGGACCAGTGGGGACACTGGAAATGCCAGTGCCTCAACTGCTCTGATGGGACGCCCTCTTTGGCGCATCTCTGGCAGTCGCCAGACGGGCGGGCGGATATGGGCACCCACCTTCCTTTCTTCGTCATCTAATGAAGGACGCCTTGTCGCATAGCGAAGTCGATGCCCTTATACTTAAAGGACGGTCCCCCGTTTTTGACCGCATCTGGCCAGCTCATGGCATCCAGCGGGTTTGACGGGTCCGCCCGACTGTTGGACTCCGGCGCGAACCTCTGGGCGTACGCCTGCTGGGAGTCGAGGATGATACCCCGAATCCTGTAGGCCAGCCTGTCGCCCCTCGGGCATTCCATCGCATTGCCCATCACGTCGGACGGCCTGACCGGTGCAGCACTTGCGCTTCTAACGTAGTCCCGCAGTGCCTCGCCTGACTGGCGCATCCAACTGGCTACTTTGTCGCCCCCCAGCATCTGCTCCACTGCCTCTGCGGTCAAGTCCGGCACTGAATTTCTCTCCGCGACGGCCAGGCTCTCCAACCGTGCTTGTAGGTGCCCGATCGCCTCTTGCTGGGACTGCAGCAACACGCGCAACTCCTCAGGCGACATCTGGCTGGTGTCCTGCACCGGCGCGCCCGCCCCAGAACCCGAAGCTCCTTGGTCTGGGGCCCCAGACGACGCACTCTTAAACGGGGAGCGAAAGACCTGCATGCTGCTTCACAAAAACACAATAAATTTTCAACAAATCTGTACACACACAGAGATAGTGATCCCCTGTTCGTAAACGAAAAGGGGGCAAGACAAACAGGGGATGTGGGGGGGGGGGGGTCAAAAAATGACCCCCCCTTTTTTTGGGTCGAAAATCATGAATCTTTTGGTTTTTTCGATTTTGAGCCGAAAAAGTGTTCCCGGGTCCCGACTCCATGGGGTTTGTATGGGGCGGAGTGGGACAAGCGCTCATGCAGCTCATGCACTTTCCAGCCATTTTTGCTATGTTGGCGGTTTTGGCGACCTCGGTGACCCCGTGGTACCCACTCTCAGGGGTGTGAGTGGGGATGTCGTGACAATATATGCCTACTAGGATACAAAAGGACGTTTTTTGCTGTCTCTAGCCCTGCCAAGGGCCGGTCACAACCCGTGCCAAAGACACGAAATGACCGTTTCCACCAATAATGGCTTACATGAGTGCATGGGCCGGTGCACATTCAGCTTAAGCAGTTTTTAACCTTGGACAGCTCAAAAATCGAAGATTCCGAAACTTACTTTTTTGATACCATGATCACCTAAAGCTATGTAAGCTATGTAAGCTATGTAAAGCATGTTTTAGGCCGTATTTATGTGTTTTTCACCCGATTTGGGTATTGGGCGCGCGGATGGGGGGGAGGGGGGTCTCCCAAGGGATTGGGTCACAACCTGCTAATGCAGCTTTTTACCTTGGACAGCTCAAAAATCGAAGTTTCCGAAACTTCTTTTTTTTGATACTGTGATCACTTAAAATGACCATCCAAGCTATGTAAAGCATGTTTCACGCCGTATTTATGTGTTTTTTTAACCCTATTTGGGTATTGGGCGCGAGACTGGGGGGGGGGGGGGGGGGGTGTCTCCCAAGGGATTGGTACACAACGTGCTAATGCAGCTTTTCAGCCTACACAGCTCAAAAATCGAAGTTTCTGAAACTTATGTTTTTGATATTGTGATCACCTAAAATGAACATCCAAGATATTTAAAGCATGTTTTAGCCCGTATCTGTGTAGTTTTTACCCTATTTTGGGGGGATGGTGCCTGGGGTAGATTCTCTGCGAGGTGGAGTTGCCAAAGGCAATAGATTTTTTTTGCCCATAGGCACAAGGGGACCGACTCCGCGGGTCCTAGGACGCCAACTATCCCCCCCCCCCCCCCCCAAGGTGCCTCCGGCCAACGTTAGTATTACAACTACGCCAGCTTCGGCAAGCCGGGCTTCCTCAAGCAACGCCGCATGCCTTGCTTTTGTGACTTGTGTTTGAAAGGAGCCTATCACCGGTGTCCGAACGCTGCATTTTGTGGTGCTTGGGAGACGGTGAAGACAAAGAAGGAGTAGACAATCTCAAACTTGTCCCAAGACGTGCCTGAACACAGCATACTATGTTTCGTGAATTGTGTCATCATGTTGTTGAGTTGAAAGGTGGGACTTGGTTTTTTGAAATCTCCACATCAAACTGCATCAATCCACCCCGCATTTTTATTGGCAACGGAACGATATGTTAGAGAAATTAAGAGCACAAGGCAAGTAGTGGACAAACCAGCTAGCAGCTAGTCTGCCAGTTTCGTAGATTTCAAGCAGCGGGGTCTAAGATTTCCCAGCCGTACAGCCCCGCCAGCGTTTCAACAGGCCGTGGGACCTATTTTTGTTGGATTCCCCATATTCAAAATAGGGGGGGGGGGGGTAGGGTCACCACCCAAAGTGGTGCCAACCACAGGACGGCCGAACCGAGTTTCCTGAAATTCGTCTGCTAGTCCCACAAACAAGGGGGTTTACCCCCCCCCCCTGTCCGAAAACCGGGCGGGTTAATTAATGGTTTTGATGGGTTTTTGCCAGTGTTGGCCTTTTTGTCGCCGCTACGTGAAGGGGGGGGGGGGTATGTCTAACTTTTTGAAATCGCTTGGAAAAGGGCTTTTCGGAAATGTATGGGTTCGGGATGGGGGGTGACCATATTTTTGAGAAGTACGGACGCAATTGTTGACAATTTCGCTCTGGAGGGCAGTGCAGGCAGACAGGGCATGTGGACGATGGTAACACATTTATGCAAACATCGAATTGTATGACATGTCTGACAAATCAGGCGCTTGGGAAGCACATTCGGAGTCTTGGGAAGCATTGGCTGGCTTCTCGCAAACTTTACAGGCATCCCAAGGTCCAGAAATTTGGGCGTTCTTGCATGCGTCCCAATCACCTGTGACACACTTGCTGCCACCGACATCGACTCCGCGAGGTCGCGGAGGTTGACACCCATCGCCACCCTGTGGCGTTTGGGGAGGGTGGTAGGGGCAGTTTTGGTGCGCATTGACATTGGGTGTGGTCACTTGAAAAGAGCAAAAAGAAAGGCAATGGGCAGGGGCAACAATGGGTGATGGCACATGGTGTAGTGTAATACAGTGCAGTTCGGCGCAGAAATCACGCCCAGAAAAACCTCGAAAAAATCAGTCTCGGAGTAATTTATTTGTCATACCGGTGACTTGAAACCTGAAACTTTTATAAATTGTAGAATTTCAAGGGCTTTCTGGAAGGTATACACATACCCCTCCCTTTGCAACGGTATTTTTGCGCCCCGGACGAAAAAAACCATCAAAACCACACCAAAGGGCCAATAAACCCCCCGTCGCAGGTTTTCGGACATATAGAATTTCAAGGGCTTTCCGAAAAGTGTCTTAGCCCGTTTTGGGCCCTTGGTGATGCGTTTGGGCCCATGGAAAATCCCAAAATGCTCTGGAAATGGGCCGTGTTGGGACCAAAAATGGGTAAAGAATGGGAAACACGCTTTTCCAAAAGTGATCCTGAGCTCAACATGGGCTCGTTGCACTTGTTTGTGCACCCCAAATGGTCCAGGATAACTACTGGAAAAACGTGATTTTCACCCATTTTTGACTCATTTTCATCCCAAAAGGGCCCATTTTCAAGGCATTTTGGGATTTTCCATGGCCCAAAACGCGTCACCGCAGGCGCAGAATGGGCTAAAAACTTTTGTTTGGGCATCCCAAATGGTCCCAGATCAATTTTGGAAAAACATGTTTTTGACCCATTTTTGACCCATTTTTGGTCCCCAAACGGCCCATTTTCAAGGCATTTTGGAATTTTCCATGGGCCAAAACGCGTCACCACAGGCTCAAAATGGGCTAAAAACACTTGTTTGAGCATCCCAAGTGGTCTAGGAACAGTTTTGGACAAAATCTTTTTTTTCCCGCCCCGGGGACCCTGGTGGACCCACCGTTGGCCCCCACCGCGCGCGGCCCGGGCTGCCCTCCGGCTCAACCAAGTGACCACTGGTGCACGGGTCTAGGTGCCTCGTTGCGCAATTCTGAGGGTTGGAAACCACAAAAAAGAGGGGGGGTTGCGGGTGGACTAGGTGCCCTCGGAATTTGGTTTTGAGCCACGTAGCCCAAGATACGGCCAGTTCTTAGTTTTGGGGCTTGTTGACACAAACTTTGCGCACATTATGGGCCATTTTTGGCCATTTTTGGGCCGTTCCGCGGACACGTTGTGGAGTTAGAGGGCAACAAAGGGCTCTTTGTCACGGGGGAATTCAAGCGCACATGGAGTGTGGCTACCGTTTCCCTTCGTTTGGCCGTTCTGATTGGGTTTCGGGGCCGTTTTGGGCCAAAAAAGGCTGTTTTGGGGCACAAAATGTGCAGTTTTGGGAGGGCACCTCCCGACCACTGGTGAGTTTTTGGCTCAAAAGTTGTATTTGGCAAGGCCACCACCCAGGCTCTAGGCTAGCCACAGTAGAGTAGAGCCCGAAGCGTTCGGCCAAAACGGAAAGTAGAAGTGCTTGCTTGCTTGTTGCTTGTTCGCTAGATAAGGGGAGAGAGGTGTAGTAACATATATATACATATACATACATTTTTATATTGTCATAGTCATAGTCATAACCACTTATCATGCCGTGTACTGGAGTTACCGGGCATCTCGCACCGACAGGTGGTTCCTGCCTTGCTCGATCCCGTGTGCCTGAGGTGGCCCATAGCATGACGGAGGACCCAGAGGACCGGGGATACCGGCCAACCACGCTTTGGGGGCAATGGCAACTGCAGAGCATTAGCATTAGCAACGGCGACGAGCGCTGGCCCGTCAGATCGCCAGGGGTAATGGGTCAAGAGCCGGCCCCGTCGTGGTGTCCTCCCCTGATGTCCTTTGACGTATCATCCCCTCGGCCCACGTGCACCCTACAACCGGCATTGCACATGCAAAAGTCCATGGACGTGCAGCCAGGGTTTCTGGGGAGCTCCAGCCTAGCCTGGCCCTCATCCTTCATCGCCCCCTTGTGTGTATCGGATAGGCCAACAGTACTTTGTGCCCCCCCCCCCCCCCCCGGGCACCTCTTTTGGACCCCCAGACCGAGATACATCATCGTACACATGCACACGGTAATATTCCATTGCCACCAATAGCCGGCAGCCGCGCCCATGGTGAACCCCCTCTAGACCCCACATATATAGGACTGTGTCCCTCACCTCAAGGTAGTGACCTGAGCCAACCCGTGGTAATTGTACATACTCTCGTATAATATAACACGAGGGTCTACAGGGGGGATGCCGGTCACCCCGCAGCATGAGAGGCACAACTGGTGGATATCGCTGGCTGGGATTCGGGCTGTTGGGTGCCGTAGCTTGGTTATCGACCCCCTATAGGGGTACCCACCTGAGGTCCGCTCTGGGCCGTGGTAACCAGGTTCACCTCATCTGGCCCACATACGTTCCCCCGATGCCTACCCTTGACCCTTACCTGCACTGATTGGCCGGCTCCTGTGGTTGTGCCATCTCCGCCACAACGGTGGCCAGGCTGCAGGTTCAGCATCCACCGACGACATGGCATGCCTACTTATAGCATGGGCCTCTGCCTCATCCCCTGGACCTCTCATACATGCACGGTGTACAATGGTACATCACGGGCCGCTCATGCCACTCTACCCCTATATAGCCCTACAAGCTCGCAATCACCGCTTAGGCTGTGCCTGCTGCTACCGCCGGTGCGTTGTACCACCGCCCGCTCGCACCGCCACTGCGCCACACCAGGACACTAGGCGCCGCATATGCCCATTACCCGCGAGTGCCTCACTCTGCGCCCGCCACCACCATCGCCCCGCCGCCGTGCTACCGGCTACATTTGCAGAGGTCAAACGGTTAGGCTATGTACATGCTTGCAGGCATTGTCCCTCTAGTTTGCTTGTGGGGCTAGGGGATGCCCTAGTACGCCCTCTGAGTTGTTTCAGGGGTCAGAGGGGGGGTCACGGGACACCCCAGTACTCCCACTGAATTGCTCTTGGGACCCGTGTGCGGCCCCTATACCTCCCTAGGTTGGTCCCGGGGTCAGGGGACACCCCCATACTCCCACAGATTTTCTCCCGGGGCCCGTGGGCGGCCTCGGTACCTCCCTGGGTTAGTCCTAGGGTCAGGGGACACCCCAATACTCCCACTGAATTGTTCCTGGGACCCATGGGCGGCCCCTATACCTCCCTAGTTGGTCATGGGGTCAAGGGACACCCCCATACCCCCATGGATTTTCTCCCGGGGCCCGTGGGCGGCCCCAATACCTCCCTGAGTTGGTCCTAGGGTCAGGGGGCACCCCTATACCCCCACGAAGGTTCTTCTTCCGGGTCCTGTGGGCTGCCCCAATACCTCCTTGGGTTGTTCCTGGGTCAAGGGGCACCCCCCAAGCGGCATCCCCCCGCTGCCAGGCCGCATACATGTACAGTCGCCCAAGCTGTAATGCCCGCCTCAGACGTCCATGCCCACGTCCTTCTCCGGTCGCCATTCATCATCAACTTGTAGCACCTTCGCATATCCCATGTGCCCATCCAGGCTGCGGTGACTCCACGCGCAGCCCGACCTATCGAGCTGCTCCCCGCAGCCCGTGGCCAACACCAGTAGCGCTGGCATGGGGAGAGACCCCGGTGCCATGGGAATACCCTACAGGGGTTTGGTCCTTATTACCCTGGTCGGGACGACCCATGACACCTCACTATTGTATGTGGCGACCCGGGGCAAGCGGGCGTAGCCATACATCGTTCGAACCGTGCGTGCGGGGGCGGTACCGTGCACTATCAGGCCGGCACGACCTGCCACGTCACGATGGCCGTCATATCACACCCACCGCTGCCGCACGCACAGGCCAGTAGGAGGACACGTCTCATATGCTATCTCCGCCGCTGCATCCACCAGACGGACAACACTCTGCATTCCACCCACCGTTGCGCTTGGTCACACAACATCATCCACGTACCCAGCCATTCCCCTATAAAACCCCTCTGTTATACCAAAGCCACACGACCCGGGAGTCGCCGTCCAGCGCAGCCCACCATAGTAGCAAGGGAAGTACCGCAATCGGGTCATCTAGGCAGCGCACTCCATCCACCTGTGCATCCCGTAAGTCGCGCTGGATTGCCTTCCACGCGCTCGACAACAGTTGTCCTGAGTGCCGCATCACCCACCTGGAGTTGGGCCACCCCTTGCCGGTGCGCTCTCGGCATGACCCACATAGCGGGGTAGAGGCACATTGGTGCACCCATACCGGCGCCATAGTGCCGCACCCGTTGCATACTAGCGGAAGTATCGATCGAGAGGGGACACGGCCGCCTTCGTAGCGTTGAGACCACAGGTCTTGCCAAACATCATTGCAGGCCTCGTGGCGGCGGAGAAATGAACTCGCCAGGGCACAAGTGGTAGCACTACTGAGCAGACTCCGTTTCGCCTGGTCCCACGTTGACGTCGGGGCGAGAACCGGCTGTCTGTCCAACCCTCCTGAGAGGTATTCGAGCAGCCGGGGCCATCGCACTGCCTGGAGGCGCGGTTTGCCCCCTGCTAGGAGCCTCGATCCACAGTCCTGCGCTTTGCCATGCTTTTCCAAAAGTGATCCTGAGCTCAACATGGGCTTGTTGCACTTGTTTGTGCACCCCAAATGGTCCAGGATAACTATTGGAAAAACGTGATTTTCACCCATTTTTGACTCATTTTCATCCCAAAAGGGCCCATTTTCAAGGCATTTTGGGATTTTCCATGGCCCAAAACGCGTCACCGCAGGCGCAGAATGGGCTAAAAACTTTTGTTTGGGCATCCCAAATGGTCCCAGATCAATTTTGGAAAAACATGTTTTTGACCCATTTTTGACCCATTTTTGGTCCCCAAACGGCCCATTTTCAAGGCATTTTGGAATTTTCCATGGGCCAAAACGCATCACCACAGGCTCAAAATGGGCTAAAAACACTTGTTTGAGCATCCCAAGTGGTCTAGGAACAGTTTTGGACAAAATCTTTTTTTTCCCGCCCCGGGGACCCTGGTGGACCCACCGTTGGCCCCCACCGCGCGCGGCCCGGGCTGCCCTCCGGCTCAACCAAGTGACCACTGGTGCACGGGTCTAGGTGCCTCGTTGCGCAATTCTGAGGGTTGGAAACCACAAAAAAGAGGGGGGGTTGCGGGTGGACTAGGTGCCCTCGGAATTTGGTTTTGAGCCACGTAGCCCAAGATACGGCCAGTTCTTAGTTTTGGGGCTTGTTGACACAAACTTTGCGCACATTATGGGCCATTTTTGGCCATTTTTGGGCCGTTCCGCGGACACGTTGTGGAGTTAGAGGGCAACAAAGGGCTCTTTGTCACGGGGGAATTCAAGCGCACATGGAGTGTGGCTACCGTTTCCCTTCGTTTGGCCGTTCTGATTGGGTTTCGGGGCCGTTTTGGGCCAAAAAAGGCTGTTTTGGGGCACAAAATGTGCAGTTTTGGGAGGGCACCTCCCGACCACTGGTGAGTTTTTGGCTCAAAAGTTGTATTTGGCAAGGCCACCACCCAGGCTCTAGGCTAGCCACAGTAGAGTAGAGCCCGAAGCGTTCGGCCAAAACGGAAAGTAGAAGTGCTTGCTTGCTTGTTGCTTGCTGATTGCTTGCTTGCTTGTTGCTTGTTCGCTAGATAAGGGGAGAGAGGTGTAGTAACATATATATATACATATACATACATTTTTATATATATTTCCATATATGTATGTAGACACAAGGGGCAACAAAAAAAAAATTGTCCCCTTGGAAAGCCAAGGGGAAATTTTCTGGCACCTTTGGCACAAACAATTTTCTCCAAAATTTCAAATTGCAAACAGCGGGGTTCAAGAACTTTTGGGGGGTGGGGGGGGGGGGGAGGGGGGGGGCGGTCGGACTGGAACAGTCCGCCCCCCCCCCACATTGGGTCCTTTGGACCAACAGCAAGACATTCATCACGGCAAATTTGAATCCTGCATGCACAGAGCAACTTTTGGAAGAGTACTGAGAGGAGGGTACACCCCTCTTTGGCGCATTGCATTGAATGCCAAAGCTACAACTCATCCAAATGCCAATATCTTCACATCATGCTCCCACACATGTGACGTGAAGAATACAAACAGTTTTATGTAAGACATCTAACACACAAAAATGGCATGTATACAAGTGAAGTACAAGTGGATGGACACACTGTTTGCTGTGGGCCTTGATTCTAGGGATGCATGACGTGATATTTGGCAAACCGCAACTTCTTGATCCACTTGAGTTGTGCAACGACCTCATTGTTGGTTGGATTCCCCACTCCGTCCGTCTAGGACATAAACCCCATGCAATCATTTGAGGGATTTAGAGGGACGCTCCCTAAAACTAGGTATACAAACCGAGTTTTCGAACTTATTGAAATTGACCAAGTTGTCGCGGAAGGTGTCAGACCTACAAATGCAGATTGCAAGATGCGCTAGGGGCCCAAAAGTTCTCCTCATTGTTTCACTGTGTTTTTGTTAGAAGAAAGTACATCACACGGCATACAAATGTCAGACGTCTATAGGTCCGTGCATACTAGCATCTTGATGTCATTGGAATCCAACTTGTTAACCATGGAGATGCCATGCACTTTCTTCTCCTCGGATCCTCCTTGCTGCTATGGCCTGGCATTTGAATCAGGTACCCCCTTCGCAACATTGCCTCCAAAGGTTCCCAAATTGATAGAAATGAAGATCCATGCTACTATTGCTTCTTCAAACAAATGACATTTAGGTGACCAACCACATCCACAAAGGTCTGTTGTTGAGTATCACGTTGTGATATCTGGTGGGCCCCACCTGTAGCCTGGCACTCCTCAAGACGTGTATGAACCAGCAAAATGCACCTAACCACCACACGATAGCGCTCATCCAATTGAGACTTTGTAATGGCATGTACCCATCAACTATTTTCAAATTCATAGCATGCTTGCACAACTATGGTGTCCTCCAATGACCCGATATCTTCTAGCTGAGAGATATGAAAACATTAATGGGCATGTCATACCTCTGGCATCAAGAGAGATGGTCATGTTCATGTGAGACGTCTGATGCATATTGTAATGCAGGTGCAGACACACTTCCTCGCTCCTTCAACAAACAATCTACAAGTCCAAGGTCTTGTCCATTGTAGTTTCGTAGGGTCGGGTCATTCCCATGGTTTGGACGTAGCTTCCGGCCTTGCCAATGCCCTGCTTTTAAGTCCTAGTCCACCATGTCCAGGCAAATCATCTCAATCAACACCTTTCTTGTGGTCTGTTAGCATCCTCATCGCAGTGGCATCTTCAATATCATCATCATCTAGCACTGCACCATTGTGTTGTGGCCTCACAGTGGCTAGAGGGGGCCACAAAAATGTATGACCAAGCTCTATCCGATTGGGCCAGTGTTGGAACTCCCTCTTCTTGAGCATTGCCCACGTCCCGAACCTCCTGCACTATAACTTTCATCATCATTATTTGCCCCTTCCGCATCCTTCGGTTCTTCTTTCATTGCTTTTGTCCTACAATGATGCCAAAAACCTAGTGTTCACACACTCACTAGATTCGGATTCCTCCTTGTTGGCAACCTCCTATGTGCTGCCACTAGGCTTGTCCATGGCAAAACATGACTAATGGCAGAGAACATGGAGCAATCGCCAAAAATAGGCCCATTATTTAGCATTTGGCCGCATCAAATCACGGGTCATGAATCCCAAAAAAAGGTAGAGGGACACAGGGTTTGGGAAGGGAGGCTACGGGGCACATAAGCAACGCAAAAGCAAAACATAGAAGGCAGATTGTCCTTAGCACATGTCCCGATGGGCATCATGGGGGCATACATCACGGTAGTGTACAGCTCAGGTGCGTGGGGGGGCGGGGCAGAAACCCCCCGCTCCCCACAAAAGAAATAAACAACCACGAAACAGTGGGAGCAACACTGCACAATACACACACAACCCCCAAACTTCAACTTCTGGGTAGAAACTTCAGATTGGGAAGGGAGGCTACAGGGTGCAACACAAAAGCAATACACAAAAAGGTAGATCGTGCTCAGCACATGTCCTGATGGGATATTGGTGCCTGAGGGACCCCGCATGCACGGCTTCCCACACATGAACAGGTAGAACCGAGCGAGGACAAAAAATATGTGCAACAAATCCAAGACCACTACAAACTCTGCGCCGGGGCCCTTCGAAAAAAATGACTCGGTGGGTTGTGGCCCGGAGTAGGCCACGCCTGATGCCAAATGGCGTGTCGTCCACTAAGGTACATAAGAGACCCCCGTATAAAAACATGTGTCGATGGGTTGTGGCATTCTTTTGTGGGGAGAGGGCGGTTTTTGCCCCACCCACCCACCCGAGCTGCACATTAACGCATCGTATGGGCCTACGATGCCCCTTAGGACATGTGCTAGGGTTGTTTGTTTCTTTTGTGGGGAGAGGGGGGTTTCCGCCCCACCCACCCGCCCAAGCCATACACTTCTGCATTGTATGTGCCTACGATGCCCCTTAAGACATGTGCCAAGGTTGTTTATTTCTTTTGTGGGGACAGGGGGGTTTCTGCCCCACCCACCCACCCGAGCTGCACATGGCAGAAACCCCCCTCTCCCCACAGAGGAAATAAACAACCTTAGCACATGTCCTAAGGGGCATTGTAGGCACATACAATGCAGTAATCCTCACTTGCTTGCTTTGGTCTTCATGGCTCCTCTTCTTGTTCTTCGTTGCCGTTTCTTTGTGCTAAAGTTCATTTCAACTATGCACATGTAACTTTCCCGGCCCTTAGTGCTCATGCACAACAACGGGATCCGGTGCACTTTGGCGTGGGCTTTGGACTGCATGGTCACATTCTAGACCGTAGACTAGTGCCAGCACATCGGTCATACCCTTAGTCAATATCTATCACAAATTGCCCATCGGACCACTCGCCACCAGTGCTTCATGGTGCCACGGAACAGTGATACCAGCCCCGGATCTAGGAGCCGCAACCCGCTTTGAGCGACATTGTACCCCATCCTCAGCGTTGTTGGGTATGAGTTGCAGATCGTGATCTTCCTTACCTAGTACAACATTGTCGTATGGATCCCCGTGACGGCTATGTTGCTAGTTTTTGGCATGAGTAGGATGGCTACATGTGAGAATGTTCCGCCAACAGCTCCTCAAGATTGAATGAGGTCGGCCATAAGACTCACTAATAGTATCTGAATCGTGTGTTGAAGAACATCATAGTTGATGCTTCGGACCCGATCGCTTTGTCTAACGATGACAATGATTGGGAAGCACTCAAGGTCGTCAAATTGCTCCTTTTTCACGGGAACAGTTTCGAGTGTGCAAAGCGATGCTCAGTTTCGCATCAGGGACCTGGAGGTGCGCGATGTCCACTTGCTCAAGAAGGGCGCCGCAAAAGTCATGGAGTTCCCGGAAGCAACAGTGGATTCCGGCAACATCGATGGTTGTTGATTGTTCGCACTCAGGGTAGGTGTGGTGAGGGTGTGTGTCTTTTATTGCTTGCATGGTCACAGGACCTCCTTTGCTAGCCAGTAGCTGGCGGTGCGAGGAGTTCCAGACCGGGCATGGTGGGCAGTTGTGCTCCCCCGGGCCTCCGGTGCACCAATTTTTTTGGGGGGTGTTGTTGGCAACTGGACAGCCCTACTTGCACATCTGTTGCATCCACGATTCCGCCTCCATGCGCGGGCTGGGAGTGACCACCCTCGGTCCCCATGCAGGCACTAACAACATCTACGTATTTCGGACACACTAGAGAGAAATGGGGAATATAATGGAGCGGATACCGTGTGAGGGGCTCGTCGTGATCGTGGAGCAACACTTGCTTAAAGTTGATTGCAGTAGTGACCCCGCAGGGCCTTATTGCAGTGCCCCGCGCCCACGAAGTGGTTAGTATTGTCTTTGTCCCCATTGTAGATAAAGGGGCTAGTTTCACCTTTGTTATGCCCCAAGGCACATAAAGCGGCTAAAGGTGACTATGCAGTGCCTCATGGTGCAGTGCCCCACGCCCATAAGGGGGCTAGTTTTGTCTTTCTACTGGAACATTGTGACTATTTGTTAATTACACTCAGAGAGGTGTTGTCAATGTGTGTGTGTGTGTGTGTGTGTTTGTGTGTGTGTGTGTGTGTGTGTGTGTGTGTGTGTGTGTGTGTGTGTGTGTGTTTGTGAATGTCGTTATTATGGCACAAATGCATATGTGTTGCGAAGGGGTGTGTTCTTGACACCTTGAATTTGTGAAGGGGTTTTGTTCCCTTAACCCCGGATTTTTGAAGTGACCCGCAGGGGCTCGCGGATACCCGGTTTGTATTGTTGTCTACTAGGGCCGAGGGTATACATGGGATGGCTTATGTACCTTTGTAGATGTCACGCCATTTGGTGTGAGGCAGGGGTCCCCTTTTCCACATGTCCTAGGGGGCATCGTAGGCACATACAATGCAGAAGGGTACGGCTCGGGTGGGTGGGTGGGGCGGAAACCCCCCTCTCCCCACAAAAGAAATAAACAACTTGGAAATGGGAAGTGGGAGAAGCAACACAACACTACACATACACACGAACCCCAAACTTCAGTTTCGTGGTAGAAACTTCAGAACAAAAAAAAATCTAGGCACTTTGCATTGCAGTTTCATAGTCACCAAAAAATTGCACTGAAAAAAAAGTAACAAAAAAAGTAATTTGCGGCAATGCAAAAAAAGTTGTGACCACCAAAAAGAACAGACCTGTGTTGCATATGACAAAATAAAATCTCCTGCGGTAATATTTCAATGTGTGCAACCACACAGATGTGCGGTATGATCGGCCTCCATGCGGTGTGTGTTCTGCCAGGCGGATGATATGTCCCCCAGGG
Organism: Eutreptiella sp. 'Long Island Sound 2002'; assembly: GCA_964036045.1. Classification (NCBI taxonomy): domain Eukaryota; phylum Euglenozoa; class Euglenophyceae; order Eutreptiales; family Eutreptiaceae; genus Eutreptiella; species Eutreptiella sp. 'Long Island Sound 2002'. Next base: position 67,597,398 of record OZ038386.1, read on the forward strand.
CCTAAGGTCGCTGCCTAAAGTGCGCCACCAGATGGGGATTGGCCTCAATGCAGCGCGTGCCCTGCAGGCCAGGCGGATGGGATGTCCCCTGGGGCCTAAGGTCGCTGCCTAGAGCGTGCCAGCAGAGGGGTTGGCCTAGATGCGGCGCGTGCCCTGCAGGCCGGGCGGACGGGATATCACCCAGGGCCTGAGGTCACTGCACTTGTTGTGCGTACAGGTGTTGTGTGTCCATCAACTCCGACCTCCTATATCCTACCTCATACCTGGTACCTCGGCAGCTATTGTACATTGCTGCACCATGGCCCAAAGGGAAGCTGCCCAGCTACCAAAGCCACACAGGATCCCAATCATGACGCATGGAGTGCAAGGTTTGGTCGCCTCCTGTTTCGTCACCTGTTTCTCGTGATTTATCCCAAACACCAATTTCTTTACACCTCCCTTCAAAACTGGTCACCTCCAATGGTGCACACACTATCCACACATCCCGTCTCCTCTCTTCCCTCTTTTCTCTCTCTCCCTGTTTCCCTCCTTCTTGTATTCCCCTGTACCAAACCAGTCTACACAGTCTATAGAGTCTATGAGGGATGAGGGAGATCAAGAGACAGAGCGTGCGAGAGCAGAGGAGAGAGGGAGCAACCTTGTCATTGTATGGCATGCGGAGCGAGCCTGCACGGACGCCGGTGATGTCAAAGATAGTACTCCACATATCATCGCCCGGCAAACCCGAATCAAACTGCCCTGACGCCCGCTTGATCCGCTGACTCAAAGTGTTAAGGTACGTGCCATCCATGCCGGACTCTTTGTTCAAAAGGTCAATGGTCCTCAGGCGGATCACGTGAGCACGCTCCATATCAATAATCAAATCAGGCCACACCAGATGAAAACTGGTCTTCCAGCATTTCTTTTCCCGGGCAAACCCACTGGCGGTAAAAAGCAGCATCCTATGGATGGAAATGGAAACGGAAAAGGTGTGGGGTAGTGACGGCAACGAACGACAGGGAGGTGCACGACAGGGGCAGAGGAGTGTATAATGGAGTAGTGTACGTCAGGGCAGGGCAAAAACTTGGCATTCATCATGTGAGCACATAGCACTTTACATCCAAAACGGTCAACATGGAAAATGCAAAGTCGGGATTTTGGGTCATGTTGGTTGCGAAAAATGCCATTTTTAGCTCAAAACAATGTTTTGGCTCCCAAATTGAGTCAGGATATTGATGTGCAATAGTGGTTTGGATGCACAAACTGCCCACTGCAGACATTGTCTGCGTCCCCCTGAAAAACAGCCAAAACAGGGACCACACCTGAAACCAGAAAAACACAGGAGTTGGACCGAATCACGGGTTTTGCTGGTGCGTCGCGGTTGCCAAGGCATACAGCACACAGCCGTTGCCATGGGGAACAACGCCCCAGCCGTTGCCCTGACAGTTGCCAACTGTTTACCACGTGCACATCATGCACAGCACTCAGCTGTACCCATGTTGCACAGTGCCAAACATTGTCCTGGGCACAACACCAGCTGCCACACACAGCACACAGCCGGTGCGATGCCACACATAAATGGACTCTTGAAGGGTCTAGATGATGCATGCTTCACGAGGGCAATGGCTGGGTGCTTTCATCAGGGCAACAGCGGGCTGTTGTGCACTGGAACAATGGCTGGGCACTGTGCACCAGCGCAATGGCTGGGTGTTGTGCACCCAGCCAAAGCCGGGCAACAGCTTGGCACTGTGCACCAGGGCAGTGGGTTGGTGCTATAAAGAAGCACAACAACTGGGTGCTGTGCACCAGGGCAACAGCTGGGCACTGTGCATCAGCGCATCAGCTGAGGGCATCAACTTGGTGCTATGCAGCAGGGAAAAGGGTGGCTTTTGTGCACCACGTCACCAGCGGTCACAATGGCGAGAAAATGTTTTTATTCCAACAACAAGGACGGCTCAAAAAAAGTAATTTCACACCACAGCGCACTAGTGAACCATTGGGCCCTAGATAATACAGAAGACTGCCAAATTGTTTTGGCCAAACGATACGTACCTATGGCCAAACGATAGGTATAGCTACCGCAACAAATGGAAATGAATCTGTTGCAGGGCGTAGATGGGCTGCAGAGGGTAGCACATTGCAAAACAAGCAGGCTGTTTTGTCTAGCTAGGGCATCTTTTTGAAGGTACCTATCGTTTGGCCATAGGTACCTATCGTTTGGCCATAGATACCTATCGTTTGGCCATAGGTGTCATAGGCAGGTGTCAACCATGTACGACCAAGGTACATAGCAATCATTTCAAATGCCACCGGGGTTCACCAGAGTCCAAGAAAGCAAACGAGAAGCGAAGCGACAATTTTACAATCACCCAATCCAAGCATGATGCGACATAACGTATTTAGATTCAAGCGCAGCAATCACAACGTAATACAACAAAGGAATGAGGAGGCAAATTCCTCTACATGCAACCACAGAGCAACAACAAAAAACATGAAGGTTCGAATAAAGCCATGATAAAGCTATCTTTCAATTCAAGCAAAGCACGACGAACCAGAACGAAACATTTAGGTTCTAATGGAGGAGTAGAGAGAAGATCCCAGATTCGGCACAACTTGCGGTGTCTAAAATGGCATTTTTGAACCTTGGTGGCCCGTATGAGACCCACACATCGCCCCGACAATGAGGTATGAAACATGGCACGTCCCCTCAACTCAGTTCGATGTCTAAACCTGGTGACGATACGGGTGGGGATGCCACCAGGGCCAGGGAGTGCACGGTGACTGGCATCGAGATGGGGGATTCTGACGGGTACAGTGCGCCCCGAGCGCTTCCAGGGTTTCAGCTATCAGTTGCAGACCGTAGAGGTGACAAAGCAGCAGATATGCACATAAAAACAGCTGTGCGTTTCCTTTGCGTGCTACAGAGCCCCTAGCACATAAATTCTCAATCATCGACTGAATCCACATTTGCTGGCGCCCGGCGAAAACTACGCGTCAGATCAGAGTCTCATTCGGGCCGAGGCCGAATTGGGTGGGATGGGTGAAGGGGTGGGCGTTTCGTGTTCAGGATATGGGGATACCGCAGTGGCTGCACTTGCGGGAACATCTCCCTCAAGATCCGGGCCCGGATCCGCCAAAAGCGGTAACCATCATCGGCATTGTGCAGCAGCCAATCCGGAGACTCGTCGGCATCGGGGGCCAAAACGTCAACATCCTCAACATACGGATGATGGGTAGTGGTGCGCTCGACCTGTGACAAGGTCAGGGTGGGAAGAGACTGGCCTGAAAGTCGTCAGGCACTTCGCTGGAGAGGGAAAATGGAGAAGTGGGCTGCAAATGCACGTCCTGTGCCCAGGTTGCAATGGCGCTGGGAGGACTAGAATAATTCCATTGTCCACTTGAATGTATGAAATATCAATTCCACCACAACAATTGGTTCCATGCAAGGATATGCTTGATGAAGTCCTCATGAGTGGACCAACCACTACTGGTTTGTCTAGGCATGACAGTCGGGACTAGAAATAACGCGATGTCATAGATCATAAAGATTGTGACCGTGACCTCAAGGACAGGTGGACTGGCAACCACCATGATCGGAGTCCTGGAAGCATGGAGTAAGTGTTTACCGGAGACAGACTTTCCCCGACTATGTGTTGTTGGGAACCTCAGTGGCCCTTGGCACGTCGTTAGTGACTTTGCAGGCAAGCAGAAAAGTGTCTCTCATGAACCACGTCTCCATCTACTCCTGTGTAGGATCCTACCAGGCAGCCACAAGGCCATGCCATTGCTGGGCCGCCACATGCAATAGTGAAAGCTATTTTTATTGTCCTTGTCCTTGAGCACTGATTGGGCCTGGTGGTGTTAGATTTAGAAAATGCTACCCAACAATTATGTGTTTCTCGAATGATTAACCAAGGGGCAAATGTACCTGTGATGTTTGGGCCGCTCTTAAACCCGACATGGTGGCAAAACGTTGCGGACATCGCTTGTTCAGAAGAAGGGTAAATTTTGGCAGTTACAACACGGTTTGAAGGCAATTAAGGGCAGATTGGAGGCAGTCTTTGGGGAAGTGATGGCCCAGAGGTATGGCACACGCATGTTGTACTGGAGGGTACCTTGCCCTTAACTGATGTGGTGCAGTCTTGGACGCCTGGTGTCGGATCTCTTCATAGCGGATTGGGACTAGGCAGACTGTCAGTGACACCACTCATGGCGGACCTCAAGACATTATCAGCCAAGTGTGGGGACTTATGGCTTGTGGGGCTTGTGGCACTGATTATGCTGCAGTGAAATTTATGTTTGGCGCAATATGTTTTCCAAACTAGAATACCCAGCTCACTGCACAGATGCTCCCTGGTGGTGGGCAACAGCATCAACGCTCTGAATCCGGCTGTTCCCAGCACCACCCCACCATGCCATTGCCAGGTCACCAAAGCACCAGTCAACCAGAATTTTGCCGCCTTTGTAGTTCTGTGGAGGCCTCATTGAAGTAAATTATGATTATCCGAGCGAACCATATTGCTCCTGGGCAACTGGGGAGGCATTGCGAGTTGCATCTTGAAATGATGTGCAGGAGATATCGAAATCTGGGTTTGTGTAGGTTTGATGGTTGGAGTGACGAAAAGCAGGGTATGGTATCATTGCTATTCTGCTTGGGTTATGGCAGAATTTAATGGTGGTGCACCCACATGCAACACATGTGCAATTCAGTGGACTACAGCTTGCGTCTCGTTGCGTTTGAGGGTTGATATGGCAGTGATGGCATACAGGGGGGGGGGGGGGGATTTTCGTGCCAACTCAAATTTGCGGTGGTAAATTTCGCTAGGAGAAATTTCCCGGAGACCCCTGGATTTTGTCTGGTAAATTTCGCAGACACTCCCAGAAATGGTGTGTGTGTAGGGCTTTGCAGGCTCGGTGAAGCTGAGCCACAGGTGCAGGCCACTGCAAACAATTAATGCCCACAAAGGGAAAAGAGCAAGGGAGTTACGTTTGCAGGGAGTTACAGTTGCTCTTGCCAGGGGTGTAAGTCGAATCCCACTGTCAAAAATCAAACATATGTCAGGACCTGAGACCAATTTGACCCTCATCACTGGCAGAGTGTGGCAGATGGGTCACCCCTGCATTGTGAAGACTAGGTCCCCCCAATGAAAGGGGGACCCAAATTGACAAAACAAAGTGTGGCTTGTAAACATGCAGTGCACATGCAGCAAACAAACCTCCCCCACCGGAGTCCACAGTATCTGCCGCTAGTGTGCGGGAAATTTCGCAGAAGCCCCTGGATTTCGAGTGGGAAATTCCGTGGCCAATTTGAAAGGCGAAGTTTCCCACATAAAATTGACTGACCTCGAAATCCCCCCCCCCATATAGAACTTGCAGGGGTACAAGTGCAAAATGCATGCTGTACGACGCAAGTGCAAATGGTGCATGCATGTTACTGTATGTTACTGTAAACTGCAGGATGCAAAATGCCCCGTGAACAGCACCTTGCACAGTACAACGTTCAACGCGCACAATGCTGGGAGTGCATCGCTACAGCCTCCCCCCCCTCCCCACCCTTCTTTTGGTTCCTTTGCCCCCACCAAAAATCTTGCCCTCCACTGCCCCTACTGCCTCCTGCACGTCCCTCGGGCTCTGCTTGGGGGCTTACAGAATGCACTGCACTCTGCACACACTGCACCGTGTGCACTTTGCACAACACATGCTACAGGTTTGGTGCAGGCTTGAAAAATAATCTCCCAGGTGCCATCATAAAGATCAGGAAGACCGCACCGTGCAGCCAGATTGTGACCAGGACCTGTCATCCTACATGGAGTAGACCGTCCATCAACGCTTTTGCACCTGGGAGAACAAGTGATGCATCCAGGGCATTTCCACCCCAATTGAGACCCCATCTGGCACAAAAGGTGGGGGTGAACCAAGGCACCCAGGAGACTCCCTGAAAGGTAAGATAGTCAAAGCAATGCACGGAGGGAAGGGGAGAGAGGGTGTACCATTTTCTCACCCATCCATCTGTCGGAAAATTTTTCGGTGCCCATCGGCATGTGTGTGGCGGTGGGATGCGTCTCTTGGACCCTATATGTTCCAATCCTCGACCACCACACGCACCTGACAAATACTTCAGTATCTCGGACAACATTGTCAGTATGCGCAAAATGAATGAACCAGGGGACCCACCGCTACATCTGGGCTGGCGGTGGTGGGGAACATAGGGCCAACTGGCTGGAACTGATGTTTTCAACACACGCACACGGCGCGGCGCGCAAAAAAAGTTTCCGTTTTCGCCGGGAGCAATTTGGGTGGATTTGGCTTGCTTAGAAATGGAGGAAAACGTATGTTTGAAATTATGGTTCAAGGTGGGGTATTCCCCGCGACATACCCAAATAGTGCCAGAATGGCACTTGGATGGCCAACCGGCCTCTGCGTCCGACTGCCACACACACACACACACACACACACAGGTCGTTGGGCTATGCAACATCGAGACAACATCAACCAGGATGGATGGGACCAGGAAAACATTGGCACCACGTTGCTGTCGTTCCAGGAGGTTTCGAGCACTGCCGGGGCGACGGGAAAAGTGACAAGGGACAAAGGTTCGAAAATAGCCCTCCCCTTTGTTTGTTTCCAACAGTACATTTCGCATGAACTTGAAAACGGAATAAACTCTGCAATGAACCTTCCTGGTACAATCAAAACGGGTACGGCAGCAACCGCTTTGGTAAAGACAAGCAGCCTCCTTCCCATTCAAGAAGGCATAGGAAGAGACAGAGGCAGAGGCAGAGGCAGAGGAGGAGGACGTACCATGGTCATGGGGCGGCCGACTTTGTAGCAGAGGGCAATGGCAGAATGTAGGGCCATGTCCCTCCTTTCGGGGATGCGCAGCTTGCCAGAGTGCGTGAACCAGTCCCGGCCGCCCATCAGACTGGAATGCGTCCACTCAGGGTCGTCCAGTTCGCAGGCGCAAGCCCGCACATCCTTCAGGACATTGAGCTCGCGGTCAGTGAACTTGCTAAGGAAAGCAGACTGGGGCCGGGAATGTGGACGGGCGATCGTGAGATCGCCCGCCCGTGGGCTAGGTGCTTCCCGTGCCAGCGTCAGGATGGCGTCGGTCAGCCAGAACATCAGGTCAGTTGCCCTGGAAAGGAGAAGATACGGGGGTGGTCAATAATGTGGATGTTGGCGGGGAGGGTGCTCCAAAACGCCACACGGATGACCATACCCCCTATGTCGATCACTACCCTGCCTTCAGAGAGGGCTGCACAGTAAAGAGCCTCCTCAGCGGTCCAGGAGGGTGAGGTATATCGCAACTAAAAGGGTGCCTGACGAACGATGGATGTCTGTAAGGTACGTACGTTGACGAAAGAACGACGTCAAAGCACGAGGCCGGGGTGCATGTGAGGCCTGCTCACGGGAATGGGTGCCATGGGGCAATGTGCAACGAATGTAAGCAGTAACACCAAGAGATACTTTGGAAGAGTGTAAGACAAAGGATACCATCATGACCGGCAGAAGCTTGAGTGAGGGCCCTTTCTGTGAAAATGAGTACAAAACCCACAAAGGTTGAAACCAATTCGTCGGAAATAGAACCACCGAACTGCCCCAATACCACTGCACCATTTACGGTCGGTCCCCCTCCCTGGAAGGGGCCTGTCAAAGTGGGAGGGGAAATTTCGCCAGGGGAGAAATTTGCGAAGAAATGTCAAGAAATGTCAGGGCCAGGCCGTGAAGATTTTTGACGAAATTGTCCCCATCGAACTTGTCCCCAGGCGAATTTATCCCCTGCCCTGTGTACGCACATAGACGTGCAGGAGGCCGGGGTGGTTGTCAATGATGCTGGAGTTGTCTGGGAAGTGGGGCTTGTGTTCAGAGTGCTCGCATGATCTCAGAGACAGCTCAGCGACGTGTTCTCCCGGAAGAAACGAAACGCCGCTGCCGCCGCCGCCACCACCACCATCACCACCACTACCACCATCACCACCACCACCACCACAGCAGACGGCGACGACGCCGACGACGACGACGATAACAACAATCACAACAACTACTGCCACCATCACTGAGGCCCAAGGAACAGAGTCATCTCTTAAATTCGAGATCTTGCGCACCGGCTCCCTGGAAATTCGCCTCTGGGTGTGCCAGCAGCGTGAACATGTTTTGTGCTCCTCAGGTGGTCATTGTTTGCAACCTGTGGGCAGGCGCAGGGAGTGTGGAAGGGTCGGGTCGCTGGCGTAATGCTCCCCCCCTCCACACACCTCTTCACCCCCAACCAAATGGCCGGACAGCCAACCCATGGGTCACGCGAACGAGCGCGCCTGCCCAGGGTTGAGGCGCCTGGGGATAATGACAAGGAGGTTCGAAATTTCTATGCCAAACCAGGCCCCCGTGGGAACGCCCATGACAAATGATGGGCATAGTGGGCTGGGCTGTCTGTAGCGGACCAATTCATGCCTGGATGACTCAGTCTCGCAACTCCAATCGGCGTTATTTTCGGTACACCATTGGTGATACTGCAGCGTTATGACCAAACACCACTACACACACTCGCAGCTTGGGATCCAACGAAAGAGTATGAGGCGAGCCTCCGGATGGTTTGCCACTGTTGACGGAAGTCCATGTCTGATGATGGGCCGAGGATAGCCTAAGCGCGTGTACATACCCATTATAAGCACTATTTTCAACTCAGCACAGATATTTCCAGCTGGCACACAGGGGGTCCTCCGGCAGACTGAGTGCGTTTCACAAAGCCGTTCTAGCCCCAGGTACATGCCGAGTTTGGCGTACCTCCCCCTTCCCGCTCTCAAAACCTGGTCTGACTCGAAACCTAAGAGTACAACACCCACGAAGAGGGCCTAAATTCCTGTTGGGAACAGGCTCTCGTCCGGAATCACCGACTCACAGCACCCCAAGTTGGCAAGCACCTCAGTTGGCACAAAATTGCCCTCGGTGGGTCCCTTGTATGGCAACTACTGGGCACCGCTACACTGGAACGGACCACCAGTATCAAAGGATGCCACAAGAATCACTACTTGTTTGCTTCATATTGATCCAAGCCCAATACATATTCGTGATGTGCAGATCCCAATGCAAAGACCAAGGACTTGGCATTCAGTCCACTTGGTCATACATAGATAGACCCCTTGGCTCTGCCGCCGATTAGACCTAGAGGCACGCCATTATCGATTGAATGCGGCGATCCAACAAAATCTGAGATTGAGGCAGTTAGACAATCATTAATGTGCAACGGCAAATGCTCAACCTCCATGCTATGACCAACACCGGCGACACCTTAAACTGACCCATAACGGCATGCGTCAAAATTGTGGCACTCGTTGGCGATGGTGAGCTCCGCCTTTCACCCTGGGGCCGGGAGAGTCACAACGCCGTGCTAGTCACCGTCAACCAATTGGTCAGGCCACCCTGCTTACGGTCATGGATGCACTGAGGGGGCGGATCTCATTACCTCTCCACTTCCTCCACACGTGCCTCCTCGGCCAGTTCTACGTAAATGCAGCGGATCACTGTGGCGCGGGCCTCGGTCTCATCCCCTCTGGCCAGCGGTATTTTGGACAGGCCTGGAATTCCCAGCTTCTCGTATACTGCAGCCAGGAATCGTGGTTGGCTGCAGACCCCCTCCAGCTGTGCATCAGGGTCTCTGTCCATCCTCTTGCGCAAGTGCTCCAGAAGAATTATGCCGCCGTCGTCCTCCCCCTTGTATTGCTCCTCCAGGGCTGGATTCAAACTCCATACCAGCAAACCGGTGTCAATAGCAGACCGGAGCGCCTGCTGTGCCTGTGTAGGATCGTCAAAGGGGCAGAACCGTGGTGGTGCCTCCCCACTCCTGCTCCCTGGGGGGCGGTTCCCCCCCACTCCTGCTCCTTGGAACCCGGTGCCTCCCCACTCCTGCTTCTTGGGGGACTTAATTTTTGCGCCAGGGGGGGGGGGGGGGCTGGGCATTGAACACTCCCATTGTCTCCCAGTACAAAACTCTTCCATTGCCTCCAGTACACAATCTGGCGGAGTATGCACAGGGCGGGAAGAAAATTGCTCTGCGGGGGGGGGGTCACACGGAGGCCCATTTTCCCAACCCCCCGCCCCCCCTCCTTGGCCGCCGTGATGGGAGGGGGGGTTCAGGGCGGGGGTGCCCGACCTGCCGGTCCGGGGGGGGGGGGGGGTCAACCCAACATCTATGGCTCAAAATGATACCCACGTCGCGCTGATCATGTTGACTACTCAAATGTGGGGGGGGAATTATTGGTGGAAAGAACTTTTTCGGGCCAAAATTTGTGTTCCTGCGTCTTCGGCGCCAACATCCGTTGTTACACAAAACAAAGGGCCCGACACGGAATCCCATTTCTTCAACCCCCCCCCCCCCTCCTTCGGTGGGCGTCCATGTCACCCCCCCCCCCCCCCCGCAGAGCAATTTTCAGGTCGCCCAGTATATTGCGCTCCAGCTCCTGTTTGCTTGCTTGTGGAGCTCGATTGTGCAGGGAAAAATGATCACAATGGGAGCCAAATAGCTTTGTCTCACATTCTGTGGGGCAAAGAGGATTACGTAGAACTCGTTGCTGTTCGAGCACTCGTTGGTGCCCTTGCCCGTCAATGACGGTATTGGATTCTCCAACTGCAAATCGTTTCCAAGAGCACATACTGACTGCAGGGGGCCGTTCTTAAACGTGGGTGCAGGGGCTGACAATTAGTACTATCACGACATGACCAATGCCCAAAACATGCCGAAATAAAAGCCAGTTTTTCGCAGCCAGAATGGGCAAATGTGGTTCAATGTTTGGCGCACAGTCGCCGATTGCGGCTACTATGTACTAGCCCAGTGGCGCGAACGTCTTGCTCCCAACCCTCGGGGAGGCCTTTTTTCGTGAAGGGGTCCAGCCCAGGAGGCAGGCACACGCTCACCATGGCGCAGACAAATGGTGCGCAATACAACAAAGCACCAGGGCTGCACGGTGCCCAGGACTCTGTGGCTGGATGAGGCTTGTGCTTGAGCAGCGGTAACATGTTCCACAGGCGTCAGCAGTGCAGGCTTGCGGACCAACCCAGACTTACCAGACTAAAGCTGTGATGCCCCTGCCATATACCACTGAGCGAACCTCCACATCTGAGATACAATGACTAACAGGTGACTTATAGAATGGACACAACCTGGAAAAAAAAACCTCCACTGTTGGCCTGCCTACCCCTTCCGCAGGGGGTTCCGGGGGGACGATTTGGAAAAAGGCAGGCAGGCAACCCCCCTTCCACGTCGAGTATCCGTCCCACGAAGAAAAGGCTTGCCCTTGCTGTACAAGTAGGTCACAAATCATTTGATGGGTTGTCAAATCCAAAGGAAAATCCTGTTGTTTGGCAACAGCCGAGTGCCATTGAACAGAATGCATGGTTGGGCTTTTCCAACACTGATCCGGAACTTTGGTTTCCAGCTTCTAGAGCTTCGTTTGGGCCCAACACCAGCTGCCACCTGGCCTCCACTGAGAACTGCTGTCAGAAACTTGGTACACCACCGCCTTTTCGTTACGAGCAGCAGAACAACCACCAGCAGAACAACCAACACCAGCAGCAAAACGACCAGCGATCAGCGTCAGGGCCACAGGCCGAAAGCTGCAGGAAGGCGACAGACCGCGGAACCCGACAGGATCAGAGACAAGGGGGGCGGGGGGGCTTAGATCCCGAGCAGAGACAGATAGAGAAGGAAGCTCTTGAAAGTCACCAAGAGCCGATCTTCGTGTCGGGACAAAGCTACCGCACTTTTTCATCAATGGCCGTTACTTCCTTGGTTCCCACCTCGGAGAATTGACTGTCGCCAACAGCATTCCTCAAAATCACCAACCGCTTGGGCACTCTCCATGGTGGGCCTTGTAGGCCTCCACGGCACGCCCAAAAGCGTCCTGCAGCTGTGCTGCAATGGCGATCATGTCCAATGTCTGGTCCATACCTTTTTCAAGGGGTTGGTGCCCGCAACAGGCTGACGCGAGTATCCAGGCTCCGACTTGATTCGCACCGGAGGCGGAGTATGACCGCGCCCTCCTTCGGGCTCGCGCTTCATGGCGATCGGTGGCGCGGCACTTGGTCTCCGCCTGTCACTGTCGGAGCTGGAAGACCGAACTTCAAACGGATCATCGAAACCTCGCATTCTTCGAGAGCCACTTGAGGGGGGGGCATCCGTCGAGCGGTCCCACAGTGAGTCGTCCGCACCTCGTGCATATGACCTTCGCTCGGAGCTGCCGCGGGCCTGCTCGTCAAATCCTCTGCCCCTCTTCACGCCGCCCGGCCGATCTCGACCATAGTCTCTTGGTGCATCCGGCAAGTCCCTGTCTCTCGAGAAGCTTGGCAGGTCCTCTCTTCGTCCCCGGTCCCGGCTAGGAGAATGGCTTGCAGATGACGACGAGACGTCCACCACATCCCTCGGCTCTCTCTTCAAGTATCGGTCGCTAAGCCCTCTTGATGGTTCTCGGGGCTCTCTTGCATCCTCCCTCGCTTTGTATCGTCGCTCTTCTCGTCGTTCCCGTCCACTCTCCCGTGGGTCTTCCCTTGGCTCTTGCTTCACTCGGGGTCCTTCGTCATCGTGCCGTTCCTCTAATCTTTTCTCTTGTTTGATGGGTATGAGCCCGCCCTCCCTTGGTCTCTCCCTTCTCTCCCTCTCCCGCCTCCTCTCCCTTTCTGGTTCCGGATCTTCTAGGACATGAGGGCCAGACGAGGGCCCGCGACCAAAATCATCCTCGGAACAAGACAGCGTGGGGCGCAACGTGCGGAGGTAGCGGAGAGGATGGGAAGGATGCAGATCGCGGGCGGCACTTGAGTGACGAGGAGGGGTACGATCGCGATCATCCCTGAACAGAGGTGAGATGTGGCGTTGATCTCCGTGAGTCTCAACTTACACGAGGACACGTGCCATGCGTTTACAACTTTCCGTGGGATGGACTTGTGGGGTCACATATGAAATGCCAGTTCGTATCAAAGAAGTCCGCGAGACACGGGTCAATTTCATTGCATAACACGAATTTCCGTCTTTCTCCGCACTCGAAAGGAACTCCCTTCCAAACAATGCTCTTCGCATGGTCCACCTACATGCATCGACTGCATGGCCGCCAAGCGCTCGACGTTGCGGTGCAACAACTTTCGTTCGCTCACTACGTTCCGCTTGTTTCCTCATTTGGTTGGAGGCGACTTGGCCGTATGGAACAACTTTACCTACGTCTATTGCGGCGGACGAAGTACAAGCAATTAGATCCAAGTGGCGAGAGAAACGAGAGTAGAGAGAGTAGAGCAATAGACAAGAGACGCGACTCTATTGTGCCAAACGTATGCAACGCAAAATCACGCGCAGATTGAAATGATCCATTAAAAAGCCACGGATTGAGGAGTTGCACTTGTGCAACTCTCAGTGTGGTAGGCGGTCCGCGGATCACGGATCCGCGGGGGTCCAAAGCCCCCCTCCCTCCCCCCCCCACCAAATGATCCGCGGATCACAGATCACCCACCCCATAAAACCCCCCCCCCAACTGCCTAGCAAAATGCTCCGCAATTTTCCGGACCACCACTTCGGACACGTGGACAGTCCTAGGGACTGGTGAAGACACTCCTAGGGGCCCAAGAACCCGGGGTCGTGATGCGTACATATATGGAATCATGCCAACACAAAGAAGGCGGGCACATGCAAAGCAAAGCAATGGAAATGTTGGATAACCTGCATAAAATCCCCGCCACCGGCATGGGAAAAAAGGTTTCCACTGTACATACACTGTACATTTTAGATTTGAGTACTCACCTTTGATTGGTGTTTATGTAGGGGAGTGGGAAATGGGTATAGGGTAAGAGCGAGGCATTGGCCAAATCCGTTGCTATTCTCCTAAAGCGATTCCGATGACCTAGAGGATTAGGAAATGGGTTAAAAGGTTAAACCTTCCGGACAAAGAGGGATGGGTACTTCAGCAGTTCTGCCCAAACACGCGACGGCACCAAAATGTAAGCCCCCTGCTCCTAATACTCAACTGGCGAGGAAAAAAGACAACTGAAGGGGACCATCATGTCATCCGTGGGGCCAACCACCTGGTTGAACGCCAATCTTGATTGCATGCTACGCTTTGGCGCTGGCTTGCTGCTCCGGCCCTTGGCTGCCGGCTTGGGTTGGGGGGGTGGGGGTGCACTGCTGCTGCTGCTGCTGCCACCGCTACCCCCATTGCCAGTCCCCTATTCATGTTCGGGTCCAACACTAGTTTCTTAATTAGAATCTTAGTGTCATTCACCTTCGCATCCATGGTAGAAAACTCAATATGCACGTCGTCCATGTACTTCAAGTACACAGCCTCGCACACCGTTGGGTTGAAGCCAACCTTGGGGATTACTGACGGCTTCCTGCCGGCGGCGTGAACCCACCAAGCCTCATCGGCAACGAGCAACCATTGCCAACACAATTGCAAATGGGATGGCTCCGACATTACACAAACTAGGCCACTATTAGAGAAAGTAGCGCACACAAGGGCAAAGGGGCACGGAGTAAAAGAAATGATCCACCAATTCATAAGCAAGAAAAATGATCCGAAGACACGGCATAAGTGACACCAAGAGCACGCACAAAACAACATATTGATCCACCAATTTGTGTCGCAAAAAATGATCAAAAAATGTAACTTCCAAATGTAAGTATCACCTAGAGCACGCACAAAGCAAGATATTGATCCACCAATTTGTGTTGCAAAAAATGATACAAAAATGTGACTTCCAAATATAAGTATCACGTAGCAACATATTACATATTGGACCAACAATGTGTCTTCACAAAAATGAACCCAAAATGGAAATTCACTTGTTCCAACAATTTAACCCCCAAAAAATGATCCATAAGTCCACAAGACCATGGGCAAAGAGTTGAAAGTGCAATCAACAAAATGGTCCAAAATGGTCCACGAATGATCCAAAAGTGATCCGTGGATCACCACCCTCGAAACACCCCCCCCTTCCCCACTACCTAGTGTTTGGATCAAAAATGATCCGGATCACCCACCCCATAAAGCCCCCCCCCACTCCCCTTGCCTGAGGCACTCATGCTTTTGTAGCCAACATAACCCAGTCCGTGAGCGCACACCTTCGTCTTGGGTCATCCCCGGGGTCGCCGCTCATACCGTCTTCTCTTTGCGTCGACAATTTGCGGCCGTTTGGATATTGTGCGAACCAAAAAAGCTGCACACGGGGACAATGGTTTCAAGAGGCGTGAAATTCACGACGAGTTCTGCCCTACAGTGCTCATTCCACACACGTGCGCATGCGCACGCCCGCACGCCCTTTTGCGTGCGCTCAACCAACTTCACGAATTCCTCAAATCCCCAAATCTCCGAGTGGTGAGACACAAATGATTCCAAGAGGTTTTTTCGGATTCCATTTGAACCAAAATCACTCGGTCACTCAAGGGTTCCTCTTACTCGGTGTTCACCACTATTCAGTACACGCTAGAATCGTGTTTGAGATGTCACCAGTTATTTGCGTTCCGGCGGTTTACCCAATAGAGCCACTTCTTGCCAATGGCAATGTGTGCCTCTCTGCCACGTGGGGCATGGTGGCCTCGACCAACAAGCAATGCCACCTCCGTTTGTTGGTGGTGCGTCGAAACCTCACCACTTGAAACCGTGGCGCACAAGCATTCTTGGTGCAAAGAAACTGTCCCCATGGCAGGCCTCGCGGTCTTGCGCAATGCTCTAATTTGACCTGTTTTGCACCGAACAAATTTTACGAGACACAATGAGCCACAACTGGGGACATTCCGACCTCCCAGCATCTACTCCTATCTTCTATGTTCACGGAGAATTGTGGACCTACGAAGAATCTTCGACCATGATGCGACGGCAGATTAGACTACGCGGGGAACTGTCTTGTTGGATCTATACAAACTATTCAAATGAGGACACCGTGGCACACATGGAGTCAACGTAATGCTCCACATCTTGCACGAAGAACGTCATGTGAGTCACCACGTTGGTGACACTTGGGCATCAATTTATTGAGAACCAGAGCAAAGTCCCACCCTTGGGCCTCTACAAAGCGAATTGATCGATACGAAAAGCAGCTTGGTTGGGTCATGCCCAAATTCAAGCAATTCCAAATGTGTTCCAACACCAACGACCGAAACGCTGGCCATCTCCGATTCGCAAACACCTTCGAAAGCGGCTTGTTTCCTCAGTCAAACCATACCCGTTGCATGTTGTCGGCATTAGTGTGGAGGAAGTTGGTGCTATTACTGTGCCGAAAACGTCAACACCGTTGTAGGATCAGGTATTGCAACACGGGAATAAAATGACACGAGACCGATCTGTGGATCTTGCTAACTGAAAATAGCTTTCGGCTAAATAAAATTGATTCATTCCATTTGTGATTTGTTATGATAATTTATGTTGTGATTGGTACACCAATGGTATTGTTCGTTCTAAAACTATCCCACCTTTCAATTCAGCGACAACAAGTATTAGCCAACTTCACACTACCGGAGTTCACTCCTGTCTTGCCCCTCACATCCTTACTGGGAGCAAGCCCGACTACCACTAGAATTTTGCAATGGGTTATTTCTAGAACCACCGCGGGGCACCTAAATGGATCTACAAGGAGCATTCCCTCCTACAAAATACATTTCGAGGAGGCAAATGCAGGCCACTTTCGAGACGTTTTTGGGATCGGGGGAGACACGGGTCAAAGGTATGCTCAAAATCGTAGCAATTGGACCCTTCCTTGCTGTGATCGCTCGCAGGAGAGCAATGCATATCGACAGTTTTCGTGCTGGAACAACAAAAAACTACACCTCAGCTCTCAGAAATTAGAGAAAGCAGCCAATCCATCGGAGTTGTGTTAACATTGCCAGCGCGCGCGAACGGTGAGGAGAAGTAGGCCTAACTTCGAGGGCAAGTGTTATCCGCAGAAATGCGTTTTTCTGCGGATAAGGGCTTATCCGCAGAAAGACCCGCCGGAGCCGGATTTCTGGCAGAAAAATGGCGCCGCCGCCAGTTGCGCAGCACCTGGGGCGCCCGGGAATCGAACCGACGACCCCTACCGCCGGCGACCTACTCTCTGACCAACTCGGCAGCGCCAAAAAAAACTGGCGCTCCAGGAAAAACGCTTATTGATTTGTCCTAGTATGATCGAAAATTTTAAAAAAAGCAAAGGCCCCGGGCGATTCCCGGGGCCATGCTCACACTTGCGCTGCGCTTTCCCTGCCTGACACCCTCCCATGACATGCATGCACATATTCGACCAGAATTTGGGAGGTAAGGGAGTGTGTACGTAGGGCAAAGTGGGTGTTTTTAAGGTGTCTGGGTGTTTTGGTACCATGGTGCAACAAGCAGGTTTCCCAAAGTACCGGGGGGGTAACTTGGCGCCACCGGCTCGGTTTTTGGCGCTTTTTTTTGCAATGACACCGCAAAAGTGTCTACTTTTTGAATAACACGACCCGGTTGGGGTGTTTTGACCGCATTTTTTCGCTCCCGGACCGTTTTTGGTCGGGGGTCCCCCCCAAAATTGCCTAACCCTACTGGTTTTCACAAGCAGGTTTCCTGGGCACCACCACTACTTGGGGGGGTTTCTTCAATATCTTCTTCATCATCATCACCTATATCTCCAATGTCTTCACTAGCATCGGCAACATCTTGAGCAAAATCCGACTCATCGGAGTCCGACAGCCCATTGTAATCATCTTGAGGCTCAACATCGCTCTCAACTTCATCCGCACCAACCTCCACCCTCACTTCCTCCACATCATCATCGGACTCTTCTTTAACTTTTGGCTTATAAGGTGAACTATCACTCAAGCAATCAACATCAATGATCTTTCTTCTAATGGATGGCATAGTGACAATTCACCCCAAAATTCTGCAATTCAGAAACAGAATAAAATTTGTGTTCAGGCATGTCATCCAACAGGCAGTCACCAGTACAGACAGCTCTGATCTGGCATTTCCCCAAAAAATCTGCTCAATTTCGCTTTTTTCTGCCAGAAATCCGACCGCCGCAGACATTTCTGCGGATAAGCCCTTATCCGCAGAAAAACGCATTTCTGCGGATAACACTTGCCAACTTCGAGGATGGGCCGAATACTGCATTTTGAAGGCCACTAAATTTACGCAATAGATTTACGTGTCATGGGTATACAAATCCTACTTTATAACGAACGGGGAAGAACTTTTCCTTCAGACCCAATGACTTGGGAGATTTTTTTCTGCACAGGAAGCCTGGATCTCAGCAAGGCATCGAATTTCGCATGTTAGAATGAAATAGAAAATTTTCCTTCAGCCCTTTGATGTGGGAGAGTCTTTTCTGTACCAAGGACAAGGAAGCCTCGATCTCACCAAGGACATCGAATCTCACGTGTTGCGAATTTAACGGAGCACTGCGAATGGGTTTTTGCACTTTTCTGTTGGCTGAAAATCTGTGCGCATAGCACCTGATTAGCTCTGCATCGTACAAGTTGCTCGCGTGGTTGGTTCGCCATCGAAGGGCATGAGCAGCCCCGCCTTTCCACGGAGCACGAGAAGTGCATGATTCGACATTTTGGCGCTTCGTTTAGGGATGTGGTTATGTCATGGTATAGATTCTCAAGACACAAGGTACTAGCGCGTGCACGACACGGCAATGTCAAAGGTTACTCTTCTCGCCATCGTTCATCGCTTCACACGGAAGCCACAAGTTTTCAAAGCCACCTACCACCTTTGGTAGAGCAGGTGTGAACGGGGTTTGTCGACCGTTTTGGTGTTGGCCATGTGCGGGGGTTGTAGCAACGTAGGATTCCTCTATTGAACAATTGTGTGAAAAACCTCGTGCTGGTGAGCTTCTTTTAATTCCTGGCCTCTTATAGTTTGCCCCAAAAAGAGTTTCTACCCGGTGGTTTTGACAAGAACCACTGAGTTCCATATTCTCCGGCATGTTTCGGAGGGCACATGCAAAGAATTGCTCGCGAGGAAAGACAAGTGGATGTGCCTTGCGACGTCGATGAGTGCCTTGAGCAGGAACAAAAGAATTGAGTTTCCTCGTCGTTGCTTATGCCACCTCATTGTACCGTGTCGCGTCCGGTGTGTGTCTCTCTATTCAACTACACATACTCGCTTTGCGTTGTCACAGGATGTGGAGCTGTTTGAACACGTCGCTATTCCAAATGGGCGGTCAACACTTGAGTACGCGCGAAACGGCCACGTCCACGACCGCGGGATTGAAATTTTCGAGGTGATCACTCATTGCGCCCCATCCTCGGATTTCCGCCGATGACGAAGGATGTGGTGCAAAGGGTGATCCTATTCGTGGTACACACAAGGGAACATGAGATTTGTAAATGCTTTATTTTTTCATGGGCAATGCGAGGCCTCAAGCCGTTTTGCAAAATGACATGATTGTGTTGTTTCGTAGGGGAACGGAAAATGATAGAAAGGGATGAAAATAGAAAGGCAAGGGTCGGTGATAGCATTTCTTCATGTCTGAGATCGGTAGCGGATTCCGAGTCAAAGATCTCATGCGGATGCGGAGGGAGGGAGAATGTTTGGGAGCCATCATTCACGTGCGAGCGTGAAATGTCCTGTTCATACACTTTTGGGCCCCAAACGGAACCCCGAAATCCTTCTCGCGACCACTACGTGTCGATCCAAACCTAGGTCAATAGCTTGCCTCCAGACCGAAGGGGTTGAGGTGTTGTCTTCGAAAAGGGTCCTCAAACCAACAGTGGGGATCCCGGGTCCAATCCCCTCGGTTGCCCCCCCGGCCCACTAAGGACTCAAGCATTTTCAGGCTAGCATTGCAATTGTGTAGCGACCCTTGAGGACCCTTCGGGGGTTGTGGGCCAGCGTTGGGTCATCATTTGGTGATGATATGAGTAGGTACAGTAGTACAACCTTCCGACGGTGAGACAATGCATTCTTGTTTCATTGCTGTGTGTTTCATGCGCTAAAATCCGACAACGGATTGCCAGTGACGGTATTGCAATTCGTTCCTACCATTTCGTAGGATCACCCGGACCAAGCAAATTCATCCGACCGGCCAAGTGCTGTACGTCCAACGGATGTGGAATCGGCTGTTGGGATCGAGCCGGACCACCTCGTGGCCGTGATTCAGTCCTATATGGTGTGCTTGCTTCCCTTGTTGGGGAATTCAAGCCTTATGCGTAAAGGCCCCATTGTTTGTTCCGATCGCACTTGCGTCAAATGCATTTTGAGTAGCCTTTCTTGTGCCCTCGGTGCCCTTCGTCCCAAGAAACACCACAGATAAAGGAGGACAAGTGGGGATTCCCTCCATACCATCATATTCACATTTTGTTTTGCAATCAATGAACTTGCAATTCTGCATGCGAGGCTTCGTTGATAGGGAATTAAATTAGGGAGGATTGGGGGTTCTGGTTGGGTGTCTCAGCCCTGTTGGTGGGTGAAAAATCTGGGACCGCCTCCCTCTTATAATTACGCCTTGGGACGGAGCGTGGTTCTCACCAATGTGGCGTGGCAGATTTGGAAGAAGACTGATCTCAGCAGGTGGTGCTGATTGCTGCCAAGATGAGGAGGCCTGTGTACCAGTCCCATTCAATCTGCGTGACTTCAGTGCCCCCAGTTGCCTGCCTCCTGTTCCCCAGATCTGGATTGCCTCCCGGCTGTGCTTGTGGCAATGTTCCAACAAGGGAAAGTTCCAGAAGTGCAAGGAGCGTAATAAGACTGCCACCAGAAGCCAAGCAACAGAGGCAACAGCCCAAGTGGCTGTATACACAGCAGCAGCAGCGACATGCAGTCACAACAGTTCCCAGCAGCACCTGTGGTTCAGTCCCCACGAAAAAAAAGAACAAAAATGAAAAAGACCACAAGCCAAAACCAAATTAGGACAAAAATTCTAGAACCCCCCCCCAAAAAAAATAAAGGCGGGACTACATGGGGCTGGGGTGCCCTGAACCCTCAGCCCCCCCCCCCCCCCCTTGTAAACAAAGTCTGCCCACCCTGTGCACCGCCCTTTCTCTGTGCCGTCCATATCATTCTTTGAAACTCCAGTGATCTCATCTGCATGGCAGTAAATGTGCCTGTGATCACCGAGCACAACAGCCGTGGACCCGGCCGTTGGAAAAGTCTGCATGCAAAACACTTGAGCACTTGACTTGAAATCGGCTGATTGACGCAGCAAGTATCACCACTATCCACTCACTATCACTCTTGGCGTGTCCCTGAGGCGGCAGGGGTTGTGCACATACATATATTCCCTGTCCAAAAAGGTGCTAATTCAACCACGCGTGCTCAAGATGAGCATTGTCCGACAAATGCAGTCCTGTCGAATTCTGTCATTGTGTCTTGCAGGATCTGCACCCGTCCCCTGAGGTGGAGTCTTTGTCACGCTACATGGCCACAAAAGGCATCGCTCCCTCATTGTCCTACTGCACCGTGCTGGTGGCTGCACTGACAGCAGTGGACCGCCTGACAGAGGCAGAGCAGGTGCTGTGGGATTTGCATGTCCGGGGCAATCCCCTGGATTTGGACGCTGTGAAGCCCTTGGTGAAAGCATATTGTAGGTGTGCCTGGTTGCTGCTGTCATTGGTTGCCCCTTTGCTGTCTTTGGGATGCACAATGCTGTTTCCACCGCACCGGCCCTTCGCACCGGCCCTCACTTGGTCTGTGCAAGACGGATATCTCCCTTTCCCTTTGTCAAGTAGGATGTGTTTCAACAATGGGCCTCGCGTCTATTTTGCTACGACGAGATTCTTCAAGGGAGGTACACCATGTATGCGTACATGCTGTCACCCAAAGATCACGTAGCAGAAAAACTAACAGTCACATGAAGAGACATGCATTGGTGGTGCATGGACATTGCATCCTGTTCCTTTGCTAAACGTCTTCAGAAACCAGAGGTTCTGCATTTTTTCTTTTGCTTTGCCCGCGTCTTGTGGGGACGGCAAGAAAGAGTGCTTGCACCTGACGATGAAGCCGTGAAAGTGCACATCGTGCCATAGGCTAAATCTTTCCTGCCTCACAAGTGGAGGTCCACAGAGTGCCTTGATGTGCCGTCTTCCAGGAGCTCTCCTTAACTCCAGCTGCCTGCCTTGCCTGACCCATGGCCGGTGTGCCCTGTGATAAGTGCTGCACGTGCACCCCAATGCACTGGTTGATGGAACTAACGGCTTTCCACCTCAAACATTGAAAGCGATGCCAAACACCATATCCCAAATGCTGCCAGTGTGGGCGGGCACGAGCTATGTGGCAGCTTCCATGATTTGGCGGCAGTTGTATTGTTCTGTTCACTAAATCACTGACAACACTGTCAAGGCCCAACACCCTGATGGTGTTGAGCAGCAGCCACTTATTCAACATAGCAGCTTCATCAGTGTAAAATGGAAGGCATGGTGGTGGCATGAGGTGGAGGTCTTGCACCATATATGTTCCCAACCACCTCCACACAATGCTGCCTGTACACATGCCGCACAGTGGGCATTCCTTGACCAAGCAATAGGTGGGCACCAACCACACAGTGTGCAGGCACCAACGGTTGAAGCATGCCGCAGCATGCCGCAGCACCTGATTTTGGGGCCTGTTGGTGGGGGTTTTGAAGCATGCCGCAGCATGCCGCAGCAGACTGAAAATTCGGCTCATACCAAAATATTGATCCCATCTCTAAGCACCTGTGCAATCGAGAATGATGGTACTCTAGTGGATAGATGCAGTGGCTGTGGTATACAAGTCCCTGATTCAATTCCCAGAGCTGTCAACACGATATCCTACAGGCAGAGACAGCAAAGGTCCAGGCTGACCTATTCCCCCCCCCCTTTTTGTCTTTCTTGTGGTGTTGTGCTTTGAAAGGCCCTTGTTATCTTCACTTTGTCTTCTGATGTCTACTGTTGAACCCACTGCCGAGGGGACAACACAACCCAAGAGGAACAAGGAGACAACCAGGAGTACCATTTGCAGTGGGCAATTGGAGAAGGCATTGGGCAGTACCTATGTTGTACAGACACCCAGGGTTTGTGTTTGATGTAGCAGTTTGCCACCTTTGAAGCTTTTTGGAAAATTAGGTTACCCCCACCAACGGCTTGAACCATGCCGCAGAATGCCGCAGCACAGCAAATTTTTCTGGGGGACCGTTGGTGCCTGCCCATGGCCTTGTCTCCACTGTGGACCTACCTTCTGCTTTCCAAGGGCTTTGCAATGGAGTCACGTCTTGGAAGACCTGTCAACCCAAAGTTGGCCTGGAGGTCGTAATTTCAAAATACAGATGACCTTCAAAATTGGAGTTTTACGGGCAAGTGTAAGTACAAATGCAAAAGAAATGACCCATACAACGAGATGTGTATGCTGCTCCATGCACCACAAAAGTGGTGGGCCATGACATTTGGCCAGGGACAGAGTTTTGCAATATCATGGCCTGTACATCTTTCAAGGTCATCACATTCATCGCCTGTCGGTGTGTGGGCTTGTTGGTTTTCATGTATTTGACATTGTGTGGGTTGGGGCATCTGGATCCACACTCAGTACCTATGTGTTCTGCCGTCACTGCAGATCCAAGCAATTGGAAAAAGCTGAGACGCTTGTGCTGCGCCTCAAAGATGCAGGAGTTGAAGCGAGTGGACAGATTGTGCACCTTTTGCTGCACGCATTCAAGGTGGAGCATGATTTCTCAAAGGTTTGATCTCTGGCTTGTCTCTTGACCCCCCCTCCCAGGTGTTACCAGGCGCCATGTGGTGGGTGATAGAAGAAATTCCTTCTCACAATTTCAGGATTCTGGCTCCTCTGAAACCCCATCCCTCCAGATTGGACCATTTTTGGGGGATAATCATATTGCAACTCCACCTCACAAAGACTTGCTTCCAACACTGTGCCACAGACCGGGCGGGCCCTGTATTGCCTGAATCAATACATTGGGCTGATGTACCCAAATCAGGGATGGATCTAATTTGTGCATCACTCTGGGGGTGGGGGCGGGGGTAGTGAATCATGACACGTCACAATATGTACGCCATAGTGGGAAATCTGCATTTCTGAAAATATTGTGACGCCTGAAAGGCTCCACGGTTATTCTTGGGGCCAGGTGCCACTGTTGGTCTACTGTCATGTGTCCAACTGTCTGTGACATTGCTTTTTTTGGTGACAAGGCGGGTGAAAATTTGAGAGAATGCAGTGTGACACTAGACCAACGCGCGACACATGCCACCTTTCTATGCTATGTGTCACAGTTTACAGAAAATGTGCCACAGTTCACATGAAACACACAGGTGAAACACATTTCACCAATGTGTTTCATACGTCACACTTTCTGTGACATATGTAAGATTTCACCAATGTGTGATGTATTCCTTTGGCTTCTAGACCAGACGGAGGACCGGTCTGGTCTTTTGTGCAAAATCATCGCTTTTTGAGGAAGGACAGGGTCAAGGATTTTTGAAGGTGGCGGACATGATGGTTTTGGTGGTGTTGTTAGATTCACCGGCGTTTTAGAGAAAAACAGTAAGACTAGTTTCATAGACCAGATCAGGTCAGACCGGTCTTTGTTTTCCGCATCACTTCATAGCACTTTGGAGCCTTTTGGAGCATTTTGTGACACTTCTCTCCCATACCTACCTTTCTCCGCCCATTTATGCATGCACACCACTACACACCACACTCACACACCACACAGAAACATAGAACTGGTGTTGGGTTTGCACCCGATACATTTGTGAAGCTGTGGATGTTACCTACACCCAGAATGCTTTGCGGACTATCACTAAGTGTGGCCATGATGTCCTGATTTGAGAATGTTGGATGCAGGGCATTGCCTTGTAGGTGCAATGCAGATGAACAGAGGTACGGGCACACATGCACACACCCACACACCCACACCCACACACCCACACCCACACCCACACCCACACCCACCCACCCACACACACCCACACACAAAGTGCTCAAAAGTGTCCTAAAGCGTACCGAAGTGAAGCAGACCAAATGGCTTGCAAAGACCGGTGTGATCGGTCTGACTGGTCTATTTCAAATGGAACAAACTGTAAAGTGTGCTAAAGTGGTCTAAGTGAACCAGTCTGGTGCATTTTACAAATACCCGTCTGACCAGTATGACTGGTATTGCTGAACTGACCGTTTTAAGAATTGAATGGTTGGTGATTTTGCTTACCCAAAACAGTCAGTTTACAAAGACCGGCGGACCGGCCCTGAAAATATTTGCGCACGGTAGCCAAAGGAATATGTCACACATTGGTGAAATGTGACAAATGTCACATTTCACCAATGCATGACATACGTCAGATTTCACCAATGTGTGACATATGTCACACCTCCCCACCCACAACAGGCCCTCAAAATGGAATCTTGCCACTGTACCATCAAACCACAACCCAGAACCCTCAAAAATGGATTCTTCGCCCTCGAAATAGGGGTGGGTCCAGTGCCTAATGGAAAACTAGAATTTTGCGGCAGCCGGTGTGGCTAAAAGCGGGGCTGGGTTTTTTGGGACACATATCGTGCAGGGGTGGGGGGGGGAGGGAGCCCCACCCCCTGATAGATCCATCCCTGACCCTAGTAACAGCCCAGTAAGTGGGCCATGGACCCCGTATTATGGTATATTGTTCACGCCTACTCTGCACCCCACCTCCCTGGGGACCCCTTAGGTCACCCCAGCCAAAGGCCAAGGGGGGGGCGTTCTGCAGAAAGTGACACCATGTGGGGTTATGCAACCCTCCCCCCCTTTTCGGTGGTCAGGTTTCTACGGCAACACAGGCATTTCACATGATGGCAGGGAAGAAAAACCACCCTGTTTTTTAGTTTGGCCAGTTTTTTACGCCGTGTAAGAATATTTGTCAAGCAGCCTGCCTGGTAGCAACCCTTGGTTTGTTAACCATGTCAAAAAGGTGCAGCTCGTGGAAATTGTCACGCAGATATGCTGGTTGCGGAATGTGGCCCTGTTGGTAAATTGGCATGGGTTAGGCTTTACCCTCACCCCAATCAAGACTGAGTTTTGGGACCGAGCTGGTGTGTGCGGGGGGGATCAGGAACACCTGGTAAAAGGGCGAATCAGAATGCATGTTGAGGAACCCCGGGAATGGTTGAGGCCACTGCAAAACCCCCCCACAAAAACCCTGGAAAGGATAGCCTACACACCTTGTCAAAAACCCCCTGTCTCACTGAAGCAGCCATCCTATAGGATCTGGGGGCCAAAATGGTTCAAAGATTGCTGAAAATAGCGTAAAACCAACGGGTGGAGCGTCCCAAATATCCCGGATCCTTTTTAGAAAAAGGCGCTTTTGACCCTTTTGGGTCCCCAAATGGCCTTTTTGAATTTTTTTGGGGGGGGATTTGCATCAAAATGGGTCAAGAATGGCTCAAAACAGCCTTAAACCACTTGTTTGAGCGCCCCAAGTGGCCCAAGAACAATTTCGGGAAAAATATTTTTGGGCCATTTTTTGACCCATGCATGACCCCTGCTAATCAAGACTGAATGTTGGGACGGAGCCAGTGGGGGAGGGAACATCACAAACACCAGTAAAAGAGGCTGAGTAAGGACTGAGGAAAGGTTCAGGCCACTGCAAAATCCCCCAACAAGCCCAAATATCCCCCTTACAGACCTTGTAAAACACCCGCGATCCCACTCATTCTGTAGGGTTTGGGGGGGGGGGGGGCAGAAATGGTTCAAAGATAACTGAAAATAGCCTAAAACCAATGATTTGAGGATCCCAAATGACCTGGGATTATTTTTGGAAAAATGTGTTTTTACCCTTTTTTGCACCCCTTTTCCCAAAATGGCCCTTTTCAAGGCTTGTTTGAGCACCCAAACAACTAGGAACAACTGTGGAAAAAATCGTTTTGGTCCGGTTGTTGACCCTCTCGTGACCCCTGCTAACCCTACCTTAGCACATGTGTGCAACGCACCACTCGTTGGTGCCAATGGGGGGGCATTGCAGGGTGTTGGCAGTGTGGAACGAGTTTGCAAATGTTCCCCATTCATGAATATTTGTCATCATAAGGGTGTCCAAGGCAACAGATGGCAGTAAACACATCGAAGGAAGGTGGGATTTGTATAAAGTCACTTTCAAGGCGATTTTGGGCCATTTTTAGTACCGTGTAGCAAGTAGCGTGTAGCGAGTAGCGTGTAGCGACTCAATGGTGATCGTTGATTTGCTAGTTGTGTCAAAGAGAACAAAACACAAAAAAATCAGGACTTGTTGAGGGCCGTTGCCAAGGTTTTGTACTATTTATGTCCAATGAAGTCTCATTTTTGAAACATTTTGGAGTTATAATTGGCCACTTATTTAACACAACGAGACATCAAAGGCTTCAAAGAATTGAGTGTTTACGCACTCAATTTTGGAGTAAAACAGGTATTCGAGTTCCAAATCACAATTTGAACCAAATAAGGTTGACTTGGGAAAATGTAATTGCCTAGAAGACGCTTCAAGCCTAGAACACGCTTCAAGCAATGCCTAGGGATCTGCCCCGGTTGCTAGGGGACACCAAGAGGTTGCAAAAGAAGATGTTGCATTGTTCCTTTATGTGCTACACTTGGAAGTTGTCTTTTTACACTCTACACGAGCATTAGATTACTAGGGACATTGTATGGCTTTCTCTTTCGCCATGAGTCGTGCACTTTTTTGGCATTGATCTTCATAGTCATGGCAATTCAGTCTGGTATCATACTTATTACAGTTTACCACGGTTGTGGAGTAATTTTTATGTGGTCTCTCAGTAAATTTTGCGGAAATGTGGTTTTTACACATTGCAACAAACATAAAAAAGATTCACCGTGGATGCACATATTTAATAAAATAAGGTTTATTGAGATTCTTTAGAAAATGATCTTCAACAAAGAGGTCATTTTGAGGCTTCTAAGATTCATCAAAGTTTATCATTACACGGTAAATTTCACTTCAGAACCAGTTGTATTTTGGAAGCACACATTGAACGAAGCAGGAGTCCCTGAGACCCCGAGGTCCCCGAGTAATCTTTTCATAAACAACAGAGTATGTTCGGAGCTTGTAACAGTCATCAAATTTTACTATGGTGCCGTTGTAAATTTCATTTTGGAAAATGGGTCAAACATGGGCAGGTGGCAAAAAGGAAATTTGAAAAAAAAGGGGGGGGGGATACTTTTCATACCATTTTTTT
Source organism: Eutreptiella sp. 'Long Island Sound 2002' (assembly GCA_964036045.1). Lineage (NCBI taxonomy): Eukaryota > Euglenozoa > Euglenophyceae > Eutreptiales > Eutreptiaceae > Eutreptiella > Eutreptiella sp. 'Long Island Sound 2002'. The sequence goes on from OZ038386.1 coordinate 67,625,456, forward strand.
TGCAAAAGAAATCCGTAGTAGCAGGCAAAACTGTGCTTTTCTGCAGTGTTGGATGGATAGACCCCCGAAGATTGATGAGCCAACAGTGGACCAGCAAGTGACAAATTCAAGAATCGGTTGAGGCTTGCTTCCATGCCCGACGCGAATACACAGCATTGCTGCATGCTGTGGCCTCACACTCTCAGCATACCTGCTGGCAGAAAAACCTCTGCTCCACACTACACTGGTGGCAGCACCAACCCTCAATCTGCTGGTGATGCACAGCTGCTGGCACCCAAATATTTGGTTCACCGTTCGGGTTTTTTGTTGTTGCAGATGTCCCAATGGTTACACCTCATGGAGACATGGGATTTGTTCCCCGCGGAGGAATCCTGGGTCTTGTTGCTCATTACTCTCTTTGATGAGGTATGCTGGGCTCAAGTGTACGAAGCGGCTGCAGTAGGTTTCTTTTTTCTTGCTTAAAGACCCACGCTTAGGTCAGTGGAAACAAAGAACAGGTGGTCCGCCGTTAATCAACAGTATTGAGTGGCAAACCTTTGGGTACTCAGTGGAGGCCACACCCTACCCAGTTCTGTGAAGGCTGGGATGGAGGCTGGGTGGGTGGGTACATGGGTACATGGGGTGGGTGTAGCCTAGTCCCCCCACGCCCCCGGGGCAGGGTATCATTTCTTTGGTCTTGGGTCCCAGAGCACTCCAGGCTTTCTCATTGTCAGCATGATAGGGATGACCCAAACTTGGCCGAAAGCCAGGAGTTGTCAGGGTCACCATTTTGAGCCAATCAAGGTCTAGAAACAGCCAAATCCACAGTGGTGGGGCCTCCTTGGCAGCAGCAGGGGGGGAGGGGTTGTGGGGTGCTGCCCCCCTCCCCCAGATAAAAATCGATTCAACAACACCATGGCAGATGCAGTTTGGTACAACACCATGCCTGGTTCGTCTGGTCCATGGACACAGCCACGTGGGTCTACCAATCTGTTGGCTGTAGACGTGGTCTGCTAATTGTAGACATTGCCCATAAGTTGCAGAGACACAAAGAGAAATTGTTCAGGAAGGAGGGGTGAGCGCACCCTTCGCAGGCTGTACCACTGCTAGTGGGCATTTTTTGCGTACCCGGCGCACGAGCAACAGAAATTTTACGGAGCCTTAAGTCTGCTGGGCTCTTGGCAAATCATTTTTGGGACAAGGTGTAGTAGCTGGATGCTGGCTGTGGCCATAAGGGCTGTGCCCAATCCGTCTTGTTGTGAAGCGCACACCCTACCAGGGGGGAGGGGGGGGCTGGGGGAGGGATTGCAAGATGAGTGAGTGCCGGCTGGTACTGTCAGGTGTAAGCACTACCAGGTGGACGGAAGTGCATGACTGTTTCAGGAAGGTGGGTGCCTCTCTCAGTTGGGACCCTCATTCTGGGTAGGCTGATAGTGGGTTGGCTGGCAGGCGTTGTCCATGATCCATGGCTTATTTTTTTACTTTTGTTATTCGTCACAATTCAGCATCATTACCTCAGATACAGTAAGCAGCTCAGTAGTATGCGCTCATGGCTAAAAGTCCCATGTCTTAGGAATCTTGGATCCAGTTCCCACCTGTGCTGCTTGTGGCATAGGGCTGATGGGTTGGGAGCAGCCTTCACTTGTGCACCCATGCTGGTCTCCAATGTGGTGGTTGTACAAGGTTGTGCATGGGTAGGTTGTGGTGGGGGGAATACCTCTTGGGCAGCCCCCCCCCCCCCCCCGCCAATGGGGATTAGGCCAAGTGCTCTGCCTATAGCAATAACCCATGCATTGCAATTACTCATGTAACACCAAAAAGCAATCACTTGCAACAAACCCCCAGCAATCCAATCCGTGTGGAAGTACGCAAGCAGTACCTTTGTAGGCTCAGCTTTGTAGGCTCCCCTGAATGCCTATGTTTGCCTCTTTATGGTCACATCAAAGGGTCCAGAGGTGGATCATGGAAATATGCCACCCAAGGATCAGCACTGCACGCAAGCAGTCAAAAATCAATTGGTGGAAGATGTGAGATCAAAACCACGCATGCCTTCGTGTGCTGCGCCTGTGCTGATGCCTTTTTTCAATTACTTTCTTCCACTTCATTTCTTTATGTTAATTAAAAAAAAAAGGGAACCGAAGCGAAAGGGAAACTACCCTTCTCCCTTTCTCTGCTCAGCTGCCCATATGTCTAGCTATGGGTACCAGACACCACAAGGAGAGGGTCTTTGCGGCAACCCTACCTGCATATGGCATATGGCAGCTAAAGTGTGCTGTCATTCCTTCAAGTCAAACCTCTCAAATTCTGAGGGACATGTCGGACTATGCCGTCATCAACATCAATGATAGAAACACCTTCTTGCACTGTGGCACCTTGCTCAACGTTGCACACCGCAGCAGTGTCATCACACTGCATCATCCGCCCCCTCTGCATCAATTGGAAACACCACATACCCCTGTAACCCCTTGGAAAAATTCATATTTGTCTACCAACGGTGTCCCACAAGGGGGCCAATACAGGTACACCCAAAAATTCCGGGACCCACACACCATTGGTTAGGGGGTCCATATAGAGGAGAAAATTGAATGGGACCTGGGTCTGGATCAACGTACAGTGGCTGCAAGAGGTCAAGTGTCACAGCCTTCGCCCCTCTTCCTCGAAATGGGATGTCGTTTTATCCGGTTTGGGAAGGTCCCATCAAGCACTCATTGCAATACTTCATTTTGCGGTGTTCAGGCCAGCATTGGTTGGCTTGAAAATTGCGGATTTTTGGAAGCCCCTGATGACCCCTAGGTGGCGTTGTGCTCGGCTTGGGTCACAATTTGGTGACATGGAGCCATATAAACCCACGTAGCCCCATTTGGGACCACCTATTGGTGCGTGGGCCCCCCTTAAAAGGCTTTATTGGGGCTTGAGGATCCCATTTGAAAAGATTCATGCAAAACACAGGGCCCACTCTGTTGTACATCGTTTGACTCTCTGTCGAAGGCAGTACACCCTCTGACACAGCGTTACTGCATGACATGTCACCCTGAACAGCTACTCGCATCAGTCAGCTGCCACTTGCCACTGCTGCCTCTATCAGGGGCTTGCTTTACCACCCACTTGACCCACCCATCCAAGTATCCCCTGAGAGGGTGGATGGGGCGGCGAGGGGGGGCGGGGGGGGGGTTGAATGAGAGCACAATAATTGCGCAGCACATACAAAACGCCAAGGTGCACAAAACGAAACCAGGTAAGCAGGTCTTTCTAAGCATCAATTTGTATTCCCAAGTGTTAGTTTGTTTCCTCAGACTTTGGATGTGTCACAATTGTCATCCCTAGGAGGAGCGCCTCCAAAGGGTCCCATTTCCTCTTGCACTTGCTGGAACCATGCACTGCAGCATTGCAGTAATTTTCATGCCTCCCACCCTGTAGAAACAGGAAGCAGGAAGAAACTATTATGGGCAACAGAGAGACACCAAGCAGCAAAAAAGATTGGCCCTTGCTTCCAAAGCATGTTGCACTAGGCGCTGCCAAGCTGTTTCTGTAGCGCACCCTATGATGCACAGTTTGCTTAATTATCCCAGACCAAGCCTTTTGTAGTTTGTGCACGCATCTACGGGTAATTGTCCCCAAGCAAGTCATTTGTAGGTGTGCGCACATATAAGAATACATACACTATACCTTGTGTGCCTTCTCCACTCCCAAAGGATTTTCGCCCATTCTTCCTACCAATCAAAGGGGTGGCCTTTTGGTGTCTGAAGGCAGCGCCTCCATTTTCAGCCTAAAGTGGTCAAAAATGGAATTTGCCACAGTGGTTTTATCAACGTGGGGTTTTTATGTCATCAATGGGAGTGAGGGGTGCGTTGTTTATCAGTTACTCCAAGGAGCCACTGTGCAACCTCTTGAACCTCTTGAAACCCACCCCTTTCCCCCATGTTGTATTTGGCTTGAATTGCAAGGATTTGTGGAAAACCATTTTTCCCTAGCCACACACATCCCTTTGTGGTGAGTTACAAGGATGATAATTTGGCCCACTGTTGTGTATACCTCTTTCTACGTGTGCTTTGTTTTGTTGCATGTGGTAGTGGAGGGCTGACATGACCCCACATGCCAGCCCCGTCACATACTCCATGGCTGTCATTTGCATGGTGGGGGAGGTTAGGTGCCACTTTTTTTCTCTAACACAAGTTTCATATCCAACTGTGAATGCATCCCACTTGGTACCCAATATCACATTCCAAAGGGAGAATTTTTCTTGTGGCCAGTGTAAGCGCAGGGGGGAACATGCTGCACCTATTACACCACGGATCTGGCGATGTGCCCTGCATAAAACACAACAGAATTTCGGAGTACTACTGCAGGGGTGAGCGACAGGATTCAAGGTGCAAGAGTAGTTTACAACAATGGCTCACGAAGAATGCTTTCCGAGTAGTGGCAGAATGATTGCTCTGCAAGCTAAATACCAACAAATGCTCCAACATTTGTGCTCTGTCCCAGGATTGTGAAGGGCCTGGTTGCGACTCTTTGCTGCAATTTGTTCGGCGCAGTGACATTGGATTGCATCGAGACCTTTTTGATCTCCTCTCTCAAGAGCTGTCGGTTGCACGGGCCTGGCGTGTAATGCGCAGAATGCATGACGCAGGTTTGCGGGTTTTTGCCGTTGCCGGGGTGCACACCTGGAAGCTCGGCTCAGATTGTGACTAGCCGGTGTGCTCCGCTGTGTGATTTGGATTGTGGTAGGGCAAGTGGAAAATTGCTCCAAGAGGGTGGGGTTGTGAGGGTTTGAAAAAGAGGCTCTACTGTTAGGTACCCCACCCCACCCCACTTGTCCTAACATGCGCTTATCCAAACACGGCTACCCGTGTTTCGACACTTTTCGGCCTTTTATCGGACCATTATTTTTGCGGCTCTAATGCAATAGAGAATATGATTTGTAGCTTTGTGTGGGCTGCAGGAAGGGTCAATATGGGTGTCAAAGTGTTGGTGTAGCTCTAATTCCATCTGCTTTTGTGTTTTGGGGTGTATGCTTGCTTATTGGACACCCTTTTGCAATCATGAACGAATATCTCTGCACTGCTAGACTGCCTGCCACACACCCGCCCAAAGGGCAAGCATGTCCAGCTCTTCAAGACGAGGAGCATGGTTGGCAAGGGATTTTTATTTGGTGCCTGTAAATCAGAATGCAAGCAACTGAGTGGTTCCTGAGTTGTGCACTGGTGGTGTCCTTTTCTTTTTTTCTTTTTTACTACGCACGCGCGTGCTTGCTCGCCAAGCCCAAGCCAAAGGCAAGAGCATGGTGTGGCGGGCCTGTTTGATGAGCGCACGGGGCAAATACCAGCATGTACAACGTGCACCCCAATGTGTTCCTAGCACATACCAACGCGTACTGTTCCTACCAAGAAGTGCTTGGGGAAAGTAGTTCCAACAATACCATGGCACAGCATCATGTAGAAGCAATTGTTGTCTCCATGGGCCAACTAAAAAAGTCGGTTGTGAATACCAGAGAAGAGATGTAGCAATACCCCTGAGAAGAGATGTGGCAATACCCCTGACCAAATATGCATTTTATGGGAAGCATATGTGTCACATGTGATAAGTATTTTCACCCCTGCCCCCGTTATGTGGGCTGGCTCTGTTGCTGTCATAAGGTGAGTATTTTCACCTGCCCCCCCCCCAATATGTGGGCTGACTGTGTTGCTCACATAAGACAATTTTTTTCACTCTCGTACTAGTGCGTACCGTGTGCATAGCAGCGCAGCGCGTATTGAGCGCGTACCGTGCACGTACTACCGCATACCGCGCACGTAGCAACACATACCGGGCACATACCAGTGCGTATCGAATGCATACCAGAATGTGTACTAGCGTATACCGAGCGTGTATTAGTGTGTACCGAGCGGGTAGCAACACATGTGGGAGTTTACATTTTTATATTTTGAGGGCTAGGGTTGGCTGATGTCCACAACATGTGTTCCGTGGTACGTGCCGTGCAGTAACATGGCAACCCCGTGTTTTTCAAACACAGCAACCCCGTGCTCTTTTGCCCCCTGAACCAGAACCTGGCCTGTGTCAGAACAACGGGTGGAGGGTACCTTATGCAAGCCATTGTTGGAGGAATTTGGGGGAGCTAGAAAAGCATAGCCATGTAGTCATGTAGCCATTATTTGAGTCTTCCCCACTCAGGACAGCAGGGGTAATGTAACCAAGTTAACTTTTCCCTGCTTTGCGGACACTGCTCGTGTGCCAACGCATATTGCACGAACAGCAAATGCAGCAAACGCACGTGTACCAATGTGCACGTTCTCAGTACACACTGGTACACTTATTGTACACCCTGGTATCTGCCCAGTACGTGCCGGCGCGCGGTGCTACATGCTTGGTATGCGCTAGTACGCACTTGATACGCGTTGGTATGCGCCTAGTGCACGCTGGTACACTCCCGGTGCTCGCTGCAGAGCGCTCGGTAGTACACACCCTGGGTTCACAGGCAGGTTCAATGACGTGATCTTCCTGGCCAAGCAATGGTACTACAAAAGGTAGGCTCAAGAGCGACGGCGCTGGACGAAAGGATCAAGTGCAAGGCAGAGGACGTCAGGGAATGCACGGTTCTGTGGTGAGTTAGTGGATCATCACATGCGATGACACTTATGAGAGCCATAGCTGGGCATTTTCATTGCAGAAATATTGAAGTTGCAGGTTTCATGTGGTCGAATATTTGACATGCTACATTTCTTCTTTTTCACTGGGTTGCACGTGTTTGGGCATCCAGTCAGGGGGGGCGCCTTAAGCGCAGTGTGCGCGCAGTGCGGGCGCAGTGCAACTATTTGGGCGTCTAGCTGTACTAGAGACCCATACTTTGTGATACTAGGGGGCATCATTGTTGCCCCTAGCGTAGGTTTTGATGCTTCTTCCACATTGGGGATATGGCATTTTTGGATTTTCACCCACTTTCACCAATTTCCGCCCCTTTTCACACTTTTTTGCTCATCCCCACCATGGACTCCCACACTTTGGTGTGGGCCCTTGAGTTGGGGTGACGGACTCCCCGGTTTTTGCCTGACCACAGTCGAATGCCCTATGCGAGGCCGCATCACTGCTGATGAGGATGCGTGGTTGTACCACAAGTGGAAACCGGAGGTTGACATGGATTCCCTCCTACAAGCCACTTTGCCCCACGGTCCAGTTGAGGATGAGGTGGACACATATGAGGCCTTGGCACTAGCTGGTAGGGTGAGTGAGCTTTCAAATGCCGCCACTCCGAAGCATTCTGACTTTGTATTTAGTTGACATTGAACAGAAAAGAGGATATGTGTGTGTCTTTCCGCATTTTGCATGATGTCTTATGCGAGGGGAAGGTAGCTTGCATTTGTCTTTAGCTAGGGCAGTTTGGGTGACCTAAATTTGGGGGCATTTGGAAGGGGTGTGCCTTGGGGTTCTTTAGGGAGGACCTACTCTAAAAGTAGCGCGCAGTGCGCGCGCAGTGCAAGGATTCCCCCAGGATTTGTTGTTCTCAGCTTGAAGCTTCAAACAGCTTGAAGCCCCCAAGGAAGAGGGAAGGTCCCAGAGTGGCCACAACCAATGGATGGTTGCCAGATGACACAACAGAGCAGAGCTGCCTCCTTGTTTGCATGCAGTCAGCCAATGTGCCTAACATTCTGGGGATCCATGCCAAGTATGATAAGAAACAGAGTTTTTCGAATCAAAACAGATCGGTATCTCTCACATCATGTACACAACCCCAAAAAGCGGAGACCTGCAGAGCATCTGCAGGGGGGGGGGTCATTTCCATTCGACCGTGAGTTCCACCAGTTCGACCACGAATTCGGCCCCCTGTCAACCGTTCACAGGGCAGCGCAAGGGCACAGAGGGGCTTTGTTTTGGTGCATCCGCTTCCTGCAGCTGCAATCATCAATCTGTTGCAGGAATGCCTGTCAATAGAGCCCACGTCCTCTACGCTGTGCGCCAGTTGTGTGAGGCCGACGAATGGCAGCTGGCAGAGGCATGCCTGTGCTGATTTGAACACTTTTGCAGAGGAAGGGAGCTGACTGCATCGGGGGTTTGAGGCATTTGAGCCGTTATGGCGAAGCATGTTCTCCTTGTTGGCTGTTCAGGACAGCCCTGTGAGAGGGTAACTGGTTGCAACAAGGTAAACCTCCGGCAGCTGCAGGGTAATTGACGGCGGATGGAGGGGAACCGACGGTGGTTGGGGTTGTTAGGTTAGCTGACGGTGCTTCGCGTGTGGCTAACAGTTGAAACAAACTGACGGCGGCTGAAGCCCGACTTGTGGTACTCTTCGTCAGTGGCAACGGCTGGAGGGCAGCGGAACGAAATTCAGCGTTTTTTTTTCTGCCCGTCCACATTGCTTTTATACTTTTTTGGTAAGTGCATCATGGAGCAGCATGTGGGCAGCGCACTGTGTAGGTGAGGCTAGAGGTCTCATACCCTGCACCCCCTCTGGCCGAATTGCAACCTGGTGAATGCCGACCACCGTGCGCACCCTGAATCCAACCTCATTTTGCTCTGTCTCTCTCTCTCTCTCTCTCTCTCTCTCTCTCTCTCTCTCTCTCTCTCTCCCTCCCTCCCTCTCTCTCTCTCTCTCTCTCTCTCTCTCTCCTTTTCCCGTTATGGTTTTGGTGCACTGAGATGTACATCAGGGTTTCTGGGTTCAAGCGCCACGCTGTTATGAAAGGTGAAGGGTTGGATGATAGGCCTGTGGGTAACTGATCAGTGTTGGCAATCAACGCCGCTTTACTCTGCGTCACCCCGCGGCCCCCGCTCAGTCTGAGAAGAACAAAGTACTATCGCTGTGCGACTTTCCACCATGCCACTGTTGGCTCATGCCCAGGGCTCTTTGGAGCTCTGTTCTGTAGGCAGGCATTGGTGGGGATTGGATGTCGTAGCATCTGTGTATGCAAGTGGTCGACTACTTGCAGGCGGGACATTGCAAATGACCTCGGGGGGTGTGGCTCCGCAGGTCCTGGGACGCCAACTCCCCCCCCCCCCCAAAGGGACCGGCCAAAAGTTAGTTGCCAAGGGTGCCGCCCTTAGGAGTCAATGGGCGCCCGACGCTCCATGGGCACCAAAGGCGACCGAAGGAAAATTTTGTCCATTTTGCACAGTATCCTTAAACCCTACCTTGACCCTAACACCCACCCCAACCCTCAGCCTAGTCCTACACCTACCCCTACCCATAGCCCTAAACCTAACCAAGATTGAATATTGGGGCCGAGCTGGTGGGGGAAGGAACATCGTCTAGGAGACTTCAAAGACAAATGAGGTACGCATTGGAAAGTGGATGAGAGCGGCTCAAAAGGGGCTCAAATCAGCTGTATTCATCCGTTTGGGCAGCACAACTGGACTAGGATCATGTTTGAGCCATTTGTGGTCCCAAATTGGCCCATTTTCAAGGCCCGTTCGGCCTTGAGAGGGGCCAAAATTGCTCAACATGGGCTCACAATGGGACAATTCCACTTGTTTGTGCAACCCAAATAATCCAAAAGTATCTTTGGAAAAACACATTTTTGATCCACTTTTGAATGATTTTTTGGTCCCAAAACAACCCTTTTTCAAGGCATTTTGTGAGTCTGAGTGGCCAAAATGGCTGGCTATGAGCTCAAAAAGGGCTCATTTCACTTGCTTAGGCACCCCAAATGGTCTCGGATCATTTTGGGAAAACACTTTTTTGACCCATTTTTGACCCATTTTTGGTCCCAAAACAAACCATTTTTAAGGCATGTTGTGACTTTGGAGGGGCCAAAATGGCTTGCAATGGGCTCAAAAGGGGCTCATTTCACTTGGTTAGGCACCCCAAATGGTTTGGGATCATTTTTGGAACAACACATTTTTGATCCATTTTTGACACATTTTTGGTCCCAAAACTGCCCATTTTCAAGGCATTTTGGGATTTTAGGAGGGCCAAAACGGGCCGTTGCATGTGGCCCTACCTGCCACATTTGCTTTCTTCTTTGGCCATTTTATACTGTTCAATGATGGATCATGGAGCTATCTCAAGCCACACCATCCATGAATCATCCTTGCATACATGCTGGCTACTGCACCCCTCTTTCACTTTCGCTTTCAATGTGTCCGAGCAAGTGAAGCTGGGCAGTATGAAAGAGTAGCCCGGAAATTGTGGATGAGTCTTGGCGTGGGGTGGCCCTCTGTTTACTTGGAGATGGCTCTGAGTGTATTTTGGGGGCTCCCGCTGTATTTTTGAGTGGTCCAAGTTTATATTGGGATGGTACTGTGTGCCTTTTTGGGATGGGTCTTGGTGTAATTAGGGATGGATCTTGGTGTGTGTTGGGATAGGTTATGGTTTTTCGGAGGCCAGATTTGTGCAGATCTTTTTTGAAAAGGGGCCTTTGGCATACTTTTGGACAGCACTTGCTGTATCCCGTGATGGGTCCCTGGGTGGGTCTTGGTGTATTTGGGGATGGATCTTGGTGTATTTCAAGATTGGTCTTGATGTGTTTTGGGACAGGGCTTGATGCATTTTTGGATCTGTGTAAGTGTACGTTGCGATGGGTTTTGAGGTACTCTAGGATTGGCACCAGTGGACCAATCCCAAATTATTAGTGTCTTGGGGAATTTTTTTGAGTGCAATTTAGGATGGATCTACATTTTTTTAGGGAAGGGCCTTGGTGTGTTTCTGTTTTGCGATGGGTCCCATGGGCAGTGTGATGGACTCATGAAACCACAAATCACCTCAAAGAGAGGTTGTTAGATTAAGTGTAGGCGCGTGCGTCGCATACCCCCCCCCCCCCTTTTTGGGGGTCGTTTGCATAGCATACCCCAAGGCATGATATTGGATGTCCAACCCCTTGTAAAATCATTATTTTGCCCAACCCAATAAAACGATCCCCCAATGGATTTTTTTTATTCTGAGGCCTCTATCCCCTGAAACCAGATATCACATTTGATGGGGATGGGGGTGGGGTGGAGGGGTCAAAAGTTTGTGCTTAGAGGGATTTGAACTAGGGTCAAGTGCAATAAAGCTTACAAGGTGGCTAGCGCCACCAGCAGATGGCCGGCCGGGACTCGAGCCGCCAACGTGTGTGCTGGCAGTCGAGTGCATTACCATTCAACTGCGGATTTTTCTGCTAAGCATAGGGCTCGCCACTGGTTGTAGCCGAGTCCGCCACTGAAAAAACCCAAACTGTGTTTTCTGTCTGCCTGCCTGCTTGCCCGACTGACTGCCCGACTGACTGCCCGACTGACTGCTTGCCTGACTAACTGACTGATTGGCTAACTATTAGCTTTACTTTGAGGTGCACTACCGAAGGCAATAGAATTTTTGTGGTTCCCTGCCTTGGGGCTATGGACCCAAAAGCCAGAAATTTGTGTGGCCCCTTGAGTTAGGGCTATGGACCCAAAACCCACAAAAAATTTTGTGGCTCCTTGAGTGACGGTCGGTTTCATGTCATTGTGCTTTTCATTGGAAGAAAGAATGGAGTTCGTGGTGGCGGGGGAGAAGGGGTACAATGATGTGCATGGGTGATATAGGGCTCGCATTGAGCACTTGTTTGGGCAGTTGTGGCATTGGGGTTTGGTTAGGAACATCTAGCATGGCGGCCCGATGACTTGCACCAGTCCGTGCGTGTGTTGTTGTATTTCACGCAATTTTGCATTCGGAGGCAGGTCAGTCACCCTCCTTATGGACCATGGGACCATGTCCCGCCTCCCGTTTGGACTGATAAAAGAAATTCACCCGCCATGCAAGATGAGGGAGAGCATGAGGTAGAGGTGTGTGCGTTGTGTTGCCAGAAATGCTCCACCATCACAGTTTGTGGCGAGTGCAAGGAGCATTATTGTGCAGAATGTATTGAAACCCATACTTGTGGGGATAATACTGTTTTTTAGACACAGCACAAGTGACATGCACTAATATTGACTTCAGCTGATTCGCTTCATGCTGTTGTGCTTTGTAGGGAATGTTTGCGGTCCACTCTAGTCTGTTTGGGGGACTTCTCTAGGGGAGGATAAATCTGGGGTTAAAGTCAGGATAGTTAATACAATAGCAGCGCGCCAGGCAAACCCCCCCCCCCCAGTCTGTTTTACGATGGGTCTCACTGGTAGTGCATTTGGAAATGGGTGTTGGTGTATTCCGGATATTATGGTGTTTTTTTTTATGGGTTTGCTGGGTGTGCTTTGGGTGTTTAAGAGTGTTTTGGGACTACTGTTGGTGTATTTTTGATCTGTTTGGGTGTGTTTTGGCATCAGTCACAGTTTTTGCAGAATGGGTCGGTAGAGGAGGTTCGGGATGGGTCCAGGTGCATTGTAGGGTGGGTTTTCAGGGATGTCCCCAGTTGTATTTTGTGATGTTGAGATGTGTTTCAGGTTCTCAAATTACACTTGGACCCTTCCCACCCTACTCCTGGACCCACCTCAACCTAGACCCCGCCGAAACCCCTAGATTACAGACCCAACCCAAAAATACACGATGAGGAGATCCATTTCGAAACGCACTAAGGCCCACTCCAAAATGCTCCCCATCACACTCCACAATCAGTATGTTGTGGAATTCTCTGTCACAGCATTGTGCCGTGTCTGAAATGGGGCCAGAAGCTGCTGACCAATTTCCTCCGGAAAAGGCTGAAGGATAAATTTAGAGGGTCCGCACGCATTCGGTGTTGTATGATTTCCGGCATTGAAAGGGTCAAGTCTGCATACAATCTGAAACAATCCAAGTGGTTCCCCGCCGACCCAAACCGAAAAGTGCGGTGATCACTGTCTCGTATTGTTTCGGCTCAATCAAGGCCGCTGCATCTGCCTGTCTTTGCATCTTGCAGGAGGCAGTGCGAACGATGCAGACCCTGGGTATTCCAATGGACCGGATCACCTGTCGTGACCTAATTTGTGTGTATTCTAGAGCTGGCCAGCTGCAAAAGGCAGAGGTCCCTCCTTCCTCAGAGTAATGCCACCGCCGATGAGGGTGATTTTGTGCTGGTGGAAGCATCACATGTGAGTTCGGATGTTTGGAAATCTGTGCAACACTCTGCTGGCGTGGGGATGGGTGCATGTGCCTGCGTATTAACCCCTCATGACCCCAACAAACAGCCCCACCCTTTGGGCTAGCGCCGTACCCACCGATTCACCACCCCGCAAGACACTTTTCATTAAAGGGAGAGCCCATGTCCCACCATCTCCCGCAACCACCCCTACACTCTGGCCAGCAGATTAATGCACAGACCCAGGTGCTACGCACATGTATACGTCCAAGTCCACTGCACGTCTGTATGTCCGAACGCAACAAATTAAGCACAATGTCCAGCGTATTGCCTATCAGACTGGTTCTCCTGCTTTGGTCTCCTCCTGCCTCCACCCACCAGACACACCAGCCCTCCCCTCCTTCACTCACATTTGGAACCATCTCAGGGGCCATTCCCCTGCGGTGCTGTGGTGCACCCAGTGCACTCTGCAGCGTTCCAGAAGAGAAATCTACCCGTGTCAGTAGAGCAGGTGGCAGATCGCCAAGGGGCTCGTATCATGCATTCCAACCAAGCTGCCAAAAAGTCCAGGAGGCTGTTTTGCACATAAATCACAATGTTTGGGGGTAATTTCATAACATGTCTGTTTCTCTTCCATGCAGCACTCAGGAAGCACCCTCTCTTGCTTTTTTTTTGTTTTATCGGGAAGAGTGAGAAAGAAATGACAAGCAATGCACCTGCCAGCATTCTATGCACTAGGCAATGCACTCTACAGCCAGATCATGAAGGGCTGGGGACCACTGATCTATCATCCGGATGAGCTCCAATGTTGCAAAACCGAACTCCCGCGTTTGGTTCTTTTTTTGCTTTGAGTTTTCTCCTCTTTGACCCCTGGTGCCCTTTCCCTGCACACCCACACATGTGAACTTGTGGATTGAGCCACTTTTTGATTGAGATTCAAGCAGACTTGGATACATTGGCGTAATTAATTTGGTTGGGGTAACCATTTCGGGGTGGCTCGGAAGGGGGATGTCCACAATTTTCGATTTTCCACCCAACTTTCATCATTGTATACATGTGTGCTGCACGGTGCATCACTTTCCATGTGTCTCCTTGTGTCCTTCGGGATATAAAAGCAGAAACCCTCCAAATTGGGCTGTCAAGGACATTTTCACTAGTTTCAAGGTCTTGGCAAGGTGTTTTCAAGGTAAATTCATACTGTACAGAACAACGTACATCCGTCAAATTTTATTTTTAATTTCCCTTTTGGAGAACAAGGGTACTTTTGTGTGGCCAGTGTCCATTTATAGTAACCCTCCCGCCCCATTTTGAACAAGCCTCCCCACTCTAATGAACCCCCCCAAATACACCAAACCCATGGTCCTTACACGCGTGCACACGAATACACCGAACCTTTGGGCAGGAATTGCATTTTGGAAGACACTGTTTCTCTTCACTATGGATTGTTATTTGGACGGAAGAATGAAGCAATGGAAAGCTGCTTTTTTTGGGGGGGGGGTGTACAATAGGCTTTGCAGCGGTAGGTGGCTTTGCAGCATCGGAGAACTCAGATACATGCTGCTCATCAACATTAGCCCCGCCATCTTCATTGGTAGGGTCATCTTCACTTTCTCCATGAGCACAAACAGCAGCACGGAGGACTTCCACCTCAATGTCAGACTCAGCAGAGCTGCAATCATCCTCACCACTGCTTGAAACATCCTTTTCATCAACAAAATTGTGCAGAATAGCATTGATTTCCTGAGCCATATTGTGTTTGGAAGAGAAAATACATGGGTGCAGTGTAATGCATGCAGTTTATTGTAGGCCCCAAATAGAACGAACCCCCCCCCCCACTACAACGAACCATCCCACAAACAACCCCAAGCCAAAAGTTATACTGAATGGTCCGGTCTAAAACAGGCACGGGTTTACCAAGCCCCGCCCCCCTCCCCCCCCAATGGGCGGCGAACTTCACCAATTTGTTTTGCCGATTTGTCAATTTTCTGGGGCAGCCGAAACAAACAGGGGTAGAGCGGGGATAACTGGGGATATCTGCCTAATCTCCTAAATTCTTTACCCTCTTAGATGCTTCTCGAAGAAGGTCACACCCAGGGCGTGGAAGCGGATTGGAATGGAGTTGCTGCCCTGGTAAAGGCTTACTGCCAACAGCAAGAGCTCGGTGTGTGCAGGCCTGGGGCTGGACGCAGGATTTGAATCCTGAGACGGATTCAAACGATACAGTGTCTTGCGTGGTCTGTTTCAGGGTGTCATCAACCCTGCTCGCCCCGGCCCCAAAATTCTGGAAAAAGGCGGCACAGGGGCAACCAAAATATTTCTCAAGGATGGTGGCTTTGGGGCAAATCCAGTGGCAGTGCCACATGGCGCAAGGATGAAAGGCGGCTGAGATGGATTGGGACCTGATTGTTGGGTAGAGCTCAATGGTCAACACTAACATGAGTACGCAGGAGAGCCTCCTGCCCACCCAGGAGAGCATGACACCCTAAAAGGACGACAAGCCAGATGATGCTTCCCAGCACCACCAGCCTGCCTGCCCCATCATCCATCCGTCATGTACAAATGGGTCAGCTGAGGAACGCAGGCAACCCTTCCCGCCCACCCACCACCCACCCGCCAACAGATTTGCAAGTGTTTGTTTCTATCGCAAACGCATGCCGATTGTGTGTGTGCGTGTGTGAGTATGTGTGTGTGCGTGTTCCCTATCAAATTGAATCGCAGTGGCACTGTGTGCCCGCACTCGACTAACATCGAAAGAAACTAGTGCGCCCGACGCCGTGCCTTCCGCAAAAGCCGACCCCTGGGGCACCCTACAATCAGTGGCAAGAGACCCATGCGGTTGTGCGCGTCACAAGGCCGAGTGGCATATTGGATGGCCTGGAAGGCGGCAGGGCGAATGTGCAACGCCCACGTAGTGCAATGTGTGGATTCCATGGCCCAAGCACCTTGATCAAGCCAGACAGAAACCAAAAGCAAGGACAGATCGCCTACATGCCCAGAGAGGACTGGATGCAACAGAAATGCCAGACTGCCGCCGTGCTGTTGTGTGCAGGCAGAGCCAGTCAGTTGCTGCACCGAGTGCAGCAATGGGGGTCACTGCACAGCCCTGTCATCCACAACGCCCTGATCGATGCTTACTGTGAGAATCAAATGCTCCAGGTATGCTCAGCAGCTTCAGCCCATCCCCCTTTCACTGAACACTAGAGCAGAAGGGCATTTGATATCAGCTGCATTCTATGTATCATTTTCTGCGGTCTTCAGAAGCAAGACACGCCAAGGACAGACAGACCGGTTCAGTTGCTATTTTGCACCGCCCCGCTTTTTGCTCACTGATGTACATAGCGAGCGATAGTTTTGCTCAAGGGCTGAACTGGGTTGTGAGTCTCAAGGGGAAGGAGAGTGGGTGTTTCAGAGGCCAAACGAAAGCAGGTGTCTCCACAATCAGCTGAGGCTCCCAATGTAGGCAGTCGGGGGTCCGGAAAGGCTGGTTGGTTCCCGTGTACGACAACCTCATGCTTTTGATCATAACCCTCATCGCCTTGTGTCCACTGCAGTCTGGCAGAGCGAACGCATGGAGCTGACCCACCTCGCATCCAACTTCAACAGAAAATACTTTGGGAAAGGAAACTGAAATTTCTTCAAGAACCAAGACACTTGGCGGGGGTTCCCAGGGTTGCAATACATCACTTCAACCACTGCACGAATCACGAGGTCCAACTCAACTGAATGCAGGAAACTGTACGTTCACGCCCAAGCTCTGCGCACGCTTTGCCCTTCAACACGGGCCTGAGTTCACCGTCCATGTTGTTATGAGCCAGCTTGGATATCTCTCTTGCGCCTTACCCGTTGACCTTGTAGAGCCTAATTTTTTATCTGACCACACATTAATCCAGCTCCCCGCCTTAACGCTTTTCAGTCATTTTGTGGTGCTGATCACTCACCACAAATCCACAGGCGCCCAAATTTCGTGTTTTTTTTGTTTATTATTGCCAAGTTGGCCAATTTCTGAGCCAACGCTTTTTTTATGTATTGGGGCGACCTGCCCTGAAGCAGAAATGACATCGACGTTGTTCCTGCGATCGGTTTTGCGGTTCTTGTCAATTGAGAACCCTTTCGGGGGGGGGGCTCCTATCTCCATTGACCCCTCCCAACTCCAAAGTAGCGAGCCTGTGGTCAAGTAGCCCAGCAAAGCTCTGGAGTGGGCTGGCACAACCCACCACTCAGAGTCCTCCAGAGGGAAGAACCCCAGCAGGGCAACACCAACACTTGGGTGCACCAAGCAGCCCTGGGTTTGGCCTGGGGGTTTCAGGTATTCTGGCCAAGAAAGAAGAAAGCCTAGATCCCCATCCAAGACCTGGGGCAAGGGCAGGAGACGCAGCCAGCTCATACGAAAGCTGGATGCCGTTGACCAGACCACCCAACAGAGGAAAGCAGCGACAGGATCGCTTTCAGTTGATCAATGAGGGGGCAACAGAGCCGTCAGGAGAGCAGCGGGCAATATGGGGTCTGCATGTCGCCGTGTGGTAGGTGTCGCAGCGGTTCAACCCTGTTTCGCGAGAGATTTCCCAGTGTCTTACGATGGACCCGTCCCAAACCAAGGCCATCACCGTCTGCCCGTTGCAACATGTCAACCACGTGGATGGTGTGAGTCTCGACGGGTTGCGTCACCACTAATGAATGCATTAGTGGTTTTGGATGGGCTCGGGAGTTGTGCTTACCACATTGGTACCCAGACGTTTCCTACCTCTTTTGGGGGTGTCGCCAGCCCCCTGTGCACATGTCGGCTTGCTTACTAACATCAAGCGCGTTTATTGCCCCCTTCTCATCCTTTCAGGATGCCCATAGAGTCATGCAGCGAATGGAGGACGACGGACTGGCTGCAGACTTGTGGACCTTCAAGAACCTCGTGCAGGGGCATTGCAAAGCCTCGCACTGGGTAGGGGTCCAGGAGATACTGAGCGCCATGCAGGCCCGGGGACTACAGCCTGATACTGGGATGTTCAACACCATCATGTTGCAGCAGTGCAGGGACAACAGCCCCGAAGGTGCCAAGCAGGCACAGGTACGCAGGAATGAGGGAGACGTCGTGCACGGCAGTGGTCAGGTTTACTGTGGATTTCAGATTTCAGATTTCAGATGGCTACCAACAGGACCCCTCCGTGCTTGATAATCCTCTGCACTCTTTGAATGATTTTGGTTCTCAGTGCAGCGTGCACCTTTGCCCTGTCCAACATCTCAACACAGGGGTTGCAACTCGGGTGACTACTTTTTAACAGTTGGTATCCAATGCAGGGTACCCCCGTTCGGTGACGCCCCTTGCCCTGTGTGCCTTCTCATGTCTGTTTCCTCTCCTCCCTGCTGTATCCTGCTCCTCCTTCATGTCTTGTATGTCCAGCTAGCCTCATCTCTGCTTCTTCCTTCCTTTCTGCATGCCTTCTGTGTGCCTCCATTATTCCTCCCTCCTTCTGTGCCTCATTTCTTGGTGATGCGGAGCGTCCTCAACCTGTATTACACAATCCATGTTGGTGGTGTGGCACTCTCCAATGCTTCGCGGTCACTGATTTGGCCCAGCAGGCAGTGCATCCCACTGGGGCCTCCGACACTTTGCAGTCACTGACACTTTTGGAATACCTTGTTACAGCTGATGACTGCTCAGGGCCTGCGCAAGTGCATAGATGCCGCTTTGCTGGGAAGGGGTTTTCTTCTTTGCACTCTTGGAGAATGACGATGCCGAGATTCCAATGCAAGTCCCGCCATTCAGTGCATTGAAGGATGTTGTTGAGCAGGGTGAAGCGGGCCAGGAGTATGAAGTGATGATGATTGGTTGGCCGCCTCTTGTCAGTACATTCAGGGGTGGTATGGTTCCAGAGGTTGACAAGCCCAAGCATTCCCAATCCCAATTCCAGGCCCCCTGCCTCGTCAATGCGGGCCCCATCATGCTCATGGGCTACTACTACGCGTGCTATTCATGCAGGTGGTGTTCCAGACCATGGACGCCCACGGGGTGGCTGCAAATATCATCACGTATCAGGGTTTGATCAAGAGCTACTGCAGACAAGGTCTTCTGTGAAACACACACCGCCCTTTTCATTACACCCCCTGTGGAGAGCTGCAGGGCAGTTGGAAACTCTCGCGCCCACTCTACACAGTCATTGCGTACTGTCAACTCAAAGTGTTTCTTGTGCCCATGCCGGGCGGCGCGGAGTGTGCCTCGTAGGGCACCCCTCTGTAAACACTCCAGGCCATGGCCCCTACAGTGCTGGGTCTAGACGGATAGGTGATGGTCAGGTGCCGCAAGGATTGGCTGTATGACATGGGCCAGGACCCCAAGGCAAAGCAGTCCAACTCCTCGGTCCTGCACGAGCCTGCCAAAGAGGGGCCGGCGGCGGCGTTGCATAATCCTTTATGGGAGGCTCAGGGGCATCTGATGTGATGTGATCCATCTTAAATGTAGACACCATTTTGTAATGGACTGCGTATGAGTTGTCTATGACAATACTTTTTCTACTACTACTAATTTTGCCACGAGTGCAATCTGGACCCGTCTCGTCTCCACTCTGGGCCTTTACACAACCTTTAAAGGGGCCTTGAGGCGCTTTGATGTTTCAAACTACGCATTATCTGCTTTCAGTGCAATTGTATTTTCATAGGGCCACAATACAAGTGACAAAAATGACGCGTAAGCTGTGTTTTGCCCAAAAACGGCACGGCCTTTCCTTGTGCCACGCAGCGTTCCGACTCGTAGTGAGGAAGCATCCACCAGTCCAGATTACGTATCATTTGTTGCTTCGAAGCATTCTTTTTCTGTTTGCAAGTTCTTTGTTTTCTTTGTTATTTGCAAGTTTTAGACCCCACTTTCTGTTACAGCACTGATTTTTCCAATGGTCGTTCACAGTGTTTCGGAACTGGCAAAAAGTTCTGGTTTTCATGAAGGCCATCTTCTGTTTGATTTTCTACTGGCAATGCACAGAGGGTCCAGTATAGGGAAACCTATGAATCTATACTGTCGCTGTGTGCTGTTATCCAGTCCAGCCACTTCATGCTGTCGTCCCATACTGTCACTGTATGCTGTCACTCTATGTTGTACCTCTGTGCTACTGTCAGCCTACACTGTCACTCCATACTGCCTGAACACTGCCACTCTCTACAGTGACAGTGATGCCGCAGCTTTCCTTCTATCCAATATTTCCTTGTTGCCATGCATCTCCCTGCTGGTCACTGGACTTGCGCTGCAGTACAAAGTGCATCAAAAGTTGTTCACTCATTCCCAGGGGAGTTGCGGCACGCTGAAGGCATTTTGGAGCAGATGCAGGTGAAGGGGCTCCAGCCGGATGCAGTGATGCAGAAGCATTTTCTCCTGGGCTACTGCCAGCATGGAGAGGTGTGCTGGGATGCTGCGACTGTTTGGCCTTTCCGAGTGCCAGTACACACTCTTCGTTCAAGGGAACCATACTTGACCCTAGTCTCCGGCACAAATTTTGGCCACCTCCGGCAGCCTCCGGCAGGAACATGAGGTTACATCCGCCAGCCTCCGGCAGAAGTTTGGTCCACATCCGGCACCCTCCGGCAGGGCAAACACCACTCTCCCGGATTCGTAAATAGAAGTTTCTGGGAGGGCAGCGTGGCACACCTGGAGACCGTCGCTGACGAAGATTTGTGTGGAGTTGTGAGCGCGCCACACAGTCAATTAAAACCCAACCGCACAACAACACTCACATCCGGCAGCCTCTGGCAAGAGGTTGCCTTCACATCCGGCGGCCATCGGCATGCCGGAGACTAGGATCAAGTATGAAGGGAACGGACATTGGTGGGTAAATGATGCGGAGAGTTCGGAACCAACTCCATCAGAACGGCATACTTTTCGGGATTTTTTTTTCACCCGAAAGGGGTTGGAGTCGGTTGGTTGGGGCTTGAGGCACATTACAGGCACACCTGCCCACTTTTGAAAGAATTTTTGTTCATTCACGCACTCGCACGCCTCATTTCAGCAACGTGATGTGCCCACCAACGACTGTGCGTGCTGAAGGAAGCCTGATTCTGCAGTTCCCTGACCAAGGATCTGTGTTTTCTGCGGTTGGAGGGGTAAAGCCCCTGTGGGCGCATGGCAGCAGGGAACATGCTCGGGCATCACGTCAGCGGGACCCCATTTCGGTGGACGGCTCTGCCAGACAGAGTCAGCCTTCGGAGCTTCCTCTTTTAGTCCAGTGTACCTTTGGTACTAAAACTGTTGTGCAGGGGGGGGGGCAGGCAACTGGACAGAAAAGACACGCAACGCAAGCACGCGCACCCTCGCAGCCCTGACTCTGGCCAGTGACCGTCAAACGTCCAGCCCCACCCCACCACGTGACCTTGATGCACAACTCTTTAGTGATGCTGTCAGACTATGAGCCTTCCTGGCGATTCTCCCATCCTCAGAGCGCAAGCCAAGGCAAAGCAAGCAAAGCTGAGTATGGCAGAAAGTCCAAAGTAACCGCCCAGCCCCCCCCCCCCCGTTTTGATAAAACGACCCTGCACCCCCAACCCTAAGCTGAACAAGTGCGTTACACCAGAAGCACTGACCGACCCGTTTTTTGACCTTCATGGTCCCCGCATCAGCGAGCCAGTGAGCCATTAGTTGCCAAAGAACATGATCAGAGCTGGGCAATCGCAACCCTTTGATTTGTTGGCGTCCACTCATTGGCAGTTGGAACGGGCCGAGCTGCTGCTGATGGATATGATTGCCAAAGAGCAGGAGCTGCTGCCCGAGCACTTTGGGATCCTTATCATCCATTGCCATAGAAACCGCCTCTGGACAAAAGTGAGGGAGTGGATGGATCGAGCACTGTCAGTAGACAAAGTGCCGGGGGTGAAGAGCTTCAACTGCACATTGTACGCCTGCTGCAGGATGGAGGATCTGGAAGGTGTGCGTGCGGAGGCAGGCAATCGGTGGATTGGTTGATCGCAGATCACCTAACTGGAAAAAGGAAAGCGGACCGCGATGCCAGCCACAGTGTAAAATTTGCGCATCTCCGTGCTCATATGCATGACTTTGACCTCATCACACTGAACCCGCATGGCACCCAAAGGGATTGACCCACAAGCTGAACCCGATACGGATTGATGAAGGGTATAGGGGGAGCACCTGACGTGGTGCGGAGATTTAGCCGTTGGGCCCAACCAAGCAGCTGTAGATTAACTGGTGGCTAGGCCAGAAGAGCTATATTTTCCCTCCGCTATCAGGAAAAGGGAAAGAAAAATTGACAATCCAGCAAGGAGACCCCCAACTAGGGTGGTGGTTGCTCCCAAGGGGCTATCTTATGTATTTTCACCTTGGGAGGCGCCGGATAGGGCAAGACGGAGGGATGTTTACACAGGTCTTGTACCCAAGGGTTTACTCTCCTTAGGGGGCATTTTGGGGTAAAAACCCACACATTCCAGGTGAACCCGCTGTTAAAGTGGCGCGCGGTGTGCTTGCAGCACAGATATTCCCTTATAGGATGATCCCCTATCGGGGTAGGGCAAGTAATGTAGTGTAGCCATTAACGCCGATGTTGCTGGCCATGGTGATGCTTTTGCACACCCAATGTAGAGGACCCGAGGGTTCTAGAGGCTCTCTCTTGATTCCAGCCTGTGATCATTTGCAGTGGGAATGGGACCCAGTGCCTCAACCTTAGGACCCGGCGAAAACTCTTGTCCAGCGAACACTTGGGATTCCCACTTCATGTGTGGTACCCACATTGATGAGGAGCCTAGTTTCAAGCTGCAATATTTTGGGCTTAGAGATGAGGGAAATGAAGGCCTAATGTGAAGTGCATTCTGCTGGCTGCAAGACCAGTACCCACAACTGCAGGACCTCTTGCATGCTACGACTGATTTGCTGCTCGCTCCTGTCTGCAACTGCACTGAGCCTGTGGAGGCCGCATTTCTCAGCCATCTGAGAAGGGCACGAAGTTTTTTGGTTGAAGGCTTCCAGGAATGGCTGGGATTATGGGAGAGGGCAGAGTCACAACCCGTCCCGTGTGTCCTTGGCAGAGGGGGTGGCTTGGGGACCTGGGATTCCTCATACAACACGCCTCACAGAGCTGCCGCATGCACTGAACACCTTTGTCTGACAATAATTGTTGCGGAGACCATGAGTTTCTGGCATTTTAGTGTCAAATGTGGATCGAAAAGGCGGAGGGTATTCAAGCGCGATGGCAGTTGAAAGTCTTGTATGTGAGCTGCAGGCTGCATTAACCTACCACAAAGCAGCACAGCACGAGTGATAGGAGCAACTTGAGCCCGGAACCACCCGTGGGGGTATGATGGCCAGGTAGACGGACACCTCAGTTCCACAGCGGCAGTAAGGGCAGTTGGCAGTTCCAGCATTTTGCACGCGCATCTCCGTGACCTTTTATAGGAGCCAGATCTCTTCTCGACTACATGACGACCCATGGCCTCCAGCCTACCATTTACACCTACACGACTCTGCTGCATTGCTATGTTTCTGAAGGCCTTCTACATGAGGTCATCCTCTGCCTGTTTGATGGCGTGCCCAGTCCTGCTCTTGCTTTTGGGGGCGGATTGCATCAGGGTTCTTCACTGAAACGTGGCACTTTCACTCGCTGTATGTCGGTTTTGCCACATTTTGAGCAATTTTGCTGCATCATAGTAAATCACATTAAGCGCCCTTTCATTGGATTAAGGCTTTGACTGATTTTTGTGACAGCGGAAGTTGGGTTTTCAACTCTGGGGGGGGGGGGGGGGTTGATAGAGCCCCCCCAAACTGAGGCGGGGGGGTTTCGGGAAAAGGGCTCATTTGACAGGACCATTAATCAGTTATTAACATTGAAAATGGTCAAAATTTTTTTCATCAAGTGTATGGCAAATGATCACTTTTCTGAACCCCCTCGACGTGCTTCCAAAAATCCCATTTTCATTTTTTGCAGAATTTTGGTTCCGGGTCACCTCCGGGGCCCAGAGGTCAGTCTCAGTAGGATTTTGGGTGTCCTGTCAGTTGAGCCCTTTTTGGGGGAGGGGACGGTCTAGCCAGGGGGCTGTATTGACCCCCCGCGGAGTTGAAGACCCGCCCACCCCAGATGTACTCTTTTCTTGTATATGGATAATGTACAGACTGAGAGCGGACCCGATAAAATGAAATGATGGAGCCGGGGTGTTGGAAGCACTTCCAACACCTTGAAGTGCGCTTGGCAGCTGCTGTGGAGCGTTTTTTCAATTTGGTTGTCTTGATTAATGCTCCCAACTGTCAAAGGATGGGTGAGCGGGTGCGCAAAGCATGTGTCACTACACATTGCAATAGCGATGAGCAGTGCTTCACTGAGGAGTAATGCCCGCAATCAAGTTTGGGTACTGATTCTCTTGCTCCATATCTATGACTGGGAACATCTCCAGCACCCCTGGCCTTGACAGCATACATGGCAACGTGGCACCGGCACATTCCTGAGGGGAGACGCTATAGCTTGCCAGAACTACAACTGTGATCTTTGTCCCTTTACAGACTTTCAAAAAAGCCTTTGGAGCCCCAGTCCTGTGAAAGATGGCATCGATGTGTGTACCCTGTCCAAGACTCAGAAAGTCGCTCAAAGTGAGATCCAAATCCCAGGCCAAATCACATTAAAATCATGTTTTATCCAGGCGAGCCCCATCATGTTTCAATGACAACCTTAATGCATGGTGGAATGCTGAAGACGGTCCAAACCACTGTGGAGCTGTGTGAGCGGTGGAGAAATAATTGAGGGGATGGATCTTGGAGTGAGAGGGACTAGGCAGTGTGTGTGTGGGGGAGGGGGGATCACGGTTTCCTATAGTATGCGGACTCAGCAATTGTTGACAGGTAGTTCCAATAGCAGACACATAGCGACGGTCAGCGACGTCGCTCACGACCGTCACTGCACTCTATTGCTTCTTGTGCCCAACAGTGGCCAGTGCACTGGCATCTATACGTCTCTCGTTTGACAGAAAGGTACCTGTGGTCTTGTAGGCCACTGACCAGCCAATTTTCTTTCTGAGCTTTGTACTGCCTGCCGCTTGTGCACACGTGCAATAACGCAGCATTCCTCCGGGGGCACAGGGCTCCAACAATTTTTGATGCCCAACAGTTTGGTGGACACCTGCTGACACTTGCTTCCACTTGGTTTGGAGTGGCAACCAAAACCTGAGGGAAGCATGCAATTTCCACCTGCCTGTGGGATCAAGTTCAGGTTAGGACAGTTGGGAGGCAGGGGCACAGGATTCAGCACCAGGGCCCTTATGGATCACTTCAAGGTAATTTAGAAAATTCCTGGTGTACTTGCAGGGCTGCAGGGGCCAGAATGCAGCACTGGGGACCTTATGGACTGCATCAGCACACATTCACGTGTGCAATAAACACTGTGTCCAACAAACACTTGGTGTCCGGACAGTATTTTTTTGAGGATTTTGGTGTTCATTGGGCACATGGGTCACTGCAAGCTTTTTTTTTTTAAGCTCTCTAGCTCTGTGCCAGGCGAGATGGTTTGGAAAATTTGGCCACAGTTTATTGTGCACGTGCATTTGCCCAGGTTTCAAGGTCAGTACACTCTAGGCCAACCCCCTGTCTCATCCCTCCTACCTGCGGGGGGGGGGGGGGGCTTGGGGGGGTGGGTGGGTGGGTGGATAGGTACGCCAACCCCTCCCCCACCTTTGGGGGAGTTTAGGTGGGTGTGTGGATGGGTATGCTGGAGGAGCTAGAGCTGCAATCCGCCCTGCCCCCTATGAAATGCTAAGCCCCTACTCTGCAGATCCTGAGATGGTAGGGGTTATGTAGCCATTGTTTGCGTTCCCAGCAATGGAGGCTCTTGCCAGATGCCCCCACCCCTCCCCATTCAGCACCACCCTGGATGTGGGATGCATGGACACACATGTCGATACACCCAACTTTCAAACAAATCCTCAACCACGGGCATACATGCATTGGAACGGCTGACATAGGAGGAGGGGGGGTGTCGGCCCAGACCCCCCCCCCCCCGCAGTAGTACGGATGCCTGCTTGTCATAGCAGAAGGTTCAAGGGCGAGAGGCCAATAGGCGCCGCCACAGGCTAACAGAGCCAACCACCAAGGCCTTGTGCCAAACCCCCCCCCCCCCCTTTCTAATGCTTGAGCACGGGAGTTCTCACTGAGGTAAGGGGCCAGATCCAGGGATCTGAGTCTTCTGGTGCCAGACCCAGTATGACCTGTGATCCTCTATGAGGGCTGACCCGCTAACCCAGACTGTTGCACCTCTTTGATATGGTTTTCTCCACTCAACCTTCAAACACACACACGCACGCATATGCATGCATGCATGCGTGGGTGTAGATAACAGGCAGTCTGGGATTTGCCAAGCAGGGCTGCAGTCTGCATTTCACGTCACATCACAATTTGGACCACACGATGCTGCCTTGTAGTCTAAGCAAGAAGTCACCATGGTAGACCATTATGTGGCCTCCTCTTCATCCAACTCTCCCTTGACAACCCTGATCCTTTGGTCTTGCACAGCATCATCTGACAAATATTGTGAACCTTTGGTCCCGCACAGCATCGTACACAAGAACAACAAAGTCAGAGGCAGGGAGAGAGGGAGGGAGGGCATGAGACTAAATGAGTCAAAGTCCCCCTGATGGCCTGGACCTCTCCAAGCGACAGATATTTGGTTAACCCGCGCAGCGTATTCCTGGCCCTTTACGTCCATGCCAACCCTGCGCACCGCCACAATATCTTGCAGGCTGAGAGCATCTTTGGAAGCATCCATGAAGTTGGATTGGAACCGGCTGATGTTACGTACAATCTGATGTGCTTGGCGTATGTCAAGGCTCAGAATCTTCCAAAGGTCTGCGAACCCACGGGCCTTCCTAGGGAAGGTCAGGTGGTAAAACACAGGTTTAATTTTTAGCGACCAACACTTTCTGAAGGAAGGTCATAGTATATTTTTAAGACATGGATTCGTTTGTTTAGTTGCTCTGGAAATGTCTAGATGCATAGGCAACATGCGGTCTTTTTTTTTTATTTTGCAGACCACTGTTTCTGGGCAAGTTGAAGATGTAATGGCAAATTACAGTGCAACTTTTTTTTTTCCATTGCACAAACATACAGGTAGTTCTGTCTGCACAGCACAGGGCAGTGTTGAGCTGTAGGAGGCGGGGGTTCACCAGACGTTCAGACGTTCTGTTTTCCTCTATGGTCATGAGGCATGTGCCAACAGTTCCACCTTGGTGCTGCACAGGTCTGGTAAGAGAGCCAACACCTCCAAAAAACAGAACAGCCTAAAACAATCAATCTAAAATAGTTTTCACCAAGGTTAGGCAGGACAATGTGATGTGCAAAAAAAGAGAAACTGCGCGTCAAGGAGTCTTTCAGGAGGATAGCATGATGTGACAAGAAAGATGTGAAAGTTTTTTTGAGGGATGCGTTGCTTTTCAGACACCATGGTAGCCTAAAAAACAAATGAAACGATCTGTTTTGAGTACCTCAAAAAGCATGGTAAAAAATGCCTGCGGAAATGCATGCAAATCACCTAAGCACAGGTAGGGTGAAAAAAGATGCACGTGTGGGGATAAACATGTGTGAGGGCATAGGCTTGGGGTCAACATGCAATGTGGGCAGTTGTCCATGTGATTCAGGTCTCCTAGGTGCAACCACACCATCTACGCCCATGCCTGTCTGGTGGGGGATGGGGTTGCATACATACGAGTGTGGGTGGGGGGCAGGAGCTGCGTACATTGTGGGTTGGGGGTACTGGTGTGTACAAAAGTGTGTGTGTGTGTGTGTGTGCGTGCGTGCGTCCGTGTGTGTGTGTGCGCGCGCGCGTGTTAAAGGGAGGATGTTGCATGGGTTGTTCCAAGCACATCAGTGGCTGACAGAGGAAGGAACAGCCCCCAATAGGATTGGGGATGGTCGGACCTATGGAGTCGCCTGTTGTTCACCTCTGGCACTGTGGGTTCAGCTGCTGGAATGTGGTGGACCTCGAGTCCTTGCTCTCCTCTCAGAAATTTTGCTTTCGCATGGGGTGAGGTATTTGCGAGTTTGCACACACATGTCATGCTGCGGTATACACATGTGATGTAGTTGTGTACTCATTGCAGCCAGGGTGTTGCTGTTGTTACTGCGCTTGTTGGCTGTAGCTGTGTCTGAACCTGCCACCTCCTCTCCCCCGCCTTTGTTCAGGTGGTGCAGTTGTGGGACGAAATGCAGCAACGTGGGCACAAATTAGATATGCCAGTGGTGAGACGCATCATTCAGATGCATGTGGATTTACAGTGCACCGGCACACAGCTGCAGTGGTTGCTGCAAATGATGCAAAGTTCAGGTTGATTTGACACACCACAACAGGCCTGTGCTATGGGATGGGCCCTGGGTGCCCAATTCCTGATCCTGACCCTTCCTGAGTGCACAAAATCGTCGTCCAGGGGCATCCGAGAGGGGGGTTGTGGGAAAAAGACTGCTTAGTTCAGGGCCTTTTGGCCACTGTTCGACACCCTTTTTTCTTTTTCTATCACGAATGATTCCATTATTTATGCCCCCCTCCCTAGAAAGGGTTGCGACGTGGGAGTCCCACACCAGAAGGGGCAGGTCTCGAAAATACCCCTCCCCCCCTCGCACGGCTGCCATTTCTCACCACCCCAGACTTGTTTTGCCTCTGCCTCAGCCCTGGAGGTAATTACTGCACCATCACAAGGATCTGCACTGTCATCCTTTTTACGGGTCTCCCCCCAGCCCCCCCCAGCAAGCGACCTCGATCATGAAGCGGGTCAAAAAGATATTGCACCAACCATACGGTAGCCAATCAGCCTTTTGCGCCCAGTCAACCCCAAGTTTCCACATAGCAGGTGCAGGCCATGGGTCCTTTCAGATCCGATTGGATCAGAAAAAAATGCCCGAAGAACGCATGGGTAGAGCAGCAGAAAGCTGTGCTGTCATGCATGCAGGATGGCCTAACTCATGAAAAAGCCCGTGGAGTGGAAGCAAGCTGTGCGGAGTTCCAGTGGGGACCAACCATTAGACAGTGTCCTGTCTAATGGTTGGTCTCCTTTTGGTTTTGTTGGTTGGACATGGATGCGCAGCCACCGTGTACTATGATGGGGGCCAACCAGAGACTCCACCGATTTCCCTCATGCTACTTTGTGGTCTGTATGGTGTATGGTGGGAAAATCCATGGAAGTGCGTGGGTGGCACCAGCAAGAATAAGGTCAGCACACCAGAGTACCTGGCAGCCTCACCAATGTGGTCCCAGGAATGGGTGAGTGGGGACATTCTTATGTGCCCGCAGGTCCATAGGTGATGCCCCTTGACCACAACAGTCCCATAGCACCCTCAGCGAGGCGGAGCTAATGGGGCCCAGGCTATACGAGCGGGTTTCGCCGCAGAGGAGGCAACATGGCAAAGAGGGACGGGTCGCGGATCCTCCTCCTCTTCCTCCTCATTTCTGACCCCCCCCCCCCTCCTCCGCTCGCAAGAGATGCATGTTGCATCACCGGTGGCAAGTGGTATCAGCCTGCGACCTGGGCGGCCAATACATCCAATCTGCCAATCTCCTGCCCTCTACTCTCCTCATAGCCATGGGGTCCACTTTCCTGCAGTGAATTGACGAACGAGGTGCCTGGTTGTGCATGTTTCGCCAGTGCAACTAATGGGGCCGAGAGGGCGGACGAAAGGACGCATTGCCGACCTGCTCACCGGGCCCATTTCTTGTCTCTCAGACGCTCCGTTGGGAAGGGACGATTACCATCAGCTTTTGTCGCTTTGCAGCGGGACGCATTTCGATGCCTCTGCTCTGCGGCAGCTGTACACCACCATGGCACGCGCCAACGGTCTCTACATGGATGTCATCAGCCTACGGGACTCGAATGACGACCACACGCGGTATGGTATTGCTAGAGCCCGCATGCGTGAATCTGCGTTCCGGTGGACATGCGCAGGGGATTCCGGGTGTTGCGCTTGCGCATTGACGGATGCACTGCAGCTTGTTGCCTTGTGGGTGTGGAAGGCGGGGGCATCCGTTTTGGGGGTTTGCATACGGACGTAAGAAGCTTTGTGGGAGTGAGCTGGGATGAGTTCCGTGAAGGAGGGCCCTGAATTCTATGCGCCATCAAAAGAAAGCCCGACATGTCAGGGCAGAACAAGGCAAAAATCAATCAAGGCAGGGCTTCAATGCAGAAGCAAGCCCCACGGGGGTGGGGTGGTCATTGGTTTATGACGCCAATTTGTTCCAGGCCATCCCGTCTGTGGCCCAGTTGCTCTCTTCCTGACCACAAGTGCACGATTCTGGGGCATTTCTAACCGACAGTAACCGCCCCCAGCGGCCTTGGCAACCTTCTGCAAGCACCTGCCTAACGGCTTCTGCGACAGGCCACAGTTTAGTGGCGAATTTTGCTGAGACCCGGGGGGGGGGGGGGGAGAGGCCAAAAAAAAGTTTGTGTACCTAAAATTGACCTCCAATTTCGGGCGCATTCAATAAATTTCATTTTTTTCCTGAGGAACAATTTTCTGATATGGGTGGGTGAGGGGCCGGGTCAGGCGGAGGAGTCCAGGCTGCCCCCCCCCCCCCCCCCCACCCCGGTAATGTGGTGAGGCAGGGAGGTGAGGGGGAGCCGGGTGTGTGTGGGGGGGGGGGGGGGGGGCAGTAGCAGTGTATCCCAGTTGTAGCCTCTTCACCCAACCGTCCGTTTTGGCCGTGGCGGTCCTGATGGCCTCATGAGTCCGAAGGGGCACCTGGCCCCCACAGCCCGTGAGGCGCCGTGGGGTGCGAGGGGAAGGACTTGACATACCCATACCCATACCCCCCCCCCCCCCGGCAACGCTAAGCCTGGGCCTGTTCTGGGGCCCCCTCTGGGGCCCGCTCCCTTTTCATGCACCCGTCGCCCTGCGGCTGCACTGCGGCGCTGTGCAAAGGCTTCTCCGACCCTCGCCTTCAGGCCCCAGTCTCTGCCCCCCCTCGACGCCAAGGCCTTGGAGGCGGTCCGCACTGCCCTGGCCTCGTCGGGGGACGGCGGGCTGCCGCGCGCGCACCTCGAGAAGCTCACGGCCTGGCGCCGGGACTTCCTCCCGGAAGTTGGGCCCCTGCCGCAGTTTGTGGAGCGGCACGCGGAGGTGCTGGCCTGGACGATGGTGCAGAAACGGCGCCCGAGGGGCTCGCAGCGACTGGAGGCCTTGGCTGGGGCCGGGGCGCTGCGCCGCTCACGGCACCGGGATCACCTGAGGAAGAGGCTGCACGATGGACAGAGGGACGGGCCGCAGAAGCCTCGCCTGGAGGGTTTGGCGCGGGAGCCGAGGGAAGGACAGCAGAAAGGGGCGCGAGAGTCACTACCGGATGCTGCAAAACAGAGGCAGTCGCTTGCGGCGTATTGTAAGGCTGGAAAGGTATGCCAACTTCATGGGGGGCTCCCGTTGATATGCCAATACCCCCCCACCCCCACCCCGAAACCCAAAAATGTTTGTCTACTTCGCCTCGGCCAATTTCAGATTTTCGTAGGGAGCTTGGGCGCCAAATTATTTTCGGCCCATGGGAGGAGGTAAAAGTTGTTTTTCACCCGATGGGTGTCTACTCAAGATGCTCAGATTTCTGTGGAGAATGCAAACATGGATGAGAAGCATAAAAATAAAATCCAGCCCCCCCCCCCCCCCTCCACCACCAAACTCCACCGAGCAGTACCAACCGGCATACTTACTCAGCCTTCATGCCCCCCCCCCCCCGCCCACCACCACCACCCTGACCTAGCCCTCGACAACCACCCCCCCCCCCCCGGAAGGGAAAAGCGCAACGTGGGGATCATTTTGAGGCATATGTTGGGGTACCCACAAACCCCACCACCTGCCCACCCACCCACCCCCTCCTAAAACCTCGGGCCCCCATGCCCAAGCCCCCCTGCCTCTCACTTTAGGCAGCCTCCCCCCCCCCCGCCTCTCCCTCAGCAGTCCAATTGGGTATCTGATGGACTTCAAATGAAAAGCATATGACGGTACAACGGCTGGGCGTATGGACGAAAATGCTGAAAGATTTTTCGTCGTTATTGGTTTGGTGATTGCAGATCCGACCATTTCCTCCACCTCTTCCAGCGTTCAGCAGTGTGACGCTTGTGTGTAGTGTAGTGTACATTCAGCGCGTTCACCGACCGGGTTTGTCGCCCATTCGCACGTATCTTTTCGAAATATTCCCGGAAGCACGAATCACGGCATATCCTCCCTACAGGCCTCTCCAAACAGACCAGGTTGTTGACGCTCAATTTAAATGGCCAAATGTTCTATGGAACATCTGAACATATGAAGTGATGTGATCGTTTGATCGGAAACAGTTTCAAGCCAGTCACAGTCTGAAGTCGCGTCGCCAGCGCGGTACTGTTGGATCAACTCGGCTGTGAGAAAGTACCTCGGGCACGTCGTGGTTCGGATATGCTTTTTGTTTTTTTTTTTTGCGGGGGTTTAGTGACATGAGACTTTTATTTTCTTGATTGGCACATACCAAATAGGGATTTAGGCTGAATTCTTACCAGTAGGCCCGAGTTCTCAAATATGGCGAGTAGGGGGAGGGGGGGAGGCGTCTGCGGGATGTTTATGGGTACGGTTATCTTTGGTGTCTACGATTGACTCCACTGCAGTAGGTGCCAAATAGTGTTTTACCCAGGCGAGCTACGGCTGCTGCGTGCTGGGAGCTAGTCCGGCACTGGCCGAGTGGTATGCACGCGTCATGGCTGTGCATTTGCTTATTGAGTTGAGCAGGTGCCTCGTGTTGCTCTGTCACTTGACGGTGGTACTGTTGCAGCATTTCACACGATCCCCACCCTTGCATACGCCTATGGATGTGTTGCAGCACCCTGTGCCATGTCTTGGCTCGTGCTCGAGGTTTGGCAGAGCACAACGGTTCGAGCGGCATGTTGTGTTGATAGAGCTGAACTTCTAGCCCAGCACCCATGGCGCATGACCTTGCTCCATGCCCTTACGGTGGCCTACTTTTTTGCAACCTCCCCCTCCTCCATCGCCTGGACGGATATGTGGCAGTGTTTGGTGCACCAGTGACCCAGCCATGATGAAGCATAGGTTACGGGCGAGTCTCGCAGCCGACAGCCAGAGGGTCAAGTATTCCAATATGCCGGCACCTGCTCTGTGGCCAAGTCCAACAGTGCAGCAAAACCACAGCGTAGAACTGCTTTTTTTTTTGTCATCCCAACAAGTTTTCTGTCAAATTTGCCAAAGATTTGTGAGAAGCGTGACAACTGTCCCACTGTCGCCAAGTGGAATTCATTTCTCCCGGCTGTTAGGGGTAGCCGAGCAGGCTCCCTACGTAGTCCCTCCTTAAAAGACGAACAAGTACGTACACCTGGAAGTAGCAACCGGCATACTCGTTCAGCCTTTATGGGACCCCCCACCGGTGACAGACGTGAACACCAATTCTCACATGAATGACCAGTCATCCCCCTTCCCCCCTCCACCTGCTTTTATGGAACCAGCTTTTATGGAGCACTCCTGGTTTAGTGGGTCACGTGGTGTTATGTTGCTGCATTGACGGCAAATTAAAGGAGGGCACTCTATGCCAGGTTGAGTGATGATTTTCCTTGAGCATTCCTCTTCACAACGTTCCGGTTCCATCGACGTGTGGTGTCTCTCAGGTGTGACAACACAGAACAGGAAGCGCCCTTAACTTTCTTTCTTCTCTTCGTCAGCCACAGTTTACACTGCTGTCGACTTCCTTTCCTGGCATTGTTGTTCTGTGCAGTTGAAACAGGCTGCACGGCTGCTGACGGAGATGATTGCCACTGACCAACTGCTGCTGCCTGATCATTTCGCGGTCCTCATTCTTCACTGTCACAAGCAACGCCTCTGGGCACAGGTGCGGCATTGGATGGACAGGGCGCTGGAGAGCCAGGCTGCGCTGCCGGCGACCCTTTTTAACTGCGCCGTCACCGCCTGCTGCAAGTTGGAAGATCTGGAAGGTGCGCATGGGCAGGGCTTGGGCAAGGGTCTGCCTTCGGGGACCAATAAGGGGGTACGGCAGATTGGGGAGGAGTGTTGGCGCGCAACGTCGAACGATCTGGACAACGTGCGTGGGGAGGGCAAGGGTCTGAAACGCAAGCCTGAGCTGTGCGACCTCCAGGTCTTGTCAGTGGCCCAATGCCTTCGGTTACTATTCCGAGCTGGTCAGTGTGCCTGCAGCTGCTGTCCATCATCCTCCGCTCCTCCAATCACGTTGTGTTAGCCCTCCCTGGACTGAGTGTGAAGCATACCGGCGCCGGCATGGGAGGGACGCCAAGGGGCAGAAGCAGCTTTCGTGAGCAATAGACAACAGTTCCATTCCCGCTTAGGAAAAATACTTTTCCCCAGTGGCTTGTAGACCATTCCCTCCTGAAAACTGAAACCAGCGCGGACACCCGGAAGTACTAACCGGCACACTTACTTCGCCTCTGCCTCAATCCCCCTGGCTATTGGAGCCCTGCAACGCGCACTGGTAGTGGACAACTGCAAAACACATGTGCCCCTTGGATTTTTTTGCACCACCAAGCCACCAGCGCTCTGGCCAAGCCATGCCTACTCCGGGTTTTTTTCCACCCACGGGATTCTGGCCACAGGCTGCGCCTTGGGTTTAGTTCCAGGGACGACCTCCTATTTTATTGTATGGTGTGGCCAAATGAAGCAAAATATGTTTCAAAGGACTTGAGATCATTGGGAGGGGGTTTGATTGTGTTGCTGGGGCCGACAATACCTTTGACATCGGCAGGATCCTAATGGCAGAAGTGGAGAGCAGCCTTCTTACCGTCACGATATATAACCGTGTTGTCCAAACAATCCTTCTCTGGGCCCTCAATGCAGTATCAAGACTGCGACAATCGTTTTTCTGGAGGAGAATGGCCGACAATCCAGTCTGAGGGCTCGTTTGCCATGGAATCCGTCTTGATTTGGCCAGGATTAGGCTAGAATTAATGATGTATTCTATTCTCCTTGGATTTCCCCCTGACCCTTGGATGGCGCTCAACAATGGAGGCGTTGCTGGTTGCATCCCCCTGCATTGTCCTTCACAGGCGCACATCGCCTCATCACCCGCATGAACGACTGTGCCCTCAAGCCTGACCGCGACGCCTGCACGCACCTCTTGATTTGTCAAGCTGTCAAAGGCTTGCCATACCAGGTCTCCCCTTCTTGTGTGTTGTCTGAGCCCTGAGCCTCCCCTGCGCTGAGGAAATTAGCGCCACATTCAGGGGCGGTGAGGGGCCTTGCGCTGAATCTGGGCCACACATGAGGTGGTGGAGGTGTTGAGAGGGCTGTAAGGGCTGTGTGGCTGTGGACGGTTTTGGTTCGCGGCTGGGGTACACGGACGTTCCACAGGATGTGGTGCAGACCATGGATGCGCAGGGCTTGGCTCCGGAAATCACCACGTACAATGCTTTGGTAAAGAATTACTGCAGAAAAGGTACCGTTGCTGCCGTTTTCGTGGCCCAGGGATGGTGATTGGAGCACAATGTTCCCTTGTGTCTCAGCGTGCCACCTTGCCGCCGCCGACCTTTCCCTCCCTTTTACCCTACCATCCCCTCCTCCACAAGACCCTCCAAATCCTGTAACCCCCGCCCCCCACTGCATAGAACGCCTCTGTCGTTAAATTCGGGCAGCATGGTGCGGAATTTTCCCGGGGTTGGTGTATTTGGGCAAGGGGGGTCGTTCTATTTGTCATGTGCGTGCCATTTGTGTGGAGGGTGGGGGGCAGGCCTAAACATTCCCAGCAGAGCCAGAGAAGGTGCCCAAGGGATCTGCAGCTGCAGCATCTGCAGCTGAAAAGCGCGCTGCTGTCACTCTGCTGGTGGCAGAAGCCCATGAAAACACCATGTCAGATGTTGCTCCTAAGGCAGCAGCACAGCAAATGTCAATTACCTCCTTTTTGCGTTAGCAACTGTTGAACGGTGCAGTTTCAATGCCAGTTCTTCGCCTGACCACCTGTCCACGTGTCTCCATCTATGCTTGGGGCTCAGGTCTGAGAAAGGGTCGGTTTATTGTGTTGGCATGCTCCAGTGAGTACAAGGGGTCGTTGTATTTGAGGGGGTCGTTGCAGTGGGTGGGGTCGGTCTAAACGGGGCGGGGGGGTTACCACATGCCACTCCAACCCTTTCGCCACAGGCCCTGCAATGGAATCCCTCTTTGCACACTTTCACTAGTGGCATGCACAAAGTGCAGTCATCCTCCGGCAGTTGTCATCTGAACCACCTTTTCTAGTAGCGCTTGCAGCGTGCAGTTTGGGTAATTCCTAAAACAGGATACGTTGTAGTTGTGCTGAGATGCAAGGGATTGTTATGTCATTGCTTGCGTGCTACAGACTGCAGCAGTCCCATGTCTTGCATCTTTTGCTTTGTTTGGGTTTCGCATTTTCTGACAAAGGGTTAGGTCAGATTGTCGAAAACAGGTGTAGGGTTTGTACACAAATGACAACCCTATTTGCCACGTTTTCATGTTTAAATCAATGGTTGGTGCATCATATCCATCAAGCTTCTTGCCCCCACTTTTTCCAAGCGTTGCTCATCGGAAGATGGTTTCACGGTCAGGTGGTTTGATGGTAGAAGTGGGTTCCGAATGATTGCAAGGGGAGTGCCGGGACTCGTGTGGCATGTGACATCAAGTTGAACGCTCCTCTACAGCACAACATAGCATGGATAAATGATAGCATTCGAACATGAACCGTTACTATGTCACGAGATTACCAATTATTCTGTCGCTGTGTGGGGTTTCGCCAAGATTCTTGCCGCCAAAGGTGATGAATCAAGTATCCCAATGCAACGCAGTTTAGAGCAGCTGAGAGCCGCAGTGACCACTGCTTGCACGAGTGCACCAAACTGCCTATTTTTAGCACCATCCTCCACAGTTTCCCACAGCAGGTCCATGTTGGGTAAGGTAGAGGTCTCTTTTGCACAGTCCGAACAGACTGGTGCTTGCATATTTTTGCGTTATCGATTTCTTGCCATCCCGCACAAATCTTGTGACGTACAGCGCCCATTTTTCATTTGGAAAAGGGTGCGGTTGAATGATTGACAAAAGTTTCAATGACACATGCACGTGTTTGCAATTATTACACAATTTCCACCCCCCACCCCCCCCCAAAAAAAAGGTAGACACGTCGCAAGGCACTACCCTCTCGGCTTTTCAGCTAGTTACACGTCTGCGAGCCTTTGGGCCCTGCATCCATCTCCTACCAACTTCAGAAGTAGTCGCAATTGTAGTCATAGTAGTTGTAGTGGTAGTAGTGGTAGCAACAGTAGCTCTCGTGACTGGGGCGCTGCCTCTGAATAATGCCCACCTATTATCTTTTGCGAATGCTTCACATGCTGTTACCACTGACAGTAAGGAATTGCTCAGTCCCAAGTCCCATCATCCTGACCATGCGATGAACACTAATTGCGTTTGTGTCTTCTCGACAACATAGCAAACTATCGCTTCGCTTTCATTCTTCTGCCTCTTGCCTAATTATTGCTTGCTTGCTTTTGCTTTTTGCGTGTGTCCAGGCTCTCTGCCCTTCTGTTTCCATGTGGTTCCAGTCAACCCAACCTCTGTGGATCTAGCGGGTTGTACATCTGCCAAAATATTGGTGGTGGAGTCTGTGTATAGACTTCAGCTGGGCGCCCTCATTGCATTTGCAGCTGTTTCGATTGGTGCGCATGCAGTGCCCAAGCGGTGCAATTGATTCCCATGGGACCCGACCGATGTTGCTGAGATTGCTATGTGTGTGTATGTTGTGGGACATTTTTGGCTGATCCCCGGTTTATTACTACTGGAGCCAGGACCATCGTTCCCAACTTGTCAAGCACAGTCTTGCCATTGTGCCAGAGCTGGCTCCTATTTGTGTATCATCGTGGAGTGCTAGGCCGAAAATGCTGGAGTCCTGAGTTGAGCCCAGGGTTAGGAATGTGCAGATAAAACAGAAGAATATGGAGGAACACATGAACACACACACGTTTCGGGGTCGGTGGTGGAGGTGACCAGCCCTGACTTTCCACAGGGAACCTACGAAACGCTGAAGGCCTGGTGGCAGATATGCGGGAGAAGGGGCTGCGGCCGGATGCCACAACGCAGAAGCATCTCCTGAAGAGCTACTGTGCCAATGGTGAAGTATGTGATTCCTTGCAGCTTTCGGCTCTGAGCCCTACCGGCCCGTCCTGCGGTTCTCTGCTGCTGCAGTAGCTAAGTGCAGACCACCTCCTCCTCAGACGCGCCCTGCTGGCCCGTTGGACTGAACAGGGCAGCCACAGCAATTTTGTGTCCAAAAAACCTCTCAATTCAGGCGCCGAGGCACACATGCTTATTCTTCCAAAAGCCTGGGAGAGTGGCAGGACCTGACTTTCTTGCGACCCTAGTTACTTCACTACTGCCACTTGTGGATACTCAAAACGATCGAAATTTAATGGGGACTTCAGAAACACCGCTTCCTGGCGAGGGTTTGGGCCCCATTCCAAACCCAAATTCCCTTCCCCGGATACTTGACGTTCTCTGCTGCTGCAGTAGCTAAGTCCAGACCACATCGCCTTTAGACGGAGTCACCGAATGGTCTGTAATAACAACCCTATTGCAGCTGCTAAGTGCAGACCATGGGCACTCACACTGAGTTGCCGGAGGGTCTGCAATGCAATGAGTAGCTCAGTGAAGTACCAGTGTGCAGACCATCCGGCTGCTCTAATTTGGTGATTGGATTGTCTGCAACGAGTAGCTCAGTGCAGTAGCCACATGCAGACCATCCAGACACTCAGACTGACTGTGTGGATGGTGTGCAACGAGAAGCTCGGTGCAGTAGCTCTGTACAATCCATCCGGCGCTCAGGCTGAGTGGCGGATGGTCCGCAATGAGAAGCTCGGTGCTGGAGCTTTGTAGCTTTGTGCCATCCATTCAATTACATGCACTAGGTGGCTGGATGGTGTGCAATGCAAAGCGTAGCTTAGTGCAGCTGTAGACCATCCGGCTGCTCAGTCTCAGAGGCCGGATGGTCCGCAATGAGTGTATTGACCAACCGGGTGCAGTAGCTAAAGGTGGATCTGGTTACGACGTGGCTGGATGGTGCGCAAAGTGTAGCTCAGTGCAGTAGAACATTTTACCTGTACCTTTACCTAACTGCTGAGTCCATTAAGCCCACGCTACACACACTGCCTCTGTTGCAACCCTTGAAGGTGCATAGTCCGGGTCATCCAAACGGCTACATGGACCACTCCGTGCACAAACACACTCTGGACACAACGAGCAACTAGCAGGAACCTCGTGCAAGGGTGAAGTCAAGCACAATTGCTGCCATCCAACTGTGCACCCTCACAAATGAGGATATTATTGCCCTTAGATGAAGTGGGGACAAAATCAGAAGTGGCTACATCACCCCTGCCTTTTTGGGGGCCACAAGTGGGCAGAATTGCTACGTAACCCCTGCATTCTCGGGGGTCCCTAGAAAAGGGGACAAAATCAGAAGTGGCTACATCACCCCTGCCTTCTCGTGGGTCCCCATAGTAGGGAAGGATTAGAGTGGCTACATAAGCCCTACCTTCTTGGGGTTCCCCATAGTGGGGAGGCGTGAACAAGAGACAAAGTGGTGCCTTTTCTCCATGCAAGAATGGTGCTTGTCAACCCAGCCCTTTTCCCAACCCCCCCCAAGATTTTGGGGGCTCTATTGACCCCCCCCCCCCATAGAAAACCCAAATGGCATTGTCTGATGATCACTGCACTCCTGCTCATGAAGACAATGGTGTGTCAGTGCAGTTGTGTGTGTGTGTGTGTGTTGTGTGTGTGTGCGACCTCCAGTTCTGCCTCCAACTCTAACTCAAGCTCCAACTTAGACTCCAGCTCTTCCTTCGACTCCGCCTCTAATTCTCACATTGACTCTGACTTTGACTGTGACTCTGACTCTGACTGTACCTTTTCGTAGGTTATGTGGTTCTCATGGAAGGCCTTGGTGGGGGGCTACACACATGTGTAGCCGGAATTGACCGGGGACCGAATGTTGTGAAACATAAATACCACCACCATTTGAACCACGAAGGTCCCAAGGTTGGTTTTGGGGGATAGCAAGGGGGCTCTATCGACCTGCCCCCTCCCCAAATTGAAAGCCCGCCCACCCCAGCTGCAGAGCCAGGTCACTTACAGCGGTCTCTAGTCCTGATGGTGGTAGGTGACTCACCAGTCTCCATGCATGTACTGTGTGTTTTCCAGATGGACCGAGCAGAAAAGCTGCTGCAGCAAGCGTTTGCTGCACGGCAGGAGTTGCTGCCGGTGCATTTTGGATTCCTGGTTGGAGAATACCATAAGCAAGGCCTTTGGGCGAAGGTGCGGGAATGGATGGATATGGCATTGGAGAGCAAGCAGGTCATGGAGGTGATGGATTTCAATGCTGCCATCCATGCATGTTGCAAGTTGGACGATGTGGAAGGT
Source organism: Eutreptiella sp. 'Long Island Sound 2002' (assembly GCA_964036045.1). Lineage (NCBI taxonomy): Eukaryota > Euglenozoa > Euglenophyceae > Eutreptiales > Eutreptiaceae > Eutreptiella > Eutreptiella sp. 'Long Island Sound 2002'. The sequence goes on from OZ038386.1 coordinate 67,665,707, forward strand.
ATGGCAAGGAAGGGATGGGGTCAGATTTTGTATCATCTTGCAGCCGCGGCGCATTTCGTAGCATATGGGGCTTGCATGGGCAAAGTTGATGAGGCTTTTGGAGAATTTTCCCGGTGCTCTTGCCAGCATGGGCACAAAGCTAGAGGGGTATCAGGGGTACAGCACAGCGCAACCAAGCATCGCTAAACATACCGTCCCAACCAAAACGACCCGCCTATTGGCCGGATCATCTGGAGTAGCACTCACGTGTCACCTGCATGGTTTTGTACTGGCACCCTTCCCTCGCGCCACGCGGGACCAGTCAGATCAGTGCAGGATTTTACCCCCCTGCCAGCTTATATTACGGACCATGATGCTTTTCTTTTACCCCATTTCAGCTCTGAGAGGCACTGTCAAGGGTGGAGAAATGTTATTCAAGGCATTTTCAACGTCGCCCAACGGTGCAAAAGTATGCTGGAAAAGAGTAGCTATGCATGTGGTCATCGACATGTGCAGTGAACGCCAAATGCATCCACGGCCGCACTGCGGAAACCGTTGGATGATTCATTCAGCAGATGTGCTGAGGGTTGCAAGGCATTTGAAGCATGTTGATTTGATGTGCAGACGTTACACTCTTATGAGCTGTCATGGTTGATGTTTTCATCCCATTTCATCTGATTTGAACTGTGAGAGGCAGGTAGACAATTGTTAGGCAGCCTATTTTGAGATCTTTGGAAGGGCGATGACAGACATGGTCTTGTGGTCCATTGATGGGTCACACCCGGAGGGAGCTGTGCCACTTCCCTTTTTATGAGATGTGAGTACCCACGGGCATTTTTTGGCCAAGATATGACTGCCGCATTTGGTGTGCTGAGGGGTGTTGGCAGGCAAATGGTTTGTTGTACGTCAATGATGCAGACCTTTTCACTCTTACGGACCATGATGCTTTATTTTTTACCCCATTTGAGCTCTGAGAGGGATTGCTTGAGCATGGGGACTTATTGGCCAAGGTCGTTTGTTAGGTCGCCGAATGGTGGTACACAGTTGGGTGTTGCATTGCATTCTGCAGCTGCTGTATGTCATTTGGTGAGAGGGACTGTTGCGACGATGTTGGTGCTCTTTAATGTGCTGCGGGGTGTCTGTTGGCACTTGGAAGGTAGTGCGTCAAGGATTCAGACTTTTCATTCTTACGGATCATGATGCTTTTCTTTTACCCCATTTGAGCTCTGAGAAGCACTGTCAAGCGTGGAGAAATGTTGTTCAAGGCATTTTCGAGGTTAATATGCCGGAAAAGAGTGACTATGCATGTGGGCATCGACATGTCTGGTGCGTTCTTGTGTGCATCAATCAGTATGTACATGTTGATGATTTAGACCCGGAGGGAGCTGTGCCACTTCCCTTTTTACTGAGATGTGAGTACCCACGGGCATTTTTTGGCCAAGATATTACTGCCGCATTTGGTGTGCTGAGGGGTGTTGGCAGGCAAATGGTTTGTTGTACATCAATGATGCAGACCTTTTCACTCTTACGGACCGTGATGCTTTATTCTTACCCCATTTGAGCTCTGAGAGGGATTGCTTGAGCATGGAGACTTATTGGCCAAGGTCGTCTGTTAGGTCGCCGAATGGTGGTACACAGTTGGGTGTTGCATTGCATTGTGCAGCTGCTGTATGTCATTTGGTGAGAGGGACTGTTGCGAAGATGTTGGTGCTCTTTAATGTGCTGCGGGGTGTCCATTGGCACTTGGAAGGTAGTGCGTCAAGGATTCAGCCTTTTCATTCTTACGGATCATGATGCTTTTCTTTTACCCCATTTGAGCTCTGAGAAGCACTGTCAAGCGTGGAGAAATGTTGTTCAAGGCATTTTCGAGGTTAATATGCCGGAAAAGAGTGACTATGCATGTGGGCATCGACATGTCCGGTGCGTTCTTGTGTGCATCAATCAGTATGTACATGTTGATGATTTAGACCCCGAGGGAGCCGTGCCACTTCCCTTTTCACTGGGATGTGAGTACCCACGGGTTTTATTTTGGCCACGATATTACTCCCGCATTTGGTGTGCTGAGGGGTGTTGGCAGGCAGATGGTTTGTTGTACGTCAATGATGCAGACCTTTTCACTCTTACGGACCATGATGCTTTATTCTTACCCCATTTGAGCTCTGAGAGGGATTGTTTGAGCATGGAGACTTATTGGCCAAGGTCGTCTGTTAGGTCGCCGAATGGTGGTACACAGTTGGGTGTTGCATTGCATTGTGCAGCTGCTGTATGTCATTTGGTGAGAGGGACTGTTGCGACGATGTTGGTGCTCTTTAATGTGCTGCGGGGTGTCCGTTGGCACTTGGAAGGTAGTGCGTCAAGGATTCAGACTTTTCATTCTTACGGACCATGATGCTTTTCTTTTACCCCATTTGAGCTCTGAGAAGCACTGTCAAGCGTGGAGAAATGTTGTTCAAGGCATTTTCGAGGTTAATATGCCGGAAAAGAGTGACTATGCATGTGGGCATCGACATGTCCGGTGCGTTCTTGTGTGCATCAATCAGTATGTACATGTTGATGATTTAGACCCCGAGGGAGCCGTGCCACTTCCCTTTTCACTGAGATGTGAGTACCCACGGGTTTTATTTTGGCCACGATATTACTCCCGCATTTGGTGTGCTGAGGGGTGTTGGCAGGCAGATGGTTTGTTGTACGTCAATGATGCAGACCTTTTCACTCTTACGGACCGTGATGCTTTATTCTTACCCCATTTGAGCTCTGAGAGGGATTGTTTGAGCATGGAGACTTATTGGCCAAGGTCGTCTGTTAGGTCGCCGAATGGTGGTACACAGTTGGGTGTTGCATTGCATTGTGCAGCTGCTGTATGTCATTTGGTGAGAGGGACTGTTGCGAAGATGTTGGTGCTCTTTAATGTGCTGCGGGGTGTCCATTGGCACTTGGAAGGTAGTGCGTCAAGGATTCAGACTTTTCATTCTTACGGACCATGATGCTTTTCTTTTACCCCATTTGAGCTCTGAGAAGCACTGTCAAGCGTGGAGAAATGTTGTTCAAGGCATTTTCGAGGTTAATATGCCGGAAAAGAGTGACTATGCATGTGGGCATCGACATGTCCGGTGCGTTCTTGTGTGCATCAATCAGTATGTACATGTTGATGATTTAGACCCGGAGGGAGCTGTGCCACTTCCCTTTTTACTGAGATGTGAGTACCCACGGGTTTTATTTTGGCCACGATATTACTCCCGCATTTGGTGTGCTGAGGGGTGTTGGCAGGCAGATGTACGTCAATGATGCAGACTTTTCACTCTTACGGACCGTGATGCTTTATTCTTACCCCATTTGAGCTCTGAGAGGGATTGTTTGAGCATGGAGACTTATTGGCCAAGGTCGTCTGTTAGGTCGCCGAATGGTGGTACACAGTTGGGTGTTGCATTGCATTGTGCAGCTGCTGTATGTCATTTGGTGAGAGGGACTGTTGCGACGATGTTGGTGCTCTTTAATGTGCTGCGGGGTGTCCGTTGGCACTTGGAAGGTAGTGCGTCAAGGATTCAGACTTTTCATTCTTACGGACCATGATGCTTTTCTTTTACCCCATTTGAGCTCTGAGAAGCACTGTCAAGCGTGGAGAAATGTTGTTCAAGGCATTTTCGAGGTTAATATGCCGGAAAAGAGTGACTATGCATGTGGGCATCGACATGTCCGGTGCGTTCTTGTGTGCATCAATCAGTATGTACATGTTGATGATTTAGACCCGGAGGGAGCTGTGCCACTTCCCTTTTTACTGAGATGTGAGTACCCACGGGTTTTATTTTGGCCACGATATTACTCCCGCATTTGGTGTGCTGAGGGGTGTTGGCAGGCAAATGGTTTGTTGTACGTCAATGATGCAGACTTTTCACTCTTACGGACCGTGATGCTTTATTCTTACCCCATTTGAGCTCTGAGAGGGATTGTTTGAGCATGGAGACTTATTGGCCAAGGTCGTCTGTTAGGTCGCCGAATGGTGGTACACAGTTGGGTGTTGCATTGCATTGTGCAGCTGCTGTATGTCATTTGGTGAGAGGGACTGTTGCGAAGATGTTGGTGCTCTTTAATGTGCTGCGGGGTGTCCATTGGCACTTGGAAGGTAGTGCGTCAAGGATTCAGACTTTTCATTCTTACGGACCATGATGCTTTTCTTTTACCCCATTTGAGCTCTGAGAAGCACTGTCAAGCGTGGAGAAATGTTGTTCAAGGCATTTTCGAGGTTAATATGCCGGAAAAGAGTGACTATGCATGTGGGCATCGACATGTCCGGTGCGTTCTTGTGTGCATCAATCAGTATGTACATGTTGATGATTTAGACCCGGAGGGAGCCGTGCCACTTCCCTTTTTACTGAGATGTGAGTACCCACGGGTTTTATTTTGGCCACGATATTACTGCCACATTTGGTGTGCTGAGGGGTGTTGGCAGGCAGATGGTTTGTTGTACGTCAATGATGCAGACTTCTTACGGACCGTGATGCTTTATTCTTACCCCATTTGAGCTCTGAGAGGGATTGTTTGAGCATGGAGACTTATTGGCCAAGGTCGTCTGTTAGGTCGCCGAATGGTGGTACACAGTTGGGTGTTGCATTGCATTGTGCAGCTGCTGTATGTCATTTGGTGAGAGGGACTGTTGCGAAGATGTTGGTGCTCTTTAATGTGCTGCGGGGTGTCCGTTGGCACTTGGAAGGTAGTGCGTCAAGGATTCAGACTTTTCATTCTTACGGACCATGATGCTTTTCTTTTACCCCATTTGAGCTCTGAGAAGCACTGTCAAGCGTGGAGAAATGTTGTTCAAGGCATTTTCGAGGTTAATATGCCGGAAAAGAGTGACTATGCATGTGGGCATCGACATGTCCGGTGCGTTCTTGTGTGCATCAATCAGTATGTACATGTTGATGATTTAGACCCGGAGGGAGCCGTGCCACTTCCCTTTTTACTGAGATGTGAGTACCCACGGGTTTTATTTTGGCCACGATATTACTGCCACATTTGGTGTGCTGAGGGGTGTTGGCAGGCAGATGGTTTGTTGTACGTCAATGATGCAGACCTTTTCACTCTTACGGACCGTGATGCTTTATTCTTACCCCATTTGAGCTCTGAGAGGGATTGTTTGAGCATGGAGACTTATTGGCCAAGGTCGTCTGTTAGGTCGCCGAATGGTGGTACACAGTTGGGTGTTGCATTGCATTGTGCAGCTGCTGTATGTCATTTGGTGAGAGGGACTGTTGCGACGATGTTGGTGCTCTTTAATGTGCTGCGGGGTGTCCGTTGGCACTTGGAAGGTAGTGCGTCAAGGATTCAGACTTTTCATTCTTACGGACCATGATGCTTTTCTTTTACCCCATTTGAGCTCTGAGAAGCACTGTCAAGCGTCGAGAAATGTTGTTCAAGGCATTTTCGAGGTTAATATGCCGGAAAAGAGTGACTATGCATGTGGGCATCGACATGTCCGGTGCGTTCTTGTGTGCATCAATCAGTATGTACATGTTGATGATTTAGACCCGGAGGGAGCCGTGCCCTTTCCCTTTTTACTGAGATGTGAGTACCCACGGGTTTTATTTTGGCCACGATATTACTCCCGCATTTGGTGTGCTGAGGGGTGTTGGCAGGCAAATGGTTTGTTGTACGTCAATGATGCAGACTTTTCACTCTTACGGACCGTGATGCTTTATTTTTACCCCATTTGAGCTCTGAGAGGGATTGCTTGAGCATGGAGACTTATTGGCCAAGGTCGTCTGTTAGGTCGCCGAATGGTGGTACACAGTTGGGTGTTGCATTGCATTGTGCAGCTGCTGTATGTCATTTGGTGAGAGGGACTGTTGCGACGATGTTGGTGCTCTTTAATGTGCTGCGGGGTGTCCATTGGCACTTGGAAGGTAGTGCGTCAAGGATTCAGACTTTTCATTCTTACGGATCATGATGCTTTTCTTTTACCCCATTTGAGCTCTGAGAAGCACTGTCAAGCGTGGAGAAATGTTGTTCAAGGCATTTTCGAGGTTAATATGCCGGAAAAGAGTGACTATGCATGTGGGCATCGACATGTCCGGTGCGTTCTTGTGTGCATCAATCAGTATGTACATGTTGATGATTTAGACCCGGAGGGAGCCGTGCCACTTCCCTTTTTACTGAGATGTGAGTACCCACGGGTTTTATTTTGGCCACGATATTACTGCCACATTTGGTGTGCTGAGGGGTGTTGGCAGGCAGATGGTTTGTTGTACGTCAATGATGCAGACCTTTTCACTCTTACGGACCATGATGCTTTATTCTTACCCCATTTGAGCTCTGAGAGGGATTGCTTGAGCATGGAGACGTATTGGCCAAGGTCGTTTGTTAGGTCGTCGAATGGTGGTACACAGTTGGGTGTTGCATTGCATTGTGCAGCTGCTGTATGTCATTTGGTGAGAGGGACTGTTGCGACGATGTTGGTGCTCTTTAATGTGCTGCGGGGTGTCCGTTGGCACTTGGAAGGTAGTGCGTCAAGGATTCAGACTTTTCATTCTTACGGACCATGATGCTTTTCTTTTACCCCATTTGAGCTCTGAGAAGCACTGTCAAGCGTGGAGAAATGTTGTTCAAGGCATTTTCGAGGTTAATATGCCGGAAAAGAGTGACTATGCATGTGGGCATCGACATGTCCGGTGCGTTCTTGTGTGCATCAATCAGTATGTACATGTTGATGATTTAGACCCGGAGGGAGCCGTGCCACTTCCCTTTTCACTGAGATGTGAGTACCCATGGGTTTTATTTTGGCCACGATATTACTGCCGCATTTGGTGTGCTGAGGGGTGTTGGCAGGCAAATGGTTTGTTGTACGTCAATGATGCAGACCTTTTCACTCTTACGGACCGTGATGCTTTATTCTTACCCCATTTGAGCTCTGAGAGGGATTGCTTGAGCATGGAGACGTATTGGCCAAGGTCGTTTGTTAGGTCGTCGAATGGTGGTACACAGTTGGGTGTTGCATTGCATTGTGCAGCTGCTGTATGTCATTTGGTGAGAGGGACTGTTGCGACGATGTTGGTGCTCTTTAATGTGCTGCGGGGTGTCCGTTGGCACTTGGAAGGTAGTGCGTCAAGGATTCAGACTTTTCATTCTTACGGACCATGATGCTTTTCTTTTACCCCATTTGAGCTCTGAGAAGCACTGTCAAGCGTGGAGAAATGTTGTTCAAGGCATTTTCGAGGTTAATATGCCGGAAAAGAGTGACTATGCATGTGGGCATCGACATGTCCGGTGCGTTCTTGTGTGCATCAATCAGTATGTACATGTTGATGATTTAGACCCGGAGGGAGCCGTGCCACTTCCCTTTTCACTGAGATGTGAGTACCCATGGGTTTTATTTTGGCCACGATATTACTGCCGCATTTGGTGTGCTGAGGGGTGTTGGCAGGCAAATGGTTTGTTGTACGTCAATGATGCAGACCTTTTCACTCTTACGGACCGTGATGCTTTATTCTTACCCCATTTGAGCTCTGAGAGGGATTGTTTGAGCATGGAGACTTATTGGCCAAGGTCTTCTGTTAGGTCGCCGAATGGTGGTACACAGTTGGGTGTTGCATTGCATTGTGCAGCTGCTGTATGTCATTTGGTGAGAGGGCCTGTTGCGACGATGTTGGTGCTCTTTAATGTGCTGCGGGGTGTCCGTTGGCACTTGGAAGGTAGTGCGTCAAGGATTCAGACTTTTCATTCTTACGGACCATGATGCTTTTCTTTTACCCCATTTGAGCTCTGAGAAGCACTGTCAAGCGTGGAGAAATGTTGTTCAAGGCATTTTCGAGGTTAATATGCCGGAAAAGAGTGACTATGCATGTGGGCATCGACATGTCCGGTGCGTTCTTGTGTGCATCAATCAGTATGTACATGTTGATGATTTAGACCCGGAGGGAGCTGTGCCACTTCCCTTTTTACTGAGATGTGAGTACCCACGGGTTTTATTTTGGCCACGATATTACTCCCGCATTTGGTGTGCTGAGGGGTGTTGGCAGGCAGATGGTTTGTTGTACGTCAATGATGCAGACCTTTTCACTCTTACGGACCGTGATGCTTTATTCTTACCCCATTTGAGCTCTGAGAGGGATTGTTTGAGCATGGAGACTTATTGGCCAAGGTCGTCTGTTAGGTCGCCGAATGGTGGTACACAGTTGAGTGTTGCATTGCATTGTGCAGCTGCTGTATGTCATTTGGTGAGAGGGACTGTTGCGACGATGTTGGTGCTCTTTAATGTGCTGCGGGGTGTCTGTTGGCACTTGGAAGGTAGTGCGTCAAGGATTCAGACTTTTCATTCTTACGGACCATGATGCTTTTCTTTTACCCCATTTGAGCTCTGAGAAGCACTGTCAAGCGTGGAGAAATGTTGTTCAAGGCATTTTCGAGGTTAATATGCTGGAAAAGAGTGACTATGCATGTGGGCATCGACATGTCCGGTGCGTTCTTGTGTGCATCAATCAGTATGTACATGTTGATGATTTAGACCCGGAGGGAGCCGTGCCCTTTCCCTTTTTACTGAGATGTGAGTACCCATGGGTTTTATTCTGGCCACGATATTACTGCCGCATTTGGTGTGCTGAGGGGTGTTGGCAGGCAGATGGTTTGTTGTACGTCAATGATGCAGACCTTTTCACTCTTACGGACCGTGATGCTTTATTTTTACCCCATTTGAGCTCTGAGAGGGATTGCTTGAGCATGGAGACGTATTGGCCAAGGTCGTCTGTTAGGTCGCCGAATGGTGGTACACAGTTGGGTGTTGCGTTGCATTCTGCAGCTGCTGTATGTCATTTGGTGAGAGGGACTGTTGCGACGATGTTGGTGCTCTTTAATGTGCTGCGGGGTGTCCATTGGCACTTGGAAGGTAGTGCGTCAAGGATTCAGACTTTTCATTCTTACGGACCATGATGCTTTTCTTTTACCCCATTTGAGCTCTGAGAAGCACTGTCAAGCGTGGAGAAATGTTGTTCAAGGCATTTTCGAGGTTAATATGCTGGAAAAGAGTGACTATGCATGTGGGCATCGACATGTCCGGTGCGTTCTTGTGTGCATCAATCAGTATGTACATGTTGATGATTTAGACCCGGAGGGAGCTGTGCCACTTCCCTTTTTACTGAGATGTGAGTACCCACGGGTTTTATTTTGGCCACGATATTACTGCCGCATTTGGTGTGCTGAGGGGTGTTGGCAGGCAGATGGTTTGTTGTACGTCAATGATGCAGACCTTTTCACTCTTACGGACCGTGATGCTTTATTCTTACCCCATTTGAGCTCTGAGAGGGATTGTTTGAGCATGGAGACTTATTGGCCAAGGTCTTCTGTTAGGTCGCCGAATGGTGGTACACAGTTGGGTGTTGCATTGCATTCTGCAGCTGCTGTATGTCATTTGGTGAGAGGGCCTGTTGCGACGATGTTGGTGCTCTTTAATGTGCTGCGGGGTGTCCGTTGGCACTTGGAAGGTAGTGCGTCAAGGATTCAGACTTTTCATTCTTACGGACCATGATGCTTTTCTTTTACCCCATTTGAGCTCTGAGAAGCACTGTCAAGCGTGGAGAAATGTTGTTCAAGGCATTTTCGAGGTTAATATGCCGGAAAAGAGTGACTATGCATGTGGGCATCGACATGTCCGGTGCGTTCTTGTGTGCATCAATCAGTATGTACATGTTGATGATTTAGACCCGGAGGGAGCTGTGCCACTTCCCTTTTTACTGAGATGTGAGTACCCACGGGTTTTATTTTGGCCACGATATTACTGCCGCATTTGGTGTGCTGAGGGGTGTTGGCAGGCAAATGGTTTGTTGTACGTCAATGATGCAGACCTTTTCACTCTTACGGACCGTGATGCTTTATTCTTACCCCATTTGAGCTCTGAGAGGGATTGTTTGAGCATGGAGACTTATTGGCCAAGGTCGTCTGTTAGGTCGCCGAATGGTGGTACACAGTTGAGTGTTGCATTGCATTGTGCAGCTGCTGTATGTCATTTGGTGAGAGGGACTGTTGCGACGATGTTGGTGCTCTTTAATGTGCTGCGGGGTGTCCGTTGGCACTTGGAAGGTAGTGCGTCAAGGATTCAGACTTTTCATTCTTACGGACCATGATGCTTTTCTTTTACCCCATTTGAGCTCTGAGAAGCACTGTCAAGCGTGGAGAAATGTTGTTCAAGGCATTTTCGAGGTTAATATGCTGGAAAAGAGTGACTATGCATGTGGGCATCGACATGTCCGGTGCGTTCTTGTGTGCATCAATCAGTATGTACATGTTGATGATTTAGACCCGGAGGGAGCTGTGCCACTTCCCTTTTTACTGAGATGTGAGTACCCACGGGTTTTATTTTGGCCACGAAATTACTGCCGCATTTGGTGTGCTGAGGGGTGTTGGCAGGCAAATGGTTTGTTGTACGTCAATGATGCAGACCTTTTCACTCTTACGGACCATGATGCTTTATTTTTACCCCATTTGAGCTCTGAGAGGGATTGCTTGAGCATGGAGACGTATTGGCCAAGGTCGTCTGTTAGGTCGCCGAATGGTGGTACACAGTTGGGTGTTGCATTGCATTCTGCAGCTGCTGTATGTCATTTGGTGAGAGGGACTGTTGCGACGATGTTGGTGCTCTTTAATGTGCTGCGGGGTGTCCGTTGGCACTTGGAAGGTAGTGCGTCAAGGATTCAGACTTTTCATTCTTACGGACCATGATGCTTTTCTTTTACCCCATTTGAGCTCTGAGAAGCACTGTCAAGCGTGGAGAAATGTTGTTCAAGGCATTTTCGAGGTTAATATGCTGGAAAAGAGTGACTATGCATGTGGGCATCGACATGTCCGGTGCGTTCTTGTGTGCATCAATCAGTATGTACATGTTGATGATTTAGACCCGGAGGGAGCTGTGCCACTTCCCTTTTTACTGAGATGTGAGTACCCACGGGTTTTATTTTGGCCACGAAATTACTGCCGCATTTGGTGTGCTGAGGGGTGTTGGCAGGCAGATGGTTTGTTGTACGTCAATGATGCAGACCTTTTCACTCTTACGGACCGTGATGCTTTATTCTTACCCCATTTGAGCTCTGAGAGGGATTGTTTGAGCATGGAGACTTATTGGCCAAGGTCGTCTGTTAGGTCGCCGAATGGTGGTACACAGTTGAGTGTTGCATTGCATTGTGCAGCTGCTGTATGTCATTTGGTGAGAGGGCCTGTTGCGAAGATGTTGGTGCTCTTTAATGTGCTGCGGGGTGTCCATTGGCACTTGGAAGGTAGTGCGTCAAGGATTCAGACTTTTCATTCTTACGGACCATGATGCTTTTCTTTTACCCCATTTGAGCTCTGAGAAGCACTGTCAAGCGTGGAGAAATGTTGTTCAAGGCATTTTCGAGGTTAATATGCCGGAAAAGAGTGACTATGCATGTGGGCATCGACATGTCCGGTGCGTTCTTGTGTGCATCAATCAGTATGTACATGTTGATGATTTAGACCCGGAGGGAGCCGTGCCCTTTCCCTTTTTACTGAGATGTGAGTACCCATGGGTTTTATTTTGGCCACAATATTACTGCGGCATTTGGTGTGCTGAGGGGTGTTGGCAGGCAGATGGTTTGTTGTACGTCAATGATGCAGACCTTTTCACTCTTACGGACCGTGATGCTTTATTCTTACCCCATTTGAGCTCTGAGAGGGATTGCTTGAGCATGGAGACTTATTGGCCAAGGTCGTCTGTTAGGTCGCCGAACGGTGGTACACAGTTGGGTGTTGCATTGCATTCTGCAGCTGCTGTATGTCATTTGGTGAGAGGGACTGTTGCGAAGATGTTGGTGCTCTTTAATGTGCTGCGGGGTGTCCGTTGGCACTTGGAAGGTAGTGCGTCAAGGATTCAGACTTTTCATTCCTACGGACCATGATGCTTTTCTTTTACCCCATTTGAGCTCTGAGAAGCACTGTCAAGCGTGGAGAAATGTTGTTCAAGGCATTTTCGAGGTTAATATGCTGGAAAAGAGTGACTATGCATGTGGGCATTGACATGTCCGGTGCGTTCTTGTGTGCATCAATCAGTATGTACATGTTGATGATTTAGACCCGGAGGGAGCCGTGCCATTTCCCTTTTTACTGAGATGTGAGTACCCATGGGTTTTATTTTGGCCACGATATTACTGCCGCATTTGGTGTGCTGAGGGGTGTTGGCAGGCAAATGGTTTGTTGTACGTCAATGATGCAGACCTTTTCACTCTTACGGACCGTGATGCTTTCTTCTTACCCCATTTGAGCTCTGAGAGGGATTGCTTGAGCATGGAGACTTATTGGCCAAGGTCGTTTGTTAGGTCGTCGAATGGTGGTACACAGTTGGGTGTTGCATTGCATTGTGCAGCTGCTGTATGTCATTTGGTGAGAGGGACTGTTGCGACGATGTTGGTGCTCTTTAATGTGCTGCGGGGTGTCCATTGGCACTTGGAAGGTAGTGCGTCAAGGATTCAGACTTTTCATTCTTACGGACCATGATGCTTTTCTTTTACCCCATTTGAGCTCTGAGAAGCACTGTCAAGCGTGGAGAAATGTTGTTCAAGGCATTTTCGAGGTTAATATGCCGGAAAAGAGTGACTATGCATGTGGGCATCGACATGTCCGGTGCGTTCTTGTGTGCATCAATCAGTATGTACATGTTGATGATTTAGACCCGGAGGGAGCCGTGCCCTTTCCCTTTTTACTGAGATGTGAAGAGCCACGGGGTGTTGGCGGGCAGATGGTTTGTTGTACGTCAATGATGCAGACCTTTTCACTCTTACGGACCATGATGCTTTCTTCTTACCCCATTTGAGCTCTGAGAGGGATTGTTTGAGCATGGGGACTTATTGGCCAAGGTCGTTTATTAGGTCGCCGAATGGTGGTACACAGTTGAGTGTTGCACTGCATTGTGCAGCTGCTGTATGTCATTTGGTGAGAGGGACTGTTGCGACGATGTTGGTGCTCTTTAATGTGCTGCGGGGTGTCTGTTGGCACTTGGAAGGTAGTGCGTCAAGGATTCAGACTTTTCATTCTTACGGACCATGATGCTTTTCTTTTACCCCATTTGAGCTCTGAGAAGCACTGTCAAGCGTGGAGAAATGTTGTTCAAGGCATTTTCGAGGTTAATATGCCGGAAAAGAGTGACTATGCATGTGGGCATCGACATGTCCGGTGCGTTCTTGTGTGCATCAATCAGTATGTACATGTTGATGATTTAGACCCGGAGGGAGCCGTGCCACTTCCCTTTTTACTGAGATGTGAGTACCCACGGGCTGTATTTTGGCCACGATATTACTCCCGCATTTGGTGTGCTGAGGGGTGTTGGCAGGCAGATGGTTTGTTGTATGTCAATGATGCAGACCTTTTCACTCTTACGGACCATGATGCTTTATTCTTACCCCATTTGAGCTCTGAGAGGGATTGCTTGAGCATGGAGACTTATTGGCCAAGGTCGTCTTTTAGGTCGCCGAATGGTGGTACACAGTTGGGTGTTGCATTGCATTCTGCAGCTGCTGTATGTCATTTGGTGAGAGGGACTGTTGCGAAGATGTTGGTGCTCTTTAATGTGCTGCGGGGTGTCCGTTGGCACTTGGAAGGTAGTGCGTCAAGGATTCAGACTTTTCATTCTTACGGACCATGATGCTTTTCTTTTACCCCATTTGAGCTCTGAGAAGCACTGTCAAGCGTGGAGAAATGTTGTTCAAGGCATTTTCGAGGTTAATATGCCGGAAAAGAGTGACTATGCATGTGGGCATCGACATGTCCGGTGCGTTCTTGTGTGTATCAATCAGTATGTACATGTTGATGATTTAGACCCGGAGGGAGCCGTGCCATTTCCCTTTTTACTGAGATGTGAGTACCCACGGGTTTTATTTTGGCCACGATATTACTGCCGCATTTGGTGTGCTGAGGGGTGTTGGCAGGCAAATGGTTTGTTGTACGTCAATGATGCAGACCTTTTCACTCTTACGGACCGTGATGCTTTCTTCTTACCCCATTTGAGCTCTGAGAGGGATTGCTTGAGCATGGAGACTTATTGGCCAAGGTCGTTTGTTAGGTCGCCGAATGGTGGTACACAGTTGGGTGTTGCATTGCATTGTGCAGCTGCTGTATGTCATTTGGTGAGAGGGACTGTTGCGAAGATGTTGGTGCTCTTTAATGTGCTGCGGGGTGTCCGTTGGCACTTGGAAGGTAGTGCGTCAAGGATTCAGACTTTTCATTCTTACGGACCATGATGCTTTCCTTTTACCCCATTTGAGCTCTGAGAAGCACTGTCAAGAGTGGAGAAATGTTGTTCAAGGCATTTTCGAGGTTAATATGCCGGAAAAGAGTGACTATGCATGTGGGCATCGACATGTCCGGTGCGTTCTTGTGTGCATCAATCAGTATGTACATGTTGATGATTTAGACCCCGAGGGAGCCGTGCCACTTCCCTTTTGACTGAGATGTGAGTACCCACGGGTTTTATTTTGGCCACGATATTACTCCCGCATTTGGTGTGCTGAGGGGTGTTGGCAGGCAGATGGTTTGTTGTACGTCAATGATGCAGACCTTTTCACTCTTACGGACCGTGATGCTTTCTTCTTACCCCATTTGAGCTCTGAGAGGGATTGTTTGAGCATGGAGACTTATTGGCCAAGGTCGTCTGTTAGGTCGCCGAATGGTGGTACACAGTTGAGTGTTGCATTGCATTGTGCAGCTGCTGTATGTCATTTGGTGAGAGGGAATGTTGCGACAATGTTGGTGCTCTTTAATGTGCTGCGGGGTGTCCGTTGGCACTTGGAAGGTAGTGCGTCAAGGATTCAGACTTTTCATTCTTACGGACCATGATGCTTTTCTTTTACCCCATTTGAGCTCTGAGAAGCACTTTCAAGCGTGGAGAAATGTTGTTCAAGGCATTTTCGAGGTTAATATGCCGGAAAAGAGTGACTATGCATGTGGGCATCGACATGTCCGGTGCGTTCTTGTGTGCATCAATCAGTATGTACATGTTGATGATTTAGACCCGGAGGGAGCCGTGCCACTTCCCTTTTTACTGAGATGTGAGTACCCACGGGTTTTATTTTGGCCACGATATTACTGCCGCATTTGCTGTGCTGAGGGGTGTTGGCAGGCAAATGGTTTGTTGTACGTCAATGATGCAGACCTTTTCACTCTTACGGACCATGATGCTTTATTCTTACCCCATTTGAGCTCTGAGAGGGATTGCTTGAGCATGGAGACTTATTGGCCAAGGTCGTTTGTTAGGTCGCCGAATGGTGGTACACAGTTGGGTGTTGCATTGCATTGTGCAGCTGCTGTATGTCATTTGGTGAGAGGGACTGTTGCGACGATGTTGGTGCTCTTTAATGTGCTGCGGGGTGTCCATTGGCACTTGGAAGGTAGTGCGTCAAGGATTCAGCCTTTTCATTCTTACGGACCATGATGCTTTTCTTTTACCCCATTTGAGCTCTGAGAAGCACTGTCAAGCGTGGAGAAATGTTGTTCAAGGCATTTTCGAGGTTAATATGCCGGAAAAGAGTGACTATGCATGTGGGCATCGACATGTCCGGTGCGTTCTTGTGTGTATGAATCAGTATGTACATGTTGATGATTTAGACCCGGAGGGAGCCGTGCCACTTCCTTTTTTACTGAGATGTGAAGAGCCACGGGGTGTTGGCGGGCAGATGGTTTGTTGTATGTCAATGATGCAGACCTTTTCACTCTTACGGACCATGATGCTTTCTTCTTACCCCATTTGAGCTCTGAGAGGGATTGTTTGAGCATGGGGACTTATTGGCCAAGGTCGTTTGTTAGGTCGCCGAATGGTGGTACACAGTTGGGTGTTGCATTGTGCATTGTGCAGCTGCTGTATGTCATTTGGTGAGAGGGACTATTGCGACGATGTTGGTGCTCTTTAATGTGCTGCGGGGTGTCCATTGGCACTTGGAAGGTAGTGCGTCAAGGATTCAGACTTTTCATTCTTACGGACCATGATGCTTTTCTTTTACCCCATTTGAGCTCTGAGAAGCACTGTCAAGCGTGGAGAAATGTTGTTCAAGGCATTTTCGAGGTTAATATGCCGGAAAAGAGTGACTATGCATGTGGGCATCGACATGTCCGGTGCGTTCTTGTGTGCATCAATCAGTATGTACATGTTGATGATTTAGACCCAGAGGGAGCCGTGCCATTTCCCTTTTTACTGAGATGTGAGTACCCATGGGTTTTATTTTGGCCACGATATTACTGCGGCATTTGGTGTGCTGAGGGGTGTTGGCAGGCAAATGGTTTGTTGTACGTCAATGATGCAGACCTTTTCACTCTTACGGACCATGATGCTTTATATTTACCCCATTTGAGCTCTGAGAGGGATTGTTTGAGCATGGAGACTTATTGGCCAAGGTCGTTTGTTAGGTCGTCGAATGGTGGTACACAGTTGGGTGTTGCATTGCATTGTGCAGCTGCTGTATGTCATTTGGTGAGAGGGACTATTGCGAAGATGTTGGTGCTCTTTAATGTGCTGCGGGGTGTCCATTGGCACTTGGAAGGTAGTGCGTCAAGGATTCAGACTTTTCATTCTTACGGACCATGATGCTTTTCTTTTACCCCATTTGAGCTCTGAGAAGCACTGTCAAGCGTGGAGAAATGTTGTTCAAGGCATTTTCGAGGTTAATATGCTGGAAAAGAGTGACTATGCATGTGGGCATCGACATGTCCGGTGCGTTCTTGTGTGCATCAATCAGTATGTACATGTTGATGATTTAGACCCGGAGGGAGCCGTGCCCTTTCCCTTTTTACTGAGATGTGAGTACCCACGGGTTTTATTTTGGCCACGATATTACTCCTGCATTTGGTCTGCTGAGGGGTGTTGGCAGGCAAATGGTTTGTTGTACGTCAATGATGCAGACCTTTTCACTCTTACGGACCATGATGCTTTATATTTACCCCATTTGAGCTCTGAGAGGGATTGTTTGAGCATGGGGACTTATTGGCCAAGGTCGTTTGTTAGGTCGCCGAATGGTGGTACACAGTTGGGTGTTGCATTGCATTGTGCAGCTGCTGTATGTCATTTGGTGAGAGGGACTGTTGCGACGATGTTGGTGCTCTTTAATGTGCTGCGGGGTGTCCATTGGCACTTGGAAGGTAGTGCGTCAAGGATTCAGACTTTTCATTCTTACGGACCATGATGCTTTTCTTTTACCCCATTTGAGCTCTGAGAAGCACTGTCAAGCGTGGAGAAATGTTGTTCAAGGCATTTTCGAGGTTAATATGCCGGAAAAGAGTGACCATGCATGTGGGCATCGACATGTCCGGTGCGTTCTTGTGTGCATCAATCAGTATGTACATGTTGATGATTTAGACCCGGAGGGAGCCGTGCCCTTTCCCTTTTTACTGAGATGTGAGTACCTACGGGCATTTTTTTTTGCCTTGATCCACTGCGGCATTTCGTGTGCTGAGGGGTGTTGGCAGGCAAATGGTTTGTTGTACGTCAATGATGCAGACTTTTTCACTCTTACGGACCGTGATGCTTTATTTTTACCCCATTTGAGCTCTGAGAGGGATTGCTTGAGCATGGAGACTTATTGGCCAAGGTCGTCTGTTAGGTCGCCGAATGGTGGTACACAGTTGGGTGTTGCATTGCATTGTGCAGCTGCTGTATGTCATTTGGTGAGAGGGACTGTTGCGACGATGTTGGTGCTCTTTAATGTGCTGCGGGGTGTCCGTTGGCACTTGGAAGGTAGTGCGTCAAGGATTCAGACTTTTCATTCCTACGGATCATGATGCTTTTGTTTTACCCCATTTGAGCTCTGAGAAGCACTGTCAAGCGTGGAGAAATGTTGTTCAAGGCATTTTCGAGGTTAATATGCCGGAAAAGAGTGACTATGCATGTGGGCATCGACATGTCCGGTGCGTTCTTGTGTGCATCAATCAGTATGTACATGTTGATGATTTAGACCCGGAGGGAGCCGTGCCACTTCCCTTTTTACTGAGATGTGAGTACCTACGGGCATTTTTTTTTGCCCTGATCCACTGCGGCATTTGGTGTGCTGAGGGGTGTTGGCAGGCAAATGGTTTGTTGTAAGTCAATGATGCAGACCTTTTCACTCTTACGGACCGTGATGCTTTATTTTTACCCCATTTGAGCTCTGAGAGGGATTGTTTTGAGCATGGAGACTTATTGGCCAAGGTCGTCTGTTAGGTCGCCGAATGATGGTACACAGTTGGGTGTTGCATTGCATTGTGCAGCTGCTGTATGTCATTTGGTGAGAGGGACTGTTGCGACGATGTTGGTGCTCTTTAATGTGCTGCGGGGTGTCCGTTGGCACTTGGAAGGTAGTGCGTCAAGGATTCAGACTTTTCATTCTTACGGACCATGATGCTTTTCTTTTACCCCATTTGAGCTCTGAGAAGCACTGTCAAGCGTGGAGAAATGTTGTTCAAGGCATTTTCGAGGTTAATATGCCGGAAAAGAGTGATTATGCATGTGGGCATCGACATGTCCGGTGCGTTCTTGTGTGTATGAATCAGTATGTACATGTTGATGATTTAGACCCGGAGGGAGCCGTGCCACCTCCTTTTTTACTGAGATGTGAAGAGCCACGGGGTGTTGGCGGGCAGATGGTTTGTTGTATGTCAATGATGCAGACCTTTTCACTCTTACGGACCATGATGCTTTCTTCTTACCCCATTTGAGCTCTGAGAGGGATTGTTTGAGCATGGAGACTTATCGGCCAAGGTCGTTTGTTAGGTCGCCGAATGGTGGTACACAGTTGGGTGTTGCATTGCATTGTGCAGCTGCTGTATGTCATTTGGTGAGAGGGACTATTGCGACGATGTTGGTGCTCTTTAATGTGCTGCGGGGTGTCCATTGGCACTTGGAAGGTAGTGCGTCAAGGATTCAGACTTTTCATTCTTACGGACCATGATGCTTTTCTTTTACCCCATTTGAGCTCTGAGAAGCACTGTCAAGCGTGGAGAAATGTTGTTCAAGGCATTTTCGAGGTTAATATGCCGGAAAAGAGTGACTATGCATGTGGGCATCGACATGTCCGGTGCGTTCTTGTGTGCATCAATCAGTATGTACATGTTGATGATTTAGACCCAGAGGGAGCCGTGCCATTTCCCTTTTTACTGAGATGTGAGTACCCATGGGTTTTATTTTGGCCACGATATTACTGCGGCATTTGGTGTGCTGAGGGGTGTTGGCAGGCAAATGGTTTGTTGTACGTCAATGATGCAGACCTTTTCACTCTTACGGACCATGATGCTTTATTTTTACCCCATTTGAGCTCTGAGAGGGATTGTTTGAGCATGGAGACTTATTGGCCAAGGTCGTTTGTTAGGTCGCCGAATGGTGGTACACAGTTGGGTGTTGCATTGCATTGTGCAGCTGCTGTATGTCATTTGGTGAGAGGGAATGTTGCGACGATGTTGGTGCTCTTTAATGTGCTGCGGGGTGTCTGTTGGCACTTGGAAGGTAGTGCGTCAAGGATTCAGACTTTTCATTCTTACGGACCATGATGTTTTTCTTTTACCCCATTTGAGCTCTGAGAAGCACTGTCAAGCGTGGAGAAATGTTGTTCAAGGCATTTTCGAGGTTAATATGCTGGAAAAGAGTGACTATGCATGTGGGCATCGACATGTCCGGTGCGTTCTTGTGTGCATCAATCAGTATGTACATGTTGATGATTTAGACCCGGAGGGAGCCGTGCCCTTTCCCTTTTTACTGAGATGTGAGTACCCATGGGTTTTATTTTGGCCACGATATTACTCCTGCATTTGGTGTGCTGAGGGGTGTTGGCAGGCAAATGGTTTGTTGTACGTCAATGATGCAGACCTTTTCACTCTTACGGACCATGATGCTTTATATTTACCCCATTTGAGCTCTGAGAGGGATTGTTTGAGCATGGGGACTTATTGGCCAAGGTCGTTTGTTAGGTCGCCGAATGGTGGTACACAGTTGGGTGTTGCATTGCATTGTGCAGCTGCTGTATGTCATTTGGTGAGAGGGACTGTTGCGACGATGTTGGTGCTCTTTAATGTGCTGCGGGGTGTCCATTGGCACTTGGAAGGTAGTGCGTCAAGGATTCAGACTTTTCATTCTTACGGACCATGATGCTTTTCTTTTACCCCATTTGAGCTCTGAGAAGCACTGTCAAGCGTGGAGAAATGTTGTTCAAGGCATTTTCGAGGTTAATATGCCGGAAAAGAGTGACCATGCATGTGGGCATCGACATGTCCGGTGCGTTCTTGTGTGCATCAATCAGTATGTACATGTTGATGATTTAGACCCGGAGGGAGCCGTGCCCTTTCCCTTTTTACTGAGATGTGAGTACCTACGGGCATTTTTTTTTGCCCTGATCCACTGCGGCATTTGGTGTGCTGAGGGGTGTTGGCAGGCAAATGGTTTGTTGTACGTCAATGATGCAGACTTTTTCACTCTTACGGACCGTGATGCTTTATTTTTACCCCATTTGAGCTCTGAGAGGGATTGCTTGAGCATGGAGACTTATTGGCCAAGGTCGTCTGTTAGGTCGCCGAATGGTGGTACACAGTTGGGTGTTGCATTGCATTGTGCAGCTGCTGTATGTCATTTGGTGAGAGGGACTGTTGCGACGATGTTGGTGCTCTTTAATGTGCTGCGGGGTGTCCGTTGGCACTTGGAAGGTAGTGCGTCAAGGATTCAGACTTTTCATTCTTACGGACCATGATGCTTTTGTTTTACCCCATTTGAGCTCTGAGAAGCACTGTCAAGCGTGGAGAAATGTTGTTCAAGGCATTTTCGAGGTTAATATGCCGGAAAAGAGTGACTATGCATGTGGGCATCGACATGTCCGGTGCGTTCTTGTGTGCATCAATCAGTATGTACATGTTGATGATTTAGACCCGGAGGGAGCCGTGCCACTTCCCTTTTTACTGAGATGTGAGTACCTACGGGCATTTTCTTTTGCCCTGATCCACTGCGGCATTTGGTGTGCTGAGGGGTGTTGGCAGGCAAATGGTTTGTTGTACGTCAATGATGCAGACCTTTTCACTCTTACGGACCGTGATGCTTTATTCTTACCCCATTTGAGCTCTGAGAGGGATTGTTTTGAGCATGGAGACTTATTGGCCAAGGTCGTCTGTTAGGTCGCCGAATGATGGTACACAGTTGGGTGTTGCATTGCATTGTGCAGCTGCTGTATGTCATTTGGTGAGAGGGACTGTTGCGACGATGTTGGTGCTCTTTAATGTGCTGCGGGGTGTCTGTTGGCACTTGGAAGGTAGTGCGTCAAGGATTCAGACTTTTCATTCTTACGGACCATGATGCTTTTCTTTTACCCCATTTGAGCTCTGAGAAGCACTGTCAAGCGTGGAGAAATGTTGTTCAAGGCATTTTCGAGGTTAATATGCCGGAAAAGAGTGACTATGCATGTGGGCATCAACATGTCCGGTGCGTTCTTGTGTGTATCAATCAATATGTACATGTTGATGATTTAGACCTGGAGGCAGCCGTGCCCTTTCCCTTTTTACTGAGATGTGAGTAACCACGGGCATTTTTTGGCCACGATATTACTGCCGCATTTGGTGTGCTAAGGGGTGTTGGCAGGCAGATGGTTTGTTGTACGTCAATGATGCAGACCTTTTCACTCTTACGGACCATGATGCTTTATTTTTACCCCATTTGAGCTCTGAGAGGGATTGTTTGAGCATGGGGACTTATTGGCCAAGGTCGTCTGTTAGGTCGCCGAATGGTGGTACACAGTTGGGTGTTGCATTGCATTGTGCAGCTGCTGTATGTCATTTGGTGAGAGGGACTGTTGCGACGATGTTGGTGCTCTTCAATGTGCTGCGGGGTGTCCGTTGGCACTTGGAAGGTAGTGCGTCAAGGATTCAGACTTTTCATTCTTACGGACCATGATGCTTTTCTTTTACCCCATTTGAGCTCTGAGAAGCACTTTCAAGCGTGGAGAAATGTTGTTCAAGGCATTTTCGAGGTTAATATGCCGGAAAAGAGTGACTATGCATGTGGGCATCGACATGTCCGGTGCGTTCTTGTGTGCATCAATCAGTATGTACATGTTGATGATTTAGACCCCGAGGGAGCTGTGCCCTTTCCCTTTTTACTGAGATGTGATTGCCTACGTGCATTTTTTTTTGCTATGATTCACTGCCGCATTTGGTGTGCTGAGGGGTGTTGGTAGTTCAAATGGTTTGTTGTACGTCAATGATGCAGACCTTTTCACTCTTACGGACCGTGATGCTTTCTTCTTACCCCATTTGAGCTCTGAGAGGGATTGTTTGAGCATGGGGACTTATTGGCCAAGGTCGTTTGTTAGGTCGCCGAATGGTGGTACACAGTTGGGTGTTGCATTGCATTGTGCAGCTGCTGTATGTCATTTGGTGAGAGGGACTGTTGGGACGATGTTGGTGCTCTTTAATGTGCTGCGGGGTGTCCGTTGGCACTTGGAAGGTAGTGCGTCAAGGATTCAGACTTTTCATTCTTACGGACCATGATGCTTTTCTTTTACCCCATTTGAGCTCTGAGAAGCACTGTCAAGCGTGGAGAAAATGTTGTTCAAGGCATTTTTGAGGTTAATATACCCCGTATGCCCTTGCCTTCTAAACCGACCAGTTCGTCCAGCAGAGGGGCATGACGCTGATGACCGGTGATGCCTGTTTGTATCACTTTTGAGCAATCAGTAGCGCTGTTGTGATGTTTGGTAGCCAAGGTTGTCATGCTAGGTCTCCCATTTGAATTACAGCACAGACTACAGCACTAGACAAATGAGCTTTCTTCTCCCTTCCACCACCTCCGGCCTTGGTTTGGTGTTTTCGTCGCCGTCCTTCTCCCCATTTGCGGGCGTGCTTGTGCTTGCAATGGTAGCCCTGGGGACCTGTTGCGTTTGTGCATTGGTCCCGCACAGGCCCACGTATGGTCTTACCCCCCCCCCACTGCGCATGCACGGCCTTGTCTAAGGGGGAGCCTTAAGCGCAGCGCGCACGCAGTGCGCGCGCAGTGCACCTATTTGGGCGTCTGGCCGTACTAGAGACCCATACTTTGAGATACTAGGGGCCCCTAGGGGCATCATGGTGACCCCTAGCGGAGGTTTTGACTTCTGATTTTGTCCCCCTTTGTTGGGGACCCCCGAGAATGCAGGGGTGGTAGACCTGAATGAAGTTCAGGTGTTGTTCGCGAGTAAGGAGCAGCATATGATGCAGCTCTACTGTTCGCGATACCTCAATAACGCCTATCGCTTCCACTGGAGATCGATGGAGTTGTGCTATGCTAACCCCCCATTCTCCCAACTTGCTAAGGTGTTGACCAAGATCGCCGTTAAAGGAGCGAGAGTGGTACTGTGTACCCCAGTTTGCAACTTTCTTGAGCTGGGGTAATTTGGGTCACCTAATTCTAAGGGCGTTTCCAAGGGGTGTGCTTGGGGGCTCTTCGGGGGGAACATAGTCTAAAAGTAGCGCACAGTGCGCGTGCAGTGCGCGCGCAGTGCAAAGATTCCCCCTAAGCACGGGGTGGGTGTGGAACCGCTGTTTTGAGGAAATTTTGGGACCGCTGTTTTAGTGGTCCAGAATGGAGGATTGGGTGTTTGTAGAGTGTTTGTACAGGGAAAGAGGGGCTCAGTCGTGTTTGTGATAGTGCATTGTGTTCATAATAACATTGTACCACACATAGCAAACCCATGCGGTTTGTTCTGATGTGATTTTCAGCCATGGCTAACAATGTTATTCCCGGCATGGCTGTCACGTACGCTCAGAGCACTGGGGAACATGTGTCTGCCAATATTTTTGGTCCCTCTCGTCATGGGGACAACTACATCCATTTGAAGTACATGCGGAATGGGAAGGAGATTGAGCATAATGCCGCTTTTGATCAAGTGCTCTTCCCCATTCGCAGCCCCTCGCCATCCCCATCTAAGGGCTCCCTTTTGGGACCGCGGCCGTGCTTGCGCAAGGGGGGGGGGTAGCCGTGATTTTGCCACCCGTTCCGTTCTTGGATCCTGGTGCCTTTTTCTGCTTGCGGTGCATGAGACTTCCTTTGATTTGTAGGTGCACGGCGCATCCTGAGTTCCATGGAGGCCCATCATGTGCCGACCCTTTACACTTATACAATCCTGCTGCAATTTTATGCTTCTAATGGGCTGCTGCGTGAGGTCTCCCCCTCTGTTCCTTCCTGCATGTCATTGAGTTTGCCCGGGGGACTGGCGTTGCGGACCTGTTTTTCGCCCCACACCAGGACACCTGCACACAAACAACAGTTGAGAGGGGCAGCTCCTTTGCAAAAACAAAGGTTTGCGACGTGCGTCCACATGGTTGTCACAATGACAGCCATTAATTGCGGACCCGACGACAGATGGCAGCTGGAAGAGAAATGCCGATCCAGTGCTACCCAACCTGATCAGGCATTCCTGAACATGCAAGTTCCCATCCAGAGCTCGTGCACTGTTTGATGCGCCATCCTCTGTGTTGGTCGGCAGGTCAGTTCTTCCGTTCTATCCCTCGTTTTTTGCTTGTGTCCTGTTTGGTCAGCAGGTGGAGGTCCCTTGCCCAAGGCAACAATCAGCTGTGTACCGCCCTGCCGCAGTTGTGTGTTGGTCGTTCCATGCACCAACACTTGCATGCTCTGCAGCCAGATGGTGAAGGGTTCGCTCCGTTGTACAGTGGCACTTGCCCCTAGCTGAGTCGGGCAGTGCAACCTGCCAGTACCCCACAACTCGATGCCTAGAGGGCAGAGCTTCACTTAACAACTCAGCATCCCCCCCTCAGTGGCTGGGCAAAATTTTTCTGGGCTTTTCGGCCGAAGAAAAATTTTCTTCGGTGCCTTCAGCGCAGTTCCATTTGGGGCAAGTTTTCCCTTCGCCGACCGAAACTCCGGACCAGTGGGTGTGGGGTGGAGTGGGGTGGGGGCCCCGGGAGGGGGGCGGGTTCCAGTGAAGAAGCTCTACCAGAGGGGCTGGTACAACAAGCGAAGTGGAATTGAGTGCAGTTAGACGGGAGTTGGTGTTTGCTTCCCCGAAAAATAAGTACAGAGCTGGGAACACTGCCCCTTGCACATGGTCGCGCATTCACCACAGTGTGGGATGCGCAGGGTGCCTGTGAGAGACTGGGGGGCCGGACGCCAGTAGGGCCAGAGGTAGTGGTGCGAGTGTGTAAGTTTTGCATGCTAAGCTATGTACAACACATGCACGGATTCCAATACAGGAGCTAAGAGGCTTTGTTGGCCCAAGAGGCTGGTTTTCCGGCACAGATTGTCAATGTGGGCACTTGCACATTAAACGTGGCGCTCCCTCCACGCTCAAGTTGTTTTGTGGTGTGCCAAAGGCTGTAATGCTTTCTGCAATTTTGGAGCCACCCCTCCGCCCCACGCCCCGCCCCTTCCCACCTACCACCACCCCGTGTGGGCATGTTACCCTGCTCTAATTTGACTAAGGGGGCGTTTTCGCACAGCGCAGGCACAGCGCGTGCACAGCGCCAATTATTACTTTGTTTATCCCGGGAACACCGCAGAAAACCACCCCCCTACAGAAGCGTGCATGATCCATTCAAAACAGCATCGGGGGTGCAGATTCAGGACCCTGGGACCCGTGGCAAGCATCAGACTAAAACAAAAAAT
The DNA here is from genome assembly GCA_964036045.1 of Eutreptiella sp. 'Long Island Sound 2002'. Lineage (NCBI taxonomy): Eukaryota > Euglenozoa > Euglenophyceae > Eutreptiales > Eutreptiaceae > Eutreptiella > Eutreptiella sp. 'Long Island Sound 2002'. The sequence goes on from OZ038386.1 coordinate 67,691,262, forward strand.
TCCTGGTGCACCAGCGGGGGCTGCAGGGTGCAGAATTCAGGACCCTGGGACCCGTGGCTACTGGTGGTGAAAAACAGCCAACTTTTCGCACAGCGCGCGCACAGCGCACGGTGTGCCCCCTAAAACACAATACTTATAGTGAGTGTGAGTCGGGCGAGAGGCAATACTTTGATGCACTTCCGACGCCCTCCCAGTCTGGACAACGATTTGTGATTCTTTTTGTGCCTTGAATCTTCGATTCATGTAGAACTCATCCATCCATGTCCCACACAGCCCAAGAGCGGTTTCGGTGGGTGGAAGTGTTGTGAGTAGCCCATGCATTTTTTCAAACATGCATGGCCAAAAGATGCCCCAAAATATGTGAAGGTGGCAATACGAGTATGGGTATGCAAAAGCATTAATGAGGTGCAAGTTTCCTTCCAGCTTCATAAGCGCCTAGCACCACATGCGAGATGGAAAGATGGTGCCGCAGGCAGACGGACCAGCAGAACAAGTATCCTGAGGATTGTATGAGATTGGAGGCGATGGAGATGGGTAATATATCTGAGATCTGACTGCATATTATTGCGTCGTTGTGCCTCTTTTTGCCTAATTGCCCACCACACAGCCAAATCGCGCTCCAGATGGCAGCGAACCATCCTCCTGCTGCATGGTGCAGACGAGAAATTCAGAGTCACTTGCACAGCAATCCGCACTGTAATGCGCACGGCTGCCCTTGTCTGAGCCGTGATGTCGTCCAAGGCACAATGGGCAAAGGGGTGGTCCGAATTGTTGGTCCAAATTTTACTCGGGTACCACCATCAAAACTAGAACCAAATTGGCATCTGGAGCTTGGACAAGGGGGGACGATGCTGCCTCTGTAGCGCTAATGCCCCCCCTTTGCCCGGTTCCGCAGGTTCCGCAGGTCCCCTCCTACAGATGGACCGGTCGACCCTGCTCACACGTCTCAACGCATTCTTACTTTTCCCCATCAAGGCAAAATGCCTGAAAATGCAGCGCACCACTGATGTGTAACACTTGAAACATGCCGGCGCACGGATTGGCGCCAAGGGGCAGAAGCAGCACTTGTCAGCAGTCCCACTCTCACCCACCAAATATACTTTTCCTCGCGAGCTTGGGACAATCAAAGCAGGCGATTCTCTACTGAAAACTCAAACCAGTACACCCGTGTACACCCGAAAGTACCAACCGGCACACTTACTCAGGCTTTATAGCATACCCTCTTTGTGCCATCACTGTAGTCCTTGTGGCTCTTCCACAGACACAATGAAGCGGTCATTTTCGAAGCCATATCTCACTGCCTCAGTGCCTCAAGATATCTCCTGTATACCAAACATCCAGAATTTGCATCCCATGTGTGTCCCAAAAACAAAAAATGTGTATCCCATGCTCACGCGGATACACACTAGATGCACCTCTGTGTGGGACGGAAGTCATTTGGCCCAATGTGAAGTTTGTGCTAAACAGTGCAATGGGGCCACCAGTTGCTTGCAAACTACTTTCTGTGGCTCTGCCAGCAGCTGCATAATATTCTGCAGGGAGAGACAATGTTCCACAACCTCCGTGAATTTGGGCTGAAACCTGATGCTGCGGCATACCATATTATGTGCCAAGCCTATGTGACAGCAGGGGATGTGCGACAGGTGTGCAAGGACCACGGCTTGGGTTTGGTACCTGCGAAAACCTGAGCATATCTTCTGACAAACTCCATTCCAATAGAGGTAAGTCTAGGGAAAGCAAGAAGTGCCGCAGGTCATCTAAAGTAGCTGTGCAGTATTTGCGTGTGTGGTTCTTCATCCAAAACGTGTGCACCGTCTTGCAGCTTGTAGAGATGATGGATGAGATGCAGCAGCAGGGGCACGTGCCTCGAAGGCCTCTGGTCAACAGTGTTTTGAAGATGCTCACAGAGGTTCGATGTACTGGTGCCCAGTTGCACTGGCTTCTGAAGTTGATGCAATCCTCAGGTTTGTCCCCGATTTGTTTTCAGCATCATGAAGATGTGTGTACGGATACTTCCACAGTAGTTGTGAACCACAGTAGTATAGCCAGTGTGCTTATTTTCGTACACAGGCATGCCACATTCTCACCTATCTTAGCTTGACAGTATTGTGCAATATCAGTTTTGGTGTTTACCGGGAGTAACGTCACCTGCCCATGGCCGTATGCATTGAAACGGTTGTGCATTGCGATGATTGTAGAATCAATTCCTTTATCTGAAAGCTTCTGATGCAAATCCATCATGATGAGCAGCATGATGTCCCCACCTGTGGTTCATCATTGTTTGAGTGCTGGGACTGCCCATGTCCACTTATGCTTTGGGTCTGAAGGATTCGGATAGAGACTGGCATTTCTTTGCAAATTGTGATGGCAATCTTCATTTTTGTTGTTGTGCGGTGACATGTGAAAGTGGCTATCAAGGTTGCGCTGTTGTGAGCCCCATGTACGCTGTGTTGAACCTTGACTGAGTGGTAGGATTATCCAACATGTGGGTGGCATGGTAGGCTTGGAGACCTACTGCGATTTCATAGCAGGCCACTCCATATCGCCATGCCTAGATTGAGGAATGTGAACCCAAACACGGATGGCCAAGTGCCATGGGCAGGATTGTAGATCCGAAACAGCTGGGATGCAAGTGCCTTAGGTATTATACAGCTAGGCAGGTGATTAGGCAATGCTGTTTGGTATGCAGGGGTATCACGGCTTTGGGGAGGTGGTGATGATGTGAGTTAGCAATGGGGCCCTGTGCGCGGTTGTAGGACGTCAGGGATTGCATGGATGAGTCACCGTGATGTGTGCAGCGGGTGTCTGGCTACCTGTCCGCAATGTTGGCTGTGCACCTCGAGCAGGGAGTATATTTTCCTGTGTTGGTGTGTGTTGGTTGGGTATCATTGAGTTGGGCAATCAACACAACCGGTCAATGATCGGCAGGTGGCTGGTCCATCAGGTCATCTGGTGGTGTGTAGCCATTCTTTAACAGAAAGCAGTCATTGCCTGAGGATCACATTCCTCTGCAACTGACCCTCATGGCCTATGTGTTGTGTTGGCTATGCACCAAGGATGCCTACACCATGGGCACAACATGATGCATCATTAACTAAGCGGATTCCACTGAGCAAATCATGCGGAACGGTGAATCTGATTAAGTCTCCACATTGTTTGTGAAGGTGGGGTTTGGTCAACCAAGGTCCGCATGTACAGGGACTGGATAGTCAATGGTGGGCACACATTGTAAGGAAATGGTTGCTTGAGGGTAGTTTGCTCTGTGTGTGTGGAGGGCATCCATGATGCATCATTGACTAAGCGGATTCCACTGAGAACATCATGCGGAAGAAGAAGTCTGATTCATTTTCCACACCAATTTTCAAGGCGGTAGAACCAGGGTGCATATTTACGTACACATGCATGCCATATCCTTACCCATGGATAGCTTGAGGGCATTGAGTGTGGTGTGGTGGGTGCTTACAGGGGTAATGCCCCTGCCCTTGGCCGTATGCATTGAAACGGTTGTGCATTGCGATGATTGTAGAATCAATTCCTTTATCTGAAAGCTTCTGATGCAAATCCATCATGATGAGCAGCATGATGTCCCCACCTGTGGTTCATTGTTTGAGTGCTGGGACTGCCCATGTCCACTTATGCTTCGGGTCTGAAGGATTCGGACAGAAACCGAAGTTTTTCATAAAAACCGAGTTTTGGGAGGGGGGGGGGGTGCAGTGGCAGAGGCAGAGACTGAGGCAGACCCCCCCCCCCTGTACTGTACAGCTGATGTTATTTTGCTGAGTGTACCTCCTGGGGACTACTAATATGCCAGAGGGTACCTCAAATGGATCGGCGGACGCGGCCAGTGGAGAGAGCCGCGGGGCGAAGCGGGCCAGGCTGGCCTTCAATCGGGACGACATGGACCTGGACCCCGTCAAGACCCCCGAATACGCGCGCTGGGAGCGGTGGCGCGACCATGCTGCGGCTACCGCGTACGGGTTCCTCGACAGCGCGGACGCTGGTATCATGGCCGCCCAGTACCAGGAGCGCCTGATGGAGGATGGCCTGTCCGTGGCAGGCGTGGATAGGGCAGTGGAATGGGCTGGGGGCGGCCTCGACGCCCCAACGGCCCTGATATACATGGCCCTCTTTGAGCGCTCCTCAAATCTGCGGCTCGACGTCGAAGCGGCTGCGTGGCGGGCAGCACCGCAACCCAGTCCGCCCGCCCGGGAGCAGCCAGATGAGCCGCCGCGGGACCATCAGTCGCAGGAGCCGAAGGAGACCGCGGAGCAGGCGGAGATACGACGGCTGGAGGCTCGCATCCGGGAGCTCCAACTACCAAAGGTACCACCCCTGTCTGAGGGAGAGCTAACCAAGATGGCTTTTGGGCAGCACCCCTGGCTGTGGCAGCAGGAGCTCATCCAGGCCTTGAACACTTGGATCAAAACGGAGGACCCCATTGGGAAGGGCAATGCGCTTGTGGAGACGGTGTGGAAGGTGGTCTACAGGGACTACCAGCCCGCGCCCACCCACCCTGCTGGGGCAGCGGCGCGGCCGGCGCCGCAGGGATGGTACGCCCAGGCCCAGCAGCCTGCCCCGCAGCAGGCCCAGACGCAGCCATCGGCCCAGGCACAGACCCCAGCTCCTGGTCCCCCCGGGGCATGCTTCCGCTGTGGCATGCACGGGCACTGGGCCAGGGACTATGCCAGTGGTGGGCAGGGGCGAGCCCCTTCCGTCGCAGGTTCCGTCGCGGGCTCATACCGGGGGGGGTTCAGTACCGTAGGTAGCCAGAGCCTTTGCACGGCGCACAGCACGGGCCGCACCTATGACGCGACTGGCCCCCCCCCGTACCCGTGTTTTCGGTGCGGCCGCAACCACTGGGCCGTGGGCGGCCCGTGCCCGGCACCGCCTGCCCCGCCCCCCCAGCCCTTTCCGGCCGGGCCGGCCCCAGCGCCGGCCAACTGATGAAGGGCCAAGTGCCAGCGGCGGGGAGCGGCCCGCCAGCGAGGGGGGCGCCGATGACGAGGGGGGCGGAGCACTCAACCTGCGTTACGCGGGGTCGGCAGTGGACAGCCTATGGTGGGGCAATTACATGGAGGAGCCCCTCGCGTTGGCCATCCGGCGGTGGTCCCCGGGTACCGTGGAGCGGTGGACCGCGATCCTCCAGGATGTGGGCCGGTTCGCGGCGCACTGGCCCGAGCTGGACGCAGCGGGGGCACTGTCCCAGTACCTCGTCAGGCGCGCCGCCATGGGCCAGCAGCCTGGGACACTGCGAGGCGTCATATCCGCCCTCCGCCTGGCAGAGAAACTGGGCTGCATACCACCCACAGTGCGGCCCGTCCACTGGCTCATGGCACGAGGCGCCGCGACCACCACTGCCGCGCCACGACCGACCCAAGTGTGGGCCGAGCTGGTCACCCTCCAGCTCATGGCCCGGAACATCAGGACCACCCTCGACTGGTTCTGCCTGGGCCTTGCCGTCATCTCCTTTGCCACTCTCCTCAGGGTGGGTGAAGCAGCCAGCGTACGGCCGGTGGACATCCGGACGCGGTGCACATTGGGCTTCTTCGATGACAAAAAGGACGACGACTGGGTCACAGTGCGACTCGGGGCATGGCCCGATGCATGGCGCGCGGCGATGGCAGCCCACCCGTGGGTCTCCAGCAGGCCCGCATCGGTGCCGCTCATGGCTGCCGCGTTCGACCTTCAGGCGGCGATCCATGGCTTGCTGGCTGCCACGGGATGGGAATCCATGGGATGGCACGCCTGGAGACGCGGAGGAGCTGCGGCCATGCGGGCGTTCGGAGCTGCCATCGCCAGCATCGCGGTGGCTAGGCGATGGGACAACGAGGCGGAGGCCCACAGGTACGCCAGCGCGCCCCCTGGGTGGGAATTCTTCCTGCCCGACAACGTGCCCTGGCCCACGGCGGGATTTGGTGTCGAGATCCGACCAGTGCACGCATACCAGCTCTGGGCGCTCGGCACGCTTGGGCCCCGTGGCCCCGACGGGACGGACACCGCCCCGGCCCAACCCGATGTCCGCGCTGGGAACCATGGCGGCCAAGGGGCCGGCCTGCGTGGCGATTCTGACATGCGGGACACCATCGTACTGGGCTCCTCTAGTGACGAGTCGCCCGACACGGTGGCATGCAGGGCCGCTCGACACCCCCGCGAAAGCCAGCGCAAAGCCCACGTGCACCGAACCGTGGCCCGCGGCCGATCGGCACCCGCAGCGCGGGCGACGCGGGCAGCGCCCGCCCCGAAGCCCCAGCCCAAGCAGGCCGCTGGTGGAGCGGCCGACCGCCGAGCCGCAGCAGCCCCCCGTTCCGCGGCAGTGCCCCGGGTCACACCGGCCCGTGCCAGCACCAGAGGCACCCAAGCACCCGGGGGGGCGCCGGCGAGACGGCGCAGCGGAGCGGCTGGAGATGCAGCTAGCGGTTGCCCGGTGCGCCAGGTGCGGCCTCGACTGGAACGACCACCTGGAGACGGTAGCGCGCCACATGGGGCGCAGCCTGAGGGCCCCCGCTGACAGTGTCCTGTCCCTCTTGCAGGCATGGTGGGCGGAGTCTATCAAGTGGGCTGTGGATCGCCCCGTGTGGAAGGAGCGGGCGGCGGCCGCAGACCTGGCGCTGGCTGAGGAGGCGCTGCACCTCCTGGCAGGGGGTGAGATCCCGCTCGATGGGGGCTCCTCGACTCGTCTAAACGACCAGTCGCGCGTCATTGTGGAGCTCGCGGCGCGCGGGCTGGGCGACGCAGGCCGTGTGCCGGTGCCGACGCACGTCTGGGAGGACTGGGCTGACCCCGAGTTTGGCAGGGCGGGGGGGCGTGTCCATCCCCTCCCCCCCTCCCGCTGCCCACGGGTGGCGGCCCTCCTGTCCACCCTAGCGTCCCAGGGCCTGGTCAGCGTGGTGGGGGGGGATGCAAATGCGGAGGTGTTCGTCAAGTGGAAATCGGAGCGCAAATGCGCCCTCATTGTGAACATGAAAATGTTCAACAAGGGGTGCAAATACAAGGCCCGCCCCTTTAAACTCCCGTCACTGGAGGGCTTGGCGGTCCTCCTCAAGGATCTGGGGGGAAGGGGGGGTGGGGCCGGGGGGGGGGGGGCTGTGGGGCACCAAACTGGACATAGCAAACTGCTATTGGAGTGTAGAGCTTCCCCCCCCCCTGGCGAACACCATCCGGGTGGCAGCCCAGGGGCACACGTACGCTTTTCTGCGGGTGCCTTTTGGCTGGCACCAGGCGCCTGGGCTGGTCCAGGCCCTCATTTCGGACCTGCTTGGGGATCTGGGGAGGGGGGGGGTGGTGGTGGTACAGTACCTAGATGATATCCTGTTTGTCGGACATGACCCGGGGGAAGTGGCCGCTGTCACCGACAGCGCGGCGCACCTCCTCCGACGTGCGGGCTTCATCATCAGTGAGAAGTCCGTGTTCACGCCGCAGCGCTCCTTGCGGTGGATGGGCAAGGATGTAGATCTAAGAGGGCGCAGGGTGGCACCGGCGGCTTCGGCGGTGGCGGCGGTGGTGGCGGCATGGGTGCGGCTGGCCCTCAAGCCATACACCTATGTCGCCCTGAGGCGGCTACTAGGGAAGCTCGGGTGGTTGGGGCGCCCAGGGAACCTGGGGGGGTGTTTTCTGGCAGGTGCCCGGTCCTGGCTACGCTGGGGCCCACGCTGGGCCTGGCGCACACCGCCAGCCGTGGTGCGCGGGCTCTGCGAGGCCATGGCCCAGTGCTACAGGGGCTGGGAGCCAGACACCACGAGCGCTGGGCCGGCAGTGCGCGTCTTTGTGAACGCCGCCAGGTGTGCCCTGACCACAGGCGCTAACCCCTCCTACTGCGTCGGCTCTTGGGGACCGGGGGGGGCGGATCTGGCGCTATGTCCAGCGTGGGTGACAACCCAGCAAGCGGCTGAGCTATGGGGAACGCTGGTGGCGCTGGACGATGCGCACGCGCGACGAGCGCGGCGCCTCGTGCTCGTGGGGGACAACATGGGGGCGCTGGCCCAGCTGCTTTGGGGGAGGGTGGGGGCGGGCAGGGTCCAGCAACAGCGCATCCTACGAAGGATTGCGCACCGCCTCCGTTGGACGGGGCTGCAGGTGACCCTCTGCTGGGTGCAGTCCGAGCTCAACCCAGCGGACTCGATCAGTAGGGCGTGGGACGGGAGGGGGGGCAGGGCGGCGGTGATTGAGGCGGCTGCCAAGGAGCGCCTGTGGGTGCATTCACCGCAGTGGGCGGCGTGGGGAGCGATAGCAGACTGGGACAAGGCGGTCTGCCGCTGCACAGTCCCCCTCCCTGCCTGGATGGGTGGGTAACAACCAATTTTTTATCCCAAGGGGCCTGCAAATACTGTGGTTGTATGTAGTGCAGGAGTCCTGGAGTGTAGTGCAGGGAGGTGCAGGGCAGTGCAGGGCGGTGCAGAGCAGGGCATGCACATACCGAAACTGGCATTTCTTTGCAAATTGTGATGGCAATCTTCATTTTTGTTGTTGTGCGGTGACATGTGAAAGTGGCTATCAAGGTTGCGCTGTTGTGAGCCCCATGTACGCTGTGTTGAACCTTGACTGAGTAGTAGGATTATCCAACATGTGGGTGGCATGGTAGGCTTGGAGATCTACTGCGATTTCATAGCAGGCCACTCCATATCGCCATGCCTAGATTGAGGAATGTGAACCCAAACACGGATGGCCAAGTGCCATGGGCAGGATTGTAGATCCGAAACAGCTGGGATGCAAGTGCCTTAGGTATTATACAGCTAGGCAGGTGATTAGGCAACGCTGTTTGGTATGCAGGGGTATCACGGCTTTGGGGAGGTGGTGATGATGTGAGTTAGCAATGGGGCCCTGTGCGCGGTTGTAGGACGTCAGGGATTGCATGGATGAGTCACCGTGATGTGTGCAGCGGGTGTCTGGCTACCTGTCCGCAATGTTGGCTGTGCACCTCGAGCAGGGAGTATATTTTCCTGTGTTGGTGTGTGTTGGTTGGGTATCATTGAGTTGGGCAATCAACACAACCAGTCAATGATCGGCAGGTGGCTGGTCCATCAGGTCATCTGGTGGTGTGCAGCCATTCTTTAACAGAAAGCAGTCATTGCCTGAGGATCACATTCCTCTGCAACTAACCCTCGTGCTCTATGTGTTGTGTTGGCTATGCACCAAGGATGCCTGCACCATGGGCACAACATGATGCATCATTAACTAAGCGGATTCCACTGAAAATATCATGCGGAATGATGAATTCTGATTGAGTCTCCACATTGTTTGTGAAGGTGGGGTTTGGTCAACCAAGGTCCGCATGTCCAGGGACTGGATAGTCAATGGTGGGCACACATTGTAGGGAAATGGTTGCTTGAGGGTAGTTTGCTCTGTGTGTGTGGAGGGTATCCATGATGCATCATTGACTAAGCGGATTCCACTGAGAACATCATGCGGAAGAAGAAGTCTGATTCATTTTCCACACCAATTTTCAAGGCGGTAGAACCAGGGTGCATATTTACGTACACATGCATGCCATATCCTTACCCATGGATAGCTTGAGGGCATTGAGTGTGGTGTGGTGGGTGCTTACAGGGGTAATGCCCCCTGCCCTTGGCCGTATGCATTGAAACGGTTGTGCATTGCGATGATTGTAGAATCAATTCCTTTATCTGAAAGCTTCTGATGCAAATCCATCATGATGAGCAGCATGATGTCCCCACCATCATTGTTTGAGTGCTGGGACTGCCCATGTCCACTTATGCTTCGGGTCTGAAGGATTCGGATAGAGACTGGCATTTCTTTGCAAATTGTGATGGCAATCTTCATTTTTGTTGTTGTGCGGTGACATGTGAAAGTGGCTATCAAGGTTGCGCTGTTGTGAGCCCCATGTACGCTGTGTTGAACCTTGACTGAGTAGTAGGATTATCCAACATGTGGGTGGCATGGTAGGCTTGGAGATCTACTGCGATTTCATAGCAGGCCACTCCATATCGCCATGCCTAGATTGAGGAATGTGAACCCAAACACGGATGGCCAAGTGCCATGGGCAGGATTGTAGATCCGAAACAGCTGGGATGCAAGTGCCTTAGGTATTATACAGCTAGGCAGGTGATTAGGCAACGCTGTTTGGTATGCAGGGGTATCACGGCTTTGGGGAGGTGGTGATGATGTGAGTTAGCAATGGGGCCCTGTGCGCGGTTGTAGGACGTCAGGGATTGCATGGATGAGTCACCGTGATGTGTGCAGCGGGTGTCTGGCTACCTGTCCGCAATGTTGGCTGTGCACCTCGAGCAGGGAGTATATTTTCCTGTGTTGGTGTGTGTTGGTTGGGTATCATTGAGTTGGGCAATCAACACAACCAGTCAATGATCGGCAGGTGGCTGGTCCATCAGGTCATCTGGTGGTGTGCAGCCATTCTTTAACAGAAAGCAGTCATTGCCTGAGGATCACATTCCTCTGCAACTAACCCTCGTGCTCTATGTGTTGTGTTGGCTATGCACCAAGGATGCCTACACCATGGGCACAACATGATGCATCATTAACTAAGCGGATTCCACTGAAAATATCATGCGGAATGATGAATTCTGATTGAGTCTCCACATTGTTTGTGAAGGTGGGGTTTGGTCAACCAAGGTCCGCATGTACAGGGACTGGATAGTCAATGGTGGGCACACATTGTAGGGAAATGGTTGCTTGAGGGTAGTTTGCTCTGTGTGTGTGGAGGGTATCCATGATGCATCATTGACTAAGCGGATTCCACTGAGAACATCATGCGGAAGAAGAAGTCTGATTCATTTTCCACACCAATTTTCAAGGCGGTAGAACCAGGGTGCATATTTACGTACACATGCATGCCATATCCTTACCCATGGATAGCTTGAGGGCATTGAGTGTGGTGTGGTGGGTGCTTACAGGGGTAATGCCCCCTGCCCTTGGCCGTATGCATTGAAACGGTTGTGCATTGCGATGATTGTAGAATCAATTCCTTTATCTGAAAGCTTCTGATGCAAATCCATCATGATGAGCAGCATGATGTCCCCACCTGTGGTTCATCATTGTTTGAGTGCTGGGACTGCCCATGTCCACTTATGCTTCGGGTCTGGAGGATTCGGATAGAGACTGGCATTTCTTTGCAAATTGTGATGGCAATCTCCATTTTTGTTGTTGTGCGGTGACATGTGAAAGTGGCTATCAAGGTTGCGCTGTTGTGAGCCCCATGTACGCTGTGTTGAACCTTGACTGAGTGGTAGGATTATCCAACATGTGGGTGGCATGGTAGGCTTGGAGACCTACTGCGATTTCATAGCAGGCCACTCCATATCGCCATGCCTAGATTGAGGAATGTGAACCCAAACACGGATGGCCAAGTGCCATGGGCAGGATTGTAGATCCGAAACAGCTGGGATGCAAGTGCCTTAGGTATTATACAGCTAGGCAGGTGATTAGGCAACGCTGTTTGGTATGCAGGGGTATCACGGCTTTGGGGAGGTGGTGATGATGTGAGTTAGCAATGGGGCCCTGTGCGCGGTTGTAGGACGTCAGGGATTGCATGGATGAGTCACCGTGATGTGTGCAGCGGGTGTCTGGCTACCTGTCGGCAATGTTGGCTGTGCACCTCGAGCAGGGAATATATTTTCCTGTGTTGGTGTGTGTTGGTTGGGTATCATTGAGTTGGGCAATCAACACAACCGGTCAATGATCGGCAGGTGGCTGGTCCATCAGGTCATCTGGTGGTGTGCAGCCATTCTTTAACAGAAAGCAGTCATTGCCTGAGGATCACATTCCTCTGCAACTGACCCTCATGGCCTATGTGTTGTGTTGGCTATGCACCAAGGATGCCTGCACCATGGGCACAACATGATGCATCATTAACTAAGCGGATTCCACTGAAAATATCATGCGGAATGATGAATTCTGATTGAGTCTCCACATTGTTTGTGAAGGTGGGGTTTGGTCAACCAAGGTCCGCATGTCCAGGGACTGGATAGTCAATGGTGGGCACACATTGTAGGGAAATGGTTGCTTGAGGGTAGTTTGCTCTGTGTGTGGGGAGGGTATCCATGATGCATCATTGACTAAGCGGATTCCACTGAGAACATCATGCGAAAGAAGAAGTCTGATTCATTTTCCACACCAATTTTCAAGGCGGTAGAACCAGGGTGCATATTTACGTACACAGGCATGCCATATTCTTACCCATGGATAGCTTGAGGGCATTGAGTGTGGTGTGGTGGGTGCTTACAGGGGTAATGCCCCCTGCCCTTGGCCGTATGCATTGAAACGGTTGTGCATTGCGATGATTGTAGAATCAATTCCTTTATCTGAAAGCTTCTGATGCAAATCCATCATGATGAGCAGCATGATGTCCCCACCTGTGGTTCATCATTGTTTGAGTGCTGGGACTGCCCATGTCCACTTATGCTTCGGGTCTGGAGGATTCGGATAGAGACTGGCATTTCTTTGCAAATTGTGATGGCAATCTCCATTTTTGTTGTTGTGCGGTGACATGTGAAAGTGGCTATCAAGGTTGCGCTGTTGTGAGCCCCATGTACGCTGTGTTGAACCTTGACTGAGTAGTAGGATTATCCAACATGTGGGTGGCATGGTAGGCTTGGAGACCTACTGCGATTTCATAGCAGGCCACTCCATATCGCCATGCCTAGATTGAGGAATGTGAACCCAAACACGGATGGCCAAGTGCCATGGGCAGGATTGTAGATCCGAAACAGCTGGGATGCAAGTGCCTTAGGTATTATACAGCTAGGCAGGTGATTAGGCAACGCTGTTTGGTATGCAGGGGTATCACGGCTTTGGGGAGGTGGTGATGATGTGAGTTAGCAATGGGGCCCTGTGCGCGGTTGTAGGACGTCAGGGATTGCATGGATGAGTCACCGTGATGTGTGCAGCGGGTGTCTGGCTACCTGTCGGCAATGTTGGCTGTGCACCTCGAGCAGGGAGTATATTTTCCTGTGTTGGTGTGTGTTGGTTGGGTATCATTGAGTTGGGCAATCAACACAACCGGTCAATGATCGGCAGGTGGCTGGTCCATCAGGTCATCTGGTGGTGTGCAGCCATTCTTTAACAGAAAGCAGTCATTGCCTGAGGATCACATTCCTCTGCAACTGACCCTCATGGCCTATGTGTTGTGTTGGCTATGCACCAAGGATGCCTGCACCATGGGCACAACATGATGCATCATTAACTAAGCGGATTCCACTGAAAATATCATGCGGAATGATGAATTCTGATTGAGTCTCCACATTGTTTGTGAAGGTGGGGTTTGGTCAACCAAGGTCCGCATGTCCAGGGACTGGATAGTCAATGGTGGGCACACATTGTAGGGAAATGGTTGCTTGAGGGTAGTTTGCTCTGTGTGTGTGGAGGGTATCCATGATGCATCATTGACTAAGCGGATTCCACTGAGAACATCATGCGGAAGAAGAAGTCTGATTCATTTTCCACACCAATTTTCAAGGCGGTAGAACCAGGGTGCATATTTACGTACACAGGCATGCCATATTCTTACCCATGGATAGCTTGAGGGCATTGAGTGTGGTGTGGTGGGTGCTTACAGGGGTAATGCCCCCTGCCCTTGGCCGTATGCATTGAAACGGTTGTGCATTGCGATGATTGTAGAATCAATTCCTTTATCTGAAAGCTTCTGATGCAAATCCATCATGATGAGCAGCATGATGTCCCCACCTGTGGTTCATCATTGTTTGAGTGCTGGGACTGCCCATGTCCACTTATGCTTCGGGCCTGAAGGATTCGGATAGAGACTGGCATTTCTTTGCAAATTGTGATGGCAATCTCCATTTTTGTTGTTGTGCGGTGACATGTGAAAGTGGCTATCAAGGTTGCGCTGTTGTGAGCCCCATGTACGCTGTGTTGAACCTTGACTGAGTAGTAGGATTATCCAACATGTGGGTGGCATGGTAGGCTTGGAGACCTACTGCGATTTCATAGCAGGCCACTCCATATCGCCATGCCTAGATTGAGGAATGTGAACCCAAACACGGATGGCCAAGTGCCATGGGCAGGATTGTAGATCCGAAACAGCTGGGATGCAAGTGCCTTAGGTATTATACAGCTAGGCAGGTGATTAGGCAACGCTGTTTGGTATGCAGGGGTATCACGGCTTTGGGGAGGTGGTGATGATGTGAGTTAGCAATGGGGCCCTGTGCGCGGTTGTAGGACGTCAGGGATTGCATGGATGAGTCACCGTGATGTGTGCAGCGGGTGTCTGGCTACCTGTCGGCAATGTTGGCTGTGCACCTCGAGCAGGGAGTATATTTTCCTGTGTTGGTGTGTGTTGGTTGGGTATCATTGAGTTGGGCAATCAACACAACCGGTCAATGATCGGCAGTTGGCTGGTCCATCAGGTCATCTGGTGGTGTGCAGCCATTCTTTAACAGAAAGCAGTCATTGCCTGAGGATCACATTCCTCTGCAACTGACCCTCATGGCCTATGTGTTGTGTTGGCTATGCACCAAGGATGCCTGCACCATGGGCACAACATGATGCATCATTAACTAAGCGGATTCCACTGAAAATATCATGCGGAATGATGAATTCTGATTGAGTCTCCACATTGTTTGTGAAGGTGGGGTTTGGTCAACCAAGGTCCGCATGTACAGGGACTGGATAGTCAATGGTGGGCACACATTGTAAGGAAATGGTTGCTTGAGGGTAGTTTGCTCTGTGTGTGTGGAGGGCATCCATGATGCATCATTGACTAAGCGGATTCCACTGAGAACATCATGCGGAAGAAGAAGTCTGATTCATTTTCCACACCAATTTTCAAGGAGGTAGAACCAGGGTGCATATTTACGTACACATGCATGCCATATCCTTACCCATGGATAGCTTGAGGGCATTGAGTGTGGTGTGGTGGGTGCTTACAGGGGTAATGCCCCCTGCCCTTGGCCGTATGCATTGAAACGGTTGTGCATTGCGATGATTGTAGAATCAATTCCTTTATCTGAAAGCTTCTGATGCAAATCCATCATGATGAGCAGCATGATGTCCCCACCTGTGGTTCATCATTGTTTGAGTGCTGGGACTGCCCATGTCCACTTATGCTTCGGGTCTGAAGGATTCGGATAGAGACTGGCATTTCTTTGCAAATTGTGATGGCAATCTTCATTTTTGTTGTTGTGCGGTGACATGTGAAAGTGGCTATCAAGGTTGCGCTGTTGTGAGCCCCATGTACGCTGTGTTGAACCTTGACTGAGTGGTAGGATTATCCAACATGTGGGTGGCATGGTAGGCTTGGAGACCTACTGCGATTTCATAGCAGGCCACTCCATATCGCCATGCCTAGATTGAGGAATGTGAACCCAAACACGGATGGCCAAGTGCCATGGGCAGGATTGTAGATCCGAAACAGCTGGGATGCAAGTGCCTTAGGTATTATACAGCTAGGCAGGTGATTAGGCAACGCTGTTTGGTATGCAGGGGTATCACGGCTTTGGGGAGGTGGTGATGATGTGAGTTAGCAATGGGGCCCTGTGCGCGGTTGTAGGACGTCAGGGATTGCATGGATGAGTCACCGTGATGTGTGCAGCGGGTGTCTGGCTACCTGTCCGCAATGTTGGCTGTGCACCTCGAGCAGGGAGTATATTTTCCTGTGTTGGTGTGTGTTGGTTGGGTATCATTGAGTTGGGCAATCAACACAACCGGTCAATGATCGGCAGGTGGCTGGTCCATCAGGTCATCTGGTGGTGTGCAGCCATTCTTTAACAGAAAGCAGTCATTGCCTGAGGATCACATTCCTCTGCAACTGACCCTCATGGCCTATGTGTTGTGTTGGCTATGCACCAAGGATGCCTGCACCATGGGCACAACATGATGAATCATTAACTAAGCGGATTCCACTGAGCAAATCATGCGGAATGATGAATTCTGATTGAGTCTCCACATTGTTTGTGAAGGTGGGGTTTGGTCAACCAAGGTCCGCATGTACAGGGACTGGATAGTCAATGGTGGGCACACATTGCGGGGAAATGGTTGCTTGAGGGTAGTTTGCTCTGTGTGTGTGGAGGGTATCCATGATGCATCATTGACTAAGCGGATTCCACTGAGAACATCATGCGGAAGAAGAAGTCTGATTCATTTTCCACACCAATTTTCAAGGAGGTAGAACCAGGGTGCATATTTACGTACACATGCATGCCATATCCTTACCCATGGATAGCTTGAGGGCATTGAGTGTGGTGTGGTGGGTGCTTACAGGGGTAATGCCCCCTGCCCTTGGCCGTATGCATTGAAACGGTTGTGCATTGCGATGATTGTAGAATCAATTCCTTTATCTGAAAGCTTCTGATGCAAATCCATCATGATGAGCAGCATGATGTCCCCACCTGTGGTTCATCATTGTTTGAGTGCCGGGACTGCCCATGTCCACTTATGCTTCGGGCTTGAAGGATTCGGATAGAGACTGGCATTTCTTTGCAAATTGTGATGGCAATCTTCATTTTTGTTGTTGTGCGGTGACATGTGAAAGTGGCTATCAAGGTTGCGCTGTTGTGAGCCCCATGTACGCTGTGTTGAACCTTGACTGAGTGGTAGGATTATCCAACATGTGGGTGGCATGGTAGGCTTGGAGACCTACTGCGATTTCATAGCAGGCCACTCCATATCGCCATGCCTAGATTGAGGAATGTGAACCCAAACACGGATGGCCAAGTGCCATGGGCAGGATTGTAGATCCGAAACAGCTGGGATGCAAGTGCCTTAGGTATTATACAGCTAGGCAGGTGATTAGGCAACGCTGTTTGGTATGCAGGGGTATCACGGCTTTGGGGAGGTGGTGATGATGTGAGTTAGCAATGGGGCCCTGTGCGCGGTTGTAGGACGTCAGGGATTGCATGGATGAGTCACCGTGATGTGTGCAGCGGGTGTCTGGCTACCTGTCGGCAACGTTGGCTGTGCACCTCGAGCAGGGAGTATATTTTCCTGTGTTGGTGTGTGTTGGTTGGGTATCATTGAGTTGGGCAATCAACACAACCGGTCAATGATCGGCAGGTGGCTGGTCCATCAGGTCATCTGGTGGTGTGTAGCCATTCTTTAACAGAAAGCAGTCATTGCCTGAGGATCACATTCCTCTGCAACTGACCCTCATGGCCTATGTGTTGTGTTGGCTATGCACCAAGGATGCCTGCACCATGGGCACAACATGATGCATCATTAACTAAGCGGATTCCACTGAGCAAATCATGCGGAATGATGAATCTGATTAAGTCTCCACATTGTTTGTGAAGGTGGGGTTTGGTCAACCAAGGTCCGCATGTACAGGGACTGGATAGTCAATGGTGGGCACACATTGTAAGGAAATGGTTGCTTGAGGGTAGTTTGCTCTGTGTGTGGGGAGGGTATCCATGATGCATCATTGACTAAGCGGATTCCACTGAGAACATCATGCGGAAGAAGAAATCTGATTCATTTTCCACACCAATTTTCAAGGAGGTAGAACCAGGGTGCATATTTACGTACACATGCATGCCATATCCTTACCCATGGATAGCTTGAGGGCATTGAGTGTGGTGTGGTGGGTGCTTACAGGGGTAATGCCCCCTGCCCTTGGCCGTATGCATTGAAACGGTTGTGCATTGCGATGATTGTAGAATCAATTCCTTTATCTGAAAGCTTCTGATGCAAATCCATCATGATGAGCAGCATGATGTCCCCACCTGTGGTTCATCATTGTTTGAGTGCCGGGACTGCCCATGTCCACTTATGCTTTGGGCCTGAAGGATTCGGATAGAGACTGGCATTTCTTTGCAAATTGTGATGGCAATCTTCATTTTTGTTGTTGTGCGGTGACATGTGAAAGTGGCTATCAAGGTTGCGCTGTTGTGAGCCCCATGTACGCTGTGTTGAACCTTGACTGAGTAGTAGGATTATCCAACATGTGGGTGGCATGGTAGGCTTGGAGACCTACTGCGATTTCATAGCAGGCCACTCCATATCGCCATGCCTAGATTGAGGAATGTGAACCCAAACACGGATGGCCAAGTGCCATGGGCAGGATTGTAGATCCGAAACAGCTGGGATGCAAGTGCCTTAGGTATTATACAGCTAGGCAGGTGATTAGGCAACGCTGTTTGGTATGCAGGGGTATCACGGCTTTGGGGAGGTGGTGATGATGTGAGTTAGCAATGGGACCCTGTGCGCGGTTGTAGGACGTCAGGGATTGCATGGATGAGTCACCGTGATGTGTGCAGCGGGTGTCTGGCTACCTGTCCGCAATGTTGGCTGTGCAGGTTAGGGTTCAGCAGGGAGTATATTTTCCTGTGTTGGTGTGTGTTGGTTGGGTATCATTGAGTTGGGCAATCAACACAACCGGTCAATGATCGGCAGGTGGCTGGTCCATCAGGTCATCTGGTGGTGTGCAGCCATTCTTTAACAGAAAGCAGTCATTGCCTGAGGATCACATTCCTCTGCAACTGACCCTCATGGCCTATGTGTTGTGTTGGCTATGCACCAAGGATGCCTGCACCATGGGCACAACATGATGAATCATTAACTAAGCGGATTCCACTGAGCAAATCATGCGGAATGATGAATCTGATTAAGTCTCCACATTGTTTGTGAAGGTGGGGTTTGGTCAACCAAGGTCCGCATGTACAGGGACTGGATAGTCAATGGTGGGCACACATTGTAAGGAAATGGTTGCTTGAGGGTAGTTTGCTCTGTATGTGTGGAGGGTATCCATGATGCATCATTGACTAAGCGGATTCCACTGAGAACATCATGCGGAAGAAGAAGTCTGATTCGTTTTCCACGCCAATTTTCAAGGCGGTAGAACCAGGGTGCATATTTACGTACACATGCATGCCATATCCTTACCCATGGATAGCTTGAGGGCATTGAGTGTGGTATGGTGGGTGCTTACAGGGGTAATGCCCCCTGCCCTTGGCCGTATGCATTGAAACGGTTGTGCATTGCGATGATTGTAGAATCAATTCCTTTATCTGAAAGCTTCTGATGCAAATCCATCATGATGAGCAGCATGATGTCCCCACCTGTGGTTCATCATTGTTTGAGTGCCGGGACTGCCCATGTCGACTTATGCTTCGGGCTTGAAGGATTCGGATAGAGACTGGCATTTCTTTGCAAATTGTGATGGCAATCTTCATTTTTGTTGTTGTGCGGTGACATGTGAAAGTGGCTATCAAGGTTGCGCTGTTGTGAGCCCCATGTACGCTGTGTTGAACCTTGACTGAGTAGTAGGATTATCCAACATGTGGGTGGCATGGTAGGCTTGGAGACCTACTGCGATTTCATAGCAGGCCACTCCATATCGCCATGCCTAGATTGAGGAATGTGAACCCAAACACGGATGGCCAAGTGCCATGGGCAGGATTGTAGATCCGAAACAGCTGGGATGCAAGTGCCTTAGGTATTATACAGCTAGGCAGGTGATTAGGCAACGCTGTTTGGTATGCAGGGGTATCACGGCTTTGGGGAGGTGGTGATGATGTGAGTTAGCAATGGGACCCTGTGCGCGGTTGTAGGACGTCAGGGATTGCATGGATGAGTCACCGTGATGTGTGCAGCGGGTGTCTGGCTACCTGTCCGCAATGTTGGCTGTGCACCTCGAGCAGGGAGTATATTTTCCTGTGTTGGTGTGTGTTGGTTGGGTATCATTGAGTTGGGCAATCAACACAACCGGTCAATGATCGGCAGGTGGCTGGTCCATCAGGTCATCTGGTGGTGTGCAGCCATTCTTTAACAGAAAGCAGTCATTGCCTGAGGATCACATTCCTCTGCAACTGACCCTCATGGCCTATGTGTTGTGTTGGCTATGCACCAAGGATGCCTGCACCATGGGCACAACATGATGCATCATTAACTAAGCGGATTCCACTGAGCAAATCATGCGGAACGATGAATCTGATTAAGTCTCCACATTGTTTGTGAAGGTGGGGTTTGGTCAACCAAGGTCCGCATGTACAGGGACTGGATAGTCAATGGTGGGCACACATTGTAAGGAAATGGTTGCTTGAGGGTAGTTTGCTCTGTGTGTGTGGAGGGCATCCATGATGCATCATTGACTAAGCGGATTCCACTGAGAACATCATGCGGAAGAAGAAGTCTGATTATTTTTCGCACCAATTTTCAAGGAGGTAGAACCAGGGTGCATATTTACGTACACATGCATGCCATATCCTTACCCATGGATAGCTTGAGGGCATTGAGTGTGGTGTGGTGGGTGCTTACAGGGGTAATGCCCCCTGCCCTTGGCCGTATGCATTGAAACGGTTGTGCATTGCGATGATTGTAGAATCAATTCCTTTATCTGAAAGCTTCTGATGCAAATCCATCATGATGAGCAGCATGATGTCCCCACCTGTGGTTCATCATTGTTTGTGTGAGGCTTGGAGTCCTCCTGCGGTTTCTTTGCATGTACCCTATAGCCCCATTTCTAGAGTCTGGAATGGGCATTTTCAACGCTAACACATCCTTTTGGTCTCCAAAGGTGCCTGCTTGCATTTTTTACACCTCTTTGTTTGCTCTGATGCTATTTGTTTTCCCATTGCTGGGTTTTCTCATGCGTGCATTACTCATGGTCAGAATCTAAATCAGTTGTAGTCCCCCAATGGGCTTGATGTGTCGTATTTTCCGACAGGTTGTTCTCTCATTTGCATGCAATGTGTCGTTTTCCCACGTTGCAGGGTATCGTCTGTTGGGGAAGGAGCATCGCATACTTTTGGAGTTATGGAAGGCAGAGTGCCACGACCTCTCTGCATTGCAGCAGTTGCAAGCACTCGTTCAAGCTAGTGACCTTCACATGCAAGTCATCCGTATGCGCATGCCGATTCCTAGCAGGTATGATGCCATGACTAAAAATCTCACTGCCTGCAAGACACACAGCAGAGGGGAAATCGCATCGATGTTGCCCAGATCCAAGCCATTTAGAGTTTATGATACTGGACATATCGGGTGTTGCACACCCAGTGGTGTAGGAGTCTGTTTGGGCTCTTGCGCTGGATTCCTCACCCCTTCACAACCCTGGTTTTTTCAAGGTTTCACAGAAGGTCCCTCCTTCGGGGCGATTCAACGTAGTTGGTCGGAAGAGGGCCATCTGCTGCCATCTGGGGTAACCTGGAGCTGGGCTCTAGTTCCAGTTCTTTGATACATGCCCAGACTTGGAGACTGTTGCGCAAGACCACTCAGTACACACAGAGCAGTGTGTGCCTGAACCCTGGGCAGCGGTGTTAAGTGTTGAGTATTGAGGCTAGGAGCGAAGATAAGCGCAGCCCATGATGGTTCAGACGGCTTGTGAATTCCTTTGATGGAGAGCATGGACAGCCTTTGGTCTGTCAATAGGGAGCGTGCAGGCTTAGGAAAATCGACCACTTTACATAGCGGAACGTGTCGAAATCACTCACAACTTATTGAACTGATGGCTGTAGACACCCATATTAGGGGCATTCAGTGCATCAGAACCGACCAGTGCTCTCTCCCAGGGGGCCTTCGGCTAGCATGGTAGGCTTGGAGACCTACTGCGATTTCATAGCAGGCCACTCCATATCGCCATGCCTAGATTGAGGAATGTGAACCCAAACACGGATGGCCAAGTGCCATGGGCAGGATTGTAGATCCGAAACAGCTGGGATGCAAGTGCCTTAGGTATTATACAGCTAGGCAGGTGATTAGGCAACGCTGTTTGGTATGCAGGGGTATCACGGCTTTGGGGAGGTGGTGATGATGTGAGTTAGCAATGGGGCCCTGTGCGCGGTTGTAGGACGTCAGGGATTGCATGGATGAGTCACCGTGATGTGTGCAGCGGGTGTCTGGCTACCTGTCGGCAATGTTGGCTGTGCACCTCGAGCAGGGAGTATATTTTCCTGTGTTGGTGTGTGTTGGTTGGGTATCATTGAGTTGGGCAATCAACACAACCGGTCAATGATCGGCAGTTGGCTGGTCCATCAGGTCATCTGGTGGTGTGCAGCCATTCTTTAACAGAAAGCAGTCATTGCCTGAGGATCACATTCCTCTGCAACTGACCCTCATGGCCTATGTGTTGTGTTGGCTATGCACCAAGGATGCCTGCACCATGGGCACAACATGATGCATCATTAAATAAGCGGATTCCACTGAGCAAATCATGCGGAATGATGAATTCTGATTGAGTCTCCACATTGTTTGTGAAGGTGGGGTTTGGTCAACCAAGGTCCGCATGTACAGGGACTGGATAGTCAATGGTGGGCACACATTGCGGGGAAATGGTTGCTTGAGGGTAGTTTGCTCTGTGTGTGTGGAGGGTATCCATGATGCATCATTGACTAAGCGGATTCCACTGAGAACATCATGCGGAAGAAGAAGTCTGATTCATTTTCCACACCAATTTTCAAGGAGGTAGAACCAGGGTGCATATTTACGTACACATGCATGCCATATCCTTACCCATGGATAGCTTGAGGGCATTGAGTGTGGTGTGGTGGGTGCTTACAGGGGTAATGCCCCCTGCCCTTGGCCGTATGCATTGAAACGGTTGTGCATTGCGATGATTGTAGAATCAATTCCTTTATCTGAAAGCTTCTGATGCAAATCCATCATGATGAGCAGCATGATGTCCCCACCTGTGGTTCATCATTGTTTGAGTGCTGGGACTGCCCATGTCCGCTTATGCTTCGGGCCTGAAGGATTCGGATAGAGACTGGCATTTCTTTGCAAATTGTGATGGCAATCTTCATTTTTGTTGTTGTGCGGTGACATGTGAAAGTGGCTATCAAGGTTGTGCTGTTGTGAGCCCCATGTACGCTGTGTTGAACCTTGACTGAGTAGTAGGATTATCCAACATGTGGGTGGCATGGTAGGCTTGGAGACCTACTGCGATTTCATAGCAGGCCACTCCATATCGCCATGCCTAGATTGAGGAATGTGAACCCAAACACGGATGGCCAAGTGCCATGGGCAGGATTGTAGATCCGAAACAGCTGGGATGCAAGTGCCTTAGGTATTATACAGCTAGGCAGGTGATTAGGCAACGCTGTTTGGTATGCAGGGGTATCACGGCTTTGGGGAGGTGGTGATGATGTGAGTTAGCAATGGGGCCCTGTGCGCGGTTGTAGGACGTCAGGGATTGCATGGATGAGTCACCGTGATGTGTGCAGCGGGTGTCTGGCTACCTGTCCGCAATGTTGGCTGTGCACCTCGAGCAGGGAGTATATTTTCCTGTGTTGGTGTGTGTTGGTTGGGTATCATTGAGTTGGGCAATCAACACAACCGGTCAATGATCGGCAGGTGGCTGGTCCATCAGGTCATCTGGTGGTGTGCAGCCATTCTTTAACAGAAAGCAGTCATTGCCTGAGGATCACATTCCTCTGCAACTGACCCTCATGGCCTATGTGTTGTGTTGGCTATGCACCAAGGATGCCTGCACCATGGGCACAACATGATGCATCATTAACTAAGCGGATTCCACTGAGCAAATCATGCGGAACGATGAATCTGATTAAGTCTCCACATTGTTTGTGAAGGTGGGGTTTGGTCAACCAAGGTCCGCATGTACAGGGACTGGATAGTCAATGGTGGGCACACATTGTAAGGAAATGGTTGCTTGAGGGTAGTTTGCTCTGTGTGTGTGGAGGGCATCCATGATGCATCATTGACTAAGCGGATTCCACTGAGAACATCATGCGGAAGAAGAAGTCTGATTCATTTTCCACACCAATTTTCAAGGAGGTAGAACCAGGGTGCATATTTACGTACACATGCATGCCATATCCTTACCCATGGATAGCTTGAGGGCATTGAGTGTGGTGTGGTGGGTGCTTACAGGGGTAATGCCCCCTGCCCTTGGCCGTATGCATTGAAACGGTTGTGCATTGCGATGATTGTAGAATCAATTCCTTTATCTGAAAGCTTCTGATGCAAATCCATCATGATGAGCAGCATGATGTCCCCACCTGTGGTTCATCATTGTTTGAGTGCTGGGACTGCCCATGTCCACTTATGCTTTGGGCCTGAAGGATTCGGATAGAGACTGGCATTTCTTTGCAAATTGTGATGGCAATCTTCATTTTTGTTGTTGTGCGGTGACATGTGAAAGTGGCTATCAAGGTTGCGCTGTTGTGAGCCCCATGTACGCTGTGTTGAACCTTGACTGAGTAGTAGGATTATCCAACATGTGGGTGGCATGGTAGGCTTGGAGACCTACTGCGATTTCATAGCAGGCCACTCCATATCGCCATGCCTAGATTGAGGAATGTGAACCCAAACACGGATGGCCAAGTGCCATGGGCAGGATTGTAGATCCGAAACAGCTGGGATGCAAGTGCCTTAGGTATTATACAGCTAGGCAGGTGATTAGGCAACGCTGTTTGGTATGCAGGGGTATCACGGCTTTGGGGAGGTGGTGATGATGTGAGTTAGCAATGGGGCCCTGTGCGCGGTTGTAGGGCGTCAGGGATTGCATGGATGAGTCACCGTGATGTGTGCAGCGGGTGTCTGGCTACCTGTCCGCAATGTTGGCTGTGCACCTCGAGCAGGGAGTATATTTTCCTGTGTTGGTGTGTGTTGGTTGGGTATCATTGAGTTGGGCAATCAACACAACCGGTCAATGATCGGCAGGTGGCTGGTCCATCAGGTCATCTGGTGGTGTGTAGCCATTCTTTAACAGAAAGCAGTCATTGCCTGAGGATCACATTCCTCTGCAACTGACCCTCATGGCCTATGTGTTGTGTTGGCTATGCACCAAGGATGCCTGCACCATGGGCACAACATGATGCATCATTAAATAAGCGGATTCCACTGAGCAAATCATGCGGAATGATGAATCTGATTGAGTCTCCACATTGTTTGTGAAGGTGGGGTTTGGTCAACCAAGGTCCGCATGTACAGGGACTGGATAGTCAATGGTGGGCACACATTGTAAGGAAATGGTTGCTTGAGGGTAGTTTGCTCTGTGTGTGGGGAGGGTATCCATGATGCATCATTGACTAAGCGGATTCCACTGAGAACATCATGCGGAAGAAGAAGTCTGATTCATTTTCCACACCAATTTTCAAGGAGGTAGAACCAGGGTGCATATTTACGTACACATGCATGCCATATCCTTACCCATGGATAGCTTGAGGGCATTGAGTGTGGTGTGGTGGGTGCTTACAGGGGTAATGCCCCCTGCCCTTGGCCGTATGCATTGAAACGGTTGTGCATTGCGATGATTGTAGAATCAATTCCTTTATCTGAAAGCTTCTGATGCAAATCCATCATGATGAGCAGCATGATGTCCCCACCTGTGGTTCATCATTGTTTGAGTGCTGGGACTGCCCATGTCCACTTATGCTTTGGGCCTGAAGGATTCGGATAGAGACTGGCATTTCTTTGCAAATTGTGATGGCAATCTTCATTTTTGTTGTTGTGCGGTGACATGTGAAAGTGGCTATCAAGGTTGCGCTGTTGTGAGCCCCATGTACGCTGTGTTGAACCTTGACTGAGTAGTAGGATTATCCAACATGTGGGTGGCATGGTAGGCTTGGAGACCTACTGCGATTTCATAGCAGGCCACTCCATATCGCCATTCCTAGATTGAGGAATGTGAACCCAAACACGGATGGCCAAGTGCCATGGGCAGGATTGTAGATCCGAAACAGCTGGGATGCAAGTGCCTTAGGTATTATACAGCTAGGCAGGTGATTAGGCAACGCTGTTTGGTATGCAGGGGTATCACGGCTTTGGGGAGGTGGTGATGATGTGAGTTAGCAATGGGGCCCTGTGCGCGGTTGTAGGACGTCAGGGATTGCATGGATGAGTCACCGTGATGTGTGCAGCGGGTGTCTGGCTACCTGTCCGCAATGTTGGCTGTGCACCTCGAGCAGGGAGTATATTTTCCTGTGTTGGTGTGTGTTGGTTGGGTATCATTGAGTTGGGCAATAAACACAACCGGTCAATGATCGGCAGGTGGCTGGTCCATCAGGTCATCTGGTGGTGTGCAGCCATTCTTTAACAGAAAGCAGTCATTGCCTGAGGATCACATTCCTCTGCAACTGACCCTCATGGCCTATGTGTTGTGTTGGCTATGCACCAAGGATGCCTGCACCATGGGCACAACATGATGCATCATTAACTAAGCGGATTCCACTGAGCAAATCATGCGGAATGATGAATCTGATTGAGTCTCCACATTGTTTGTGAAGGTGGGGTTTGGTCAACCAAGGTCCGCATGTACAGGGACTGGATAGTCAATGGTGGGCACACATTGTAAGGAAATGGTTGCTTGAGGGTAGTTTGCTCTGTGTGTGGGGAGGGTATCCATGATGCATCATTGACTAAGCGGATTCCACTGAGAACATCATGCGGAAGAAGAAGTCTGATTCATTTTCCACACCAATTTTCAAGGAGGTAGAACCAGGGTGCATATTTACGTACACATGCATGCCATATCCTTACCCATGGATAGCTTGAGGGCATTGAGTGTGGTGTGGTGGGTGCTTACAGGGGTAATGCCCCCTGCCCTTGGCCGTATGCATTGAAACGGTTGTGCATTGCGATGATTGTAGAATCAATTCCTTTATCTGAAAGCTTCTGATGCAAATCCATCATGATGAGCAGCATGATGTCCCCACCTGTGGTTCATCATTGTTTGAGTGCTGGGACTGCCCATGTCCACTTATGCTTTGGGCCTGAAGGATTCGGATAGAGACTGGCATTTCTTTGCAAATTGTGATGGCAATCTTCATTTTTGTTGTTGTGCGGTGACATGTGAAAGTGGCTATCAAGGTTGCGCTGTTGTGAGCCCCATGTACGCTGTGTTGAACCTTGACTGAGTAGTAGGATTATCCAACATGTGGGTGGCATGGTAGGCTTGGAGACCTACTGCGATTTCATAGCAGGCCACTCCATATCGCCATTCCTAGATTGAGGAATGTGAACCCAAACACGGATGGCCAAGTGCCATGGGCAGGATTGTAGATCCGAAACAGCTGGGATGCAAGTGCCTTAGGTATTATACAGCTAGGCAGGTGATTAGGCAACGCTGTTTGGTATGCAGGGGTATCACGGCTTTGGGGAGGTGGTGATGATGTGAGTTAGCAATGGGGCCCTGTGCGCGGTTGTAGGACGTCAGGGATTGCATGGATGAGTCACCGTGATGTGTGCAGCGGGTGTCTGGCTACCTGTCCGCAATGTTGGCTGTGCACCTCGAGCAGGGAGTATATTTTCCTGTGTTGGTGTGTGTTGGTTGGGTATCATTGAGTTGGGCAATAAACACAACCGGTCAATGATCGGCAGGTGGCTGGTCCATCAGGTCATCTGGTGGTGTGCAGCCATTCTTTAACAGAAAGCAGTCATTGCCTGAGGATCACATTCCTCTGCAACTGACCCTCATGGCCTATGTGTTGTGTTGGCTATGCACCAAGGATGCCTGCACCATGGGCACAACATGATGCATCATTAAATAAGCGGATTCCACTGAGCAAATCATGCGGAATGATGAATCTGATTAAGTCTCCACATTGTTTGTGAAGGTGGGGTTTGGTCAACCAAGGTCCGCATGTACAGGGACTGGATAGTCAATGGTGGGCACACATTGTAAGGAAATGGTTGCTTGAGGGTAGTTTGCTCTGTGTGTGGGGAGGGTATCCATGATGCATCATTGACTAAGCGGATTCCACTGAGAACATCATGCGGAAGAAGAAGTCTGATTCATTTTCCACACCAATTTTCAAGGAGGTAGAACCAGGGTGCATATTTACGTACACATGCATGCCATATCCTTACCCATGGATAGCTTGAGGGCATTGAGTGTGGTGTGGTGGGTGCTTACAGGGGTAATGCCCCCTGCCCTTGGCCGTATGCATTGAAACGGTTGTGCATTGCGATGATTGTAGAATCAATTCCTTTATCTGAAAGCTTCTGATGCAAATCCATCATGATGAGCAGCATGATGTCCCCACCTGTGGTTCATCATTGTTTGAGTGCTGGGACTGCCCATGTCTACTTATGCTTTGGGCCTGAAGGATTCGGATAGAGACTGGCATTTCTTTGCAAATTGTGATGGCAATCTTCATTTTTGTTGTTGTGCGGTGACATGTGAAAGTGGCTATCAAGGTTGCGCTGTTGTGAGCCCCATGTACGCTGTGTTGAACCTTGACTGAGTAGTAGGATTATCCAACATGTGGGTGGCATGGTAGGCTTGGAGACCTACTGCGATTTCATAGCAGGCCACTCCATATCGCCATGCCTAGATTGAGGAATGTGAACCCAAACACGGATGGCCAAGTGCCATGGGCAGGATTGTAGATCCGAAACAGCTGGGATGCAAGTGCCTTAGGTATTATACAGCTAGGCAGGTGATTAGGCAACGCTGTTTGGTATGCAGGGGTATCACGGCTTTGGGGAGGTGATGATGATGTGAGTTAGCAATGGGGCCCTGTGCGCGGTTGTAGGACGTCAGGGATTGCATGGATGAGTCACCGTGATGTGTGCAGCGGGTGTCTGGCTACCTGTCCGCAATGTTGGCTGTGCACCTCGAGCAGGGAGTATATTTTCCTGTGTTGGTGTGTGTTGGTTGGGTATCATTGAGTTGGGCAATCAACACAACCGGTCAATGATCGGCAGGTGGCTGGTCCATCAGGTCATCTGGTGGTGTGTAGCCATTCTTTAACAGAAAGCAGTCATTGCCTGAGGATCACATTCCTCTGCAACTGACCCTCATGGCCTATGTGTTGTGTTGGCTATGCACCAAGGATGCCTGCACCATGGGCACAACATGATGCATCATTAACTAAGCGGATTCCACTGAGCAAATCATGCGGAACGATGAATCTGATTAAGTCTCCACATTGTTTGTGAAGGTGGGGTTTGGTCAACCAAGGTCCGCATGTACAGGGACTGGATAGTCAATGGTGGGCACACATTGTAAGGAAATGGTTGCTTGAGGGTAGTTTGCTCTGTATGTGGGGAGGGTATCCATGATGCATCATTGACTAAGCGGATTCCACTGAGAACATCATGCGAAAGAAGAAGTCTGATTCATTTTCCACGCCAATTTTCAAGGCGGTAGAACCAGGGTGCATATTTACGTACACATGCATGCCATATCCTTACCCATGGATAGCTTGAGGGCATTGAGTGTGGTGTGGTGGGTGCTTACAGGGGTAATGCCCCCTGCCCTTGGCCGTATGCATTGAAACGGTTGTGCATTGCGATGATTGTAGAATCAATTCCTTTATCTGAAAGCTTCTGATGCAAATCCATCATGATGAGCAGCATGATGTCCCCACCTGTGGTTCATCATTGTTTGAGTGCTGGGACTGCCCATGTCCACTTATGCTTTGGGCCTGAAGGATTCGGATAGAGACTGGCATTTCTTTGCAAATTGTGATGGCAATCTTCATTTTTGTTGTTGTGCGGTGACATGTGAAAGTGGCTATCAAGGTTGCGCTGTTGTGAGCCCCATGTACGCTGTGTTGAACCTTGACTGAGTAGTAGGATTATCCAACATGTGGGTGGCATGGTAGGCTTGGAGACCTACTGCGATTTCATAGCAGGCCACTCCATATCGCCATGCCTAGATTGAGGAATGTGAACCCAAACACGGATGGCCAAGTGCCATGGGCAGGATTGTAGATCCGAAACAGCTGGGATGCAAGTGCCTTAGGTATTATACAGCTAGGCAGGTGATTAGGCAACGCTGTTTGGTATGCAGGGGTATCACGGCTTTGGGGAGGTGGTGATGATGTGAGTTAGCAATGGGACCCTGTGCGCGGTTGTAGGACGTCAGGGATTGCATGGATGAGTCACCGTGATGTGTGCAGCGGGTGTCTGGCTACCTGTCGGCAATGTTGGCTGTGCACCTCGAGCAGGGAGTATATTTTCCTGTGTTGGTGTGTGTTGGTTGGGTATCATTGAGTTGGGCAATCAACACAACCGGTCAATGATCGGCAGTTGGCTGGTCCATCAGGTCATCTGGTGGTGTGTAGCCATTCTTTAACAGAAAGCAGTCATTGCCTGAGGATCACATTCCTCTGCAACTGACCCTCATGGCCTATGTGTTGTGTTGGCTATGCACCAAGGATGCCTGCACCATGGGCACAACATGATGCATCATTAACTAAGCGGATTCCACTGAGCAAATCATGCGGAACGATGAATCTGATTAAGTCTCCACATTGTTTGTGAAGGTGGGGTTTGGTCAACCAAGGTCCGCATGTACAGGGACTGCATAGTCAATGGTGGGCACACATTGTAAGGAAATGGTTGCTTGAGGGTAGTTTGCTCTGTATGTGTGGAGGGCATCCATGATGCATCATTGACTAAGCGGATTCCACTGAGAACATCATGCGGAAGAAGAAGTCTGATTCATTTTCCACGCCAATTTTCAAGGCGGTAGAACCAGGGTGCATATTTACGTACACATGCATGCCATATCCTTACCCATGGATAGCTTGAGGGCATTGAGTGTGGTGTGGTGGGTGCTTACAGGGGTAATGCCCCCTGCCCTTGGCCGTATGCATTGAAACGGTTGTGCACTGCGATGATTGTAGAATCAATTCCTTTATCTGAAAGCTTCTGATGCAAATCCATCATGATGAGCAGCATGATGTCCCCACCTGTGGTTCATCATTGTTTGAGTGCTGGGACTGCCCATGTCCACTTATGCTTTGGGCCTGAAGGATTCGGATAGAGACTGGCATTTCTTTGCAAATTGTGATGGCAATCTTCATTTTTGTTGTTGTGCGGTGACATGTGAAAGTGGCTATCAAGGTTGCGCTGTTGTGAGCCCCATGTACGCTGTGTTGAACCTTGACTGAGTAGTAGGATTATCCAACATGTGGGTGGCATGGTAGGCTTGGAGACCTACTGCGATTTCATAGCAGGCCACTCCATATCGCCATGCCTAGATTGAGGAATGTGAACCCAAACACGGATGGCCAAGTGCCATGGGCAGGATTGTAGATCCGAAACAGCTGGGATGCAAGTGCCTTAGGTATTATACAGCTAGGCAGGTGATTAGGCAACGCTGTTTGGTATGCAGGGGTATCACGGCTTTGGGGAGGTGATGATGATGTGAGTTAGCAATGGGGCCCTGTGCGCGGTTGTAGGACGTCAGGGATTGCATGGATGAGTCACCGTGATGTGTGCAGCGGGTGTCTGGCTACCTGTCCGCAATGTTGGCTGTGCACCTCGAGCAGGGAGTATATTTTCCTGTGTTGGTGTGTGTTGGTTGGGTATCATTGAGTTGGGCAATCAACACAACCGGTCAATGATCGGCAGGTGGCTGGTCCATCAGGTCATCTGGTGGTGTGTAGCCATTCTTTAACAGAAAGCAGTCATTGCCTGAGGATCACATTCCTCTGCAACTGACCCTCATGGCCTATGTGTTGTGTTGGCTATGCACCAAGGATGCCATGTGAAAGTGAAAGTGGCTATCAAGGTTGCGCTGTTGTGAGCCCCATGTACGCTGTGTTGAACCTTGACTGAGTAGTAGGATTATCCAACATGTGGGTGGCATGGTAGGCTTGGAGACCTACTGCGATTTCATAGCAGGCCACTCCATATCGCCATGCCTAGATTGAGGAATGTGAACCCAAACACGGATGGCCAAGTGCCATGGGCAGGATTGTAGATCCGAAACAGCTGGGATGCAAGTGCCTTAGGTATTATACAGCTAGGCAGGTGATTAGGCAACGCTGTTTGGTATGCAGGGGTATCACGGCTTTGGGGAGGTGGTGATGATGTGAGTTAGCAATGGGGCCCTGTGCGCGGTTGTAGGACGTCAGGGATTGCATGGATGAGTCACCGTGATGTGTGCAGCGGGTGTCTGGCTACCTGTCCGCAATGTTGGCTGTGCACCTCGAGCAGGGAGTATATTTTCCTGTGTTGGTGTGTGTTGGTTGGGTATCATTGAGTTGGGCAATCAACACAACCGGTCAATGATCGGCAGTTGGCTGGTCCATCAGGTCATCTGGTGGTGTGTAGCCATTCTTTAACAGAAAGCAGTCATTGCCTGAGGATCACATTCCTCTGCAACTGACCCTCATGGCCTATGTGTTGTGTTGGCTATGCACCAAGGATGCCTGCACCATGGGCACAACATGATGCATCATTAACTAAGCGGATTCCACTGAGCAAATCATGCGGAACGATGAATCTGATTAAGTCTCCACATTGTTTGTGAAGGTGGGGTTTGGTCAACCAAGGTCCGCATGTACAGGGACTGCATAGTCAATGGTGGGCACACATTGTAAGGAAATGGTTGCTTGAGGGTAGTTTGCTCTGTATGTGTGGAGGGCATCCATGATGCATCATTGACTAAGCGGATTCCACTGAGAACATCATGCGGAAGAAGAAGTCTGATTCATTTTCCACGCCAATTTTCAAGGCGGTAGAACCAGGGTGCATATTTACGTACACATGCATGCCATATCCTTACCCATGGATAGCTTGAGGGCATTGAGTGTGGTGTGGTGGGTGCTTACAGGGGTAATGCCCCCTGCCCTTGGCCGTATGCATTGAAACGGTTGTGCACTGCGATGATTGTAGAATCAATTCCTTTATCTGAAAGCTTCTGATGCAAATCCATCATGATGAGCAGCATGATGTCCCCACCTGTGGTTCATCATTGTTTGAGTGCCGGGACTGCCCATGTCCACTTATGCTTTGGGCCTGAAGGATTCGGATAGAGACTGGCATTTCTTTGCAAATTGTGATGGCAATCTTCATTTTTGTTGTTGTGCGGTGACATGTGAAAGTGGCTATCAAGGTTGCGCTGTTGTGAGCCCCATGTACGCTGTGTTGAACCTTGACTGAGTAGTAGGATTATCCAACATGTGGGTGGCATGGTAGGCTTGGAGACCTACTGCGATTTCATAGCAGGCCACTCCATATCGCCATGCCTAGATTGAGGAATGTGAACCCAAACACGGATGGCCAAGTGCCATGGGCAGGATTGTAGATCCGAAACAGCTGGGATGCAAGTGCCTTAGGTATTATACAGCTAGGCAGGTGATTAGGCAACGCTGTTTGGTATGCAGGGGTATCACGGCTTTGGGGAGGTGATGATGATGTGAGTTAGCAATGGGGCCCTGTGCGCGGTTGTAGGACGTCAGGGATTGCATGGATGAGTCACCGTGATGTGTGCAGCGGGTGTCTGGCTACCTGTCCGCAATGTTGGCTGTGCACCTCGAGCAGGGAGTATATTTTCCTGTGTTGGTGTGTGTTGGTTGGGTATCATTGAGTTGGGCAATCAACACAACCGGTCAATGATCGGCAGGTGGCTGGTCCATCAGGTCATCTGGTGGTGTGTAGCCATTCTTTAACAGAAAGCAGTCATTGCCTGAGGATCACATTCCTCTGCAACTGACCCTCATGGCCTATGTGTTGTGTTGGCTATGCACCAAGGATGCCATGTGAAAGTGAAAGTGGCTATCAAGGTTGCGCTGTTGTGAGCCCCATGTACGCTGTGTTGAACCTTGACTGAGTAGTAGGATTATCCAACATGTGGGTGGCATGGTAGGCTTGGAGACCTACTGCGATTTCATAGCAGGCCACTCCATATCGCCATGCCTAGATTGAGGAATGTGAACCCAAACACGGATGGCCAAGTGCCATGGGCAGGATTGTAGATCCGAAACAGCTGGGATGCAAGTGCCTTAGGTATTATACAGCTAGGCAGGTGATTAGGCAACGCTGTTTGGTATGCAGGGGTATCACGGCTTTGGGGAGGTGGTGATGATGTGAGTTAGCAATGGGGCCCTGTGCGCGGTTGTAGGACGTCAGGGATTGCATGGATGAGTCACCGTGATGTGTGCAGCGGGTGTCTGGCTACCTGTCCGCAATGTTGGCTGTGCACCTCGAGCAGGGAGTATATTTTCCTGTGTTGGTGTGTGTTGGTTGGGTATCATTGAGTTGGGCAATCAACACAACCGGTCAATGATCGGCAGGTGGCTGGTCCATCAGGTCATCTGGTGGTGTGTAGCCATTCTTTAACAGAAAGCAGTCATTGCCTGAGGATCACATTCCTCTGCAACTGACCCTCATGGCCTATGTGTTGTGTTGGCTATGCACCAAGGATGCCTGCACCATGGGCACAACATGATGCATCATTAAATAAGCGGATTCCACTGAGCAAATCATGCGGAACGATGAATCTGATTAAGTCTCCACATTGTTTGTGAAGGTGGGGTTTGGTCAACCAAGGTCCGCATGTACAGGGACTGGATAGTCAATGGTGGGCACACATTGTAAGGAAATGGTTGCTTGAGGGTAGTTTGCTCTGTGTGTGTGGAGGGTATCCATGATGCATCATTGACTAAGCGGATTCCACTGAGAACATCATGCGGAAGAAGAAGTCTGATTCATTTTCCACACCAATTTTCAAGGCGGTAGAACCAGGGTGCATATTTACGTACACATGCATGCCATATCCTTACCCATGGATAGCTTGAGGGCATTGAGTGTGGTGTGGTGGGTGCTTACAGGGGTAATGCCCCCTGCCCTTGGCCGTATGCATTGAAACGGTTGTGCATTGCGATGATTGTAGAATCAATTCCTTTATCTGAAAGCTTCTGATGCAAATCCATCATGATGAGCAGCATGATGTCCCCACCTGTGGTTCATCATTGTTTGAGTGCTGGGACTGCCCATGTCCACTTATGCTTTGGGCCTGAAGGATTCGGATAGAGACTGGCATTTCTTTGCAAATTGTGATGGCAATCTTCATTTTTGTTGTTGTGCGGTGACATGTGAAAGTGGCTATCAAGGTTGCGCTGTTGTGAGCCCCATGTACGCTGTGTTGAACCTTGACTGAGTAGTAGGATTATCCAACATGTGGGTGGCATGGTAGGCTTGGAGACCTACTGCGATTTCATAGCAGGCCACTCCATATCGCCATGCCTAGATTGAGGAATGTGAACCCAAACACGGATGGCCAAGTGCCATGGGCAGGATTGTAGATCCGAAACAGCTGGGATGCAAGTGCCTTAGGTATTATACAGCTAGGCAGGTGATTAGGCAACGCTGTTTGGTATGCAGGGGTATCACGGCTTTGGGGAGGTGGTGATGATGTGAGTTAGCAATGGGGCCCTGTGCGCGGTTGTAGGACGTCAGGGATTGCATGGATGAGTCACCGTGATGTGTGCAGCGGGTGTCTGGCTACCTGTCGGCAATGTTGGCTGTGCACCTCGAGCAGGGAGTATATTTTCCTGTGTTGGTGTGTGTTGGTTGGGTATCATTGAGTTGGGCAATCAACACAACCGGTCAATGATCGGCAGGTGGCTGGTCCATCAGGTCATCTGGTGGTGTGCAGCCATTCTTTAACAGAAAGCAGTCGCTGCCTGAGGATCACATTCCTCTGCAACTGACCCTCATGGCCTATGTGTTGTGTTGGCTATGCACCAAGGATGCCTGCACCATGGGCACAACATGATGCATCATTAACTAAGCGGATTCCACTGAGCAAATCATGCGGAACGATGAATCTGATTAAGTCTCCACATTGTTTGTGAAGGTGGGGTTTGGTCAACCAAGGTCCGCATGTACAGGGACTGGATAGTCAATGGTGGGCACACATTGTAAGGAAATGGTTGCTTGAGGGTAGTTTGCTCTGTGTGTGTGGAGGGCATCCATGATGCATCATTGACTAAGCGGATTCCACTGAGAACATCATGCGGAAGAAGAAGTCTGATTTATTTTCCACACCAATTTTCAAGGCGGTACAACCAGGGTGCATATTTACGTACACATGCATGCCATATCCTTACCCATGGATAGCTTGAGGGCATTGAGTGTGGTGTGGTGGGTGCTTACAGGGGTAATGCCCCCTGCCCTTGGCCGTATGCATTGAAACGGTTGTGCATTGCGATGATTGTAGAATCAATTCCTTTATCTGAAAGCTTCTGATGCAAATCCATCATGATGAGCAGCATGATGTCCCCACCTGTGGTTCATCATTGTTTGAGTGCTGGGACTGCCCATGTCCACTTATGCTTTGGGCCTGAAGGATTCGGATAGAGACTGGCGTTTCTTTGCAAATTGTGATGGCAATCTCCATTTTTGTTGTTGTGCGGTGACATGTGAAAGTGGCTATCAAGGTTGCGCTGTTGTGAGCCCCATGTACGCTGTGTTGAACCTTTACTGAGTAGTAGGATTATCCAACATGTGGGTGGCATGGTAGGCTTGGAGACCTACTGCGATTTCATAGCAGGCCACTCCATATCGCCATGCCTAGATTGAGGAATGTGAACCCAAACACGGATGGCCAAGTGCCATGGGCAGGATTGTAGATCCGAAACAGCTGGGATGCAAGTGCCTTAGGTATTAAACAGCTAGGCAGGTGATTAGGCAACGCTGTTTGGTATGCAGGGGTATCACGGCTTTGGGGAGGTGGTGATGATGTGAGTTAGCAATGGGGCCCTGTGCGCGGTTGTAGGACGTCAGGGATTGCATGGATGAGTCACCGTGATGTGTGCAGCGGGTGTCTGGCTACCTGTCCGCAATGTTGGCTGTGCACCTCGAGCAGGGAGTATATTTTCCTGTGTTGGTGTGTGTTGGTTGGGTATCATTGAGTTGGGCAATCAACACAACCGGTCAATGATCGGCAGGTGGCTGGTCCATCAGGTCATCTGGTGGTGTGCAGCCATTCTTTAACAGAAAGCAGTCATTGCCTGAGGATCACATTCCTCTGCAACTGACCCTCATGGCCTATGTGTTGTGTTGGCTATGCACCAAGGATGCCTGCACCATGGGCACAACATGATGCATCATTAACTAAGCGGATTCCACTGAGCAAATCATGCGGAATGATGAATCTGATTGAGTCTCCACATTGTTTGTGAAGGTGGGGTTTGGTCAACCAAGGTCCGCATGTACAGGGACTGGATAGTCAATGGTGGGCACACATTGTAAGGAAATGGTTGCTTGAGGGTAGTTTGCTCTGTGTGTGTGGAGGGCATCATTGACTAAGCGGATTCCACTGAGAACATCATGCGGAAGAAGAAGTCTGATTCATTTTCCACACCAATTTTCAAGGCGGTAGAACCAGGGTGCATATTTACGTACACATGCATGCCATATCCTTACCCATGGATAGCTTGAGGGCATTGAGTGTGGTGTGGTGGGTGCTTACAGGGGTAATGCCCCCTGCCCTTGGCCGTATGCATTGAAACGGTTGTGCATTGCGATGATTGTAGAATCAATTCCTTTATCTGAAAGCTTCTGATGCAAATCCATCATGATGAGCAGCATGATGTCCCCACCTGTGGTTCATCATTGTTTGAGTGCTGGGACTGCCCATGTCGACTTATGCTTCGGGCTTGAAGGATTCGGATAGAGACTGGCATTTCTTTGCAAATTGTGATGGCAATCTTCATTTTTGTTGTTGTGCGGTGACATGTGAAAGTGGCTATCAAGGTTGCGCTGTTGTGAGCCCCATGTACGCTGTGTTGAACCTTGACTGAGTGGTAGGATTATCCAACATGTGGGTGGCATGGTAGGCTTGGAGACCTACTGCGATTTCATAGCAGGCCACTCCATATCGCCATGCCTAGATTGAGGAATGTGAACCCAAACACGGATGGCCAAGTGCCATGGGCAGGATTGTAGATCCGAAACAGCTGGGATGCAAGTGCCTTAGGTATTAAACAGCTAGGCAGGTGATTAGGCAACGCTGTTTGGTATGCAGGGGTATCACGGCTTTGGGGAGGTGGTGATGATGTGAGTTAGCAATGGGGCCCTGTGCGCGGTTGTAGGACGTCAGGGATTGCATGGATGAGTCACCGTGATGTGTGCAGCGGGTGTCTGGCTACCTGTCCGCAATGTTGGCTGTGCACCTCGAGCAGGGAGTATATTTTCCTGTGTTGGTGTGTGTTGGTTGGGTATCATTGAGTTGGGCAATCAACACAACCGGTCAATGATCGGCAGGTGGCTGGTCCATCAGGTCATCTGGTGGTGTGCAGCCATTCTTTAACAGAAAGCAGTCATTGCCTGAGGATCACATTCCTCTGCAACTGACCCTCATGGCCTATGTGTTGTGTTGGCTATGCACCAAGGATGCCTGCACCATGGGCACAACATGATGCATCATTAACTAAGCGGATTCCACTGAGCAAATCATGCGGAATGATGAATCTGATTGAGTCTCCACATTGTTTGTGAAGGTGGGGTTTGGTCAACCAAGGTCCGCATGTACAGGGACTGGATAGTCAATGGTGGGCACACATTGTAAGGAAATGGTTGCTTGAGGGTAGTTTGCTCTGTGTGTGTGGAGGGCATCATTGACTAAGCGGATTCCACTGAGAACATCATGCGGAAGAAGAAGTCTGATTCATTTTCCACACCAATTTTCAAGGCGGTAGAACCAGGGTGCATATTTACGTACACATGCATGCCATATCCTTACCCATGGATAGCTTGAGGGCATTGAGTGTGGTGTGGTGGGTGCTTACAGGGGTAATGCCCCCTGCCCTTGGCCGTATGCATTGAAACGGTTGTGCATTGCGATGATTGTAGAATCAATTCCTTTATCTGAAAG
This sequence comes from Eutreptiella sp. 'Long Island Sound 2002', assembly GCA_964036045.1. Lineage (NCBI taxonomy): Eukaryota > Euglenozoa > Euglenophyceae > Eutreptiales > Eutreptiaceae > Eutreptiella > Eutreptiella sp. 'Long Island Sound 2002'. The sequence continues at coordinate 67,729,696 of OZ038386.1, forward strand.
CTTCTGATGCAAATCCATCATGATGAGCAGCATGATGTCCCCACCTGTGGTTCATCATTGTTTGAGTGCTGGGACTGCCCATGTCGACTTATGCTTCGGGCTTGAAGGATTCGGATAGAGACTGGCATTTCTTTGCAAATTGTGATGGCAATCTTCATTTTTGTTGTTGTGCGGTGACATGTGAAAGTGGCTATCAAGGTTGCGCTGTTGTGAGCCCCATGTACGCTGTGTTGAACCTTGACTGAGTGGTAGGATTATCCAACATGTGGGTGGCATGGTAGGCTTGGAGACCTACTGCGATTTCATAGCAGGCCACTCCATATCGCCATGCCTAGATTGAGGAATGTGAACCCAAACACGGATGGCCAAGTGCCATGGGCAGGATTGTAGATCCGAAACAGCTGGGATGCAAGTGCCTTAGGTATTATACAGCTAGGCAGGTGATTAGGCAACGCTGTTTGGTATGCAGGGGTATCACGGCTTTGGGGAGGTGGTGATGATGTGAGTTAGCAATGGGGCCCTGTGCGCGGTTGTAGGACGTCAGGGATTGCATGGATGAGTCACCGTGATGTGTGCAGCGGGTGTCTGGCTACCTGTCGGCAATGTTGGCTGTGCACCTCGAGCAGGGAGTATATTTTCCTGTGTTGGTGTGTGTTGGTTGGGTATCATTGAGTTGGGCAATCAACACAACCGGTCAATGATCGGCAGGTGGCTGGTCCATCAGGTCATCTGGTGGCGTGCAGCCATTCTTTAACAGAAAGCAGTCACTGCCTGAGGATCACATTCCTCTGCAACTGACCCTCATGGCCTATGTGTTGTGTTGGCTATGCACCAAGGATGCCTGCACCATGGGCACAACATGATGCATCATTAACTAAGCGGATTCCACTGAGCAAATCATGCGGATTGATGAATCTGATTGAGTCTCCACATTGTTTGTGAAGGTGGGGTTTGGTCAACCAAGGTCCGCATGTACAGGGACTGGATAGTCAATGGTGGGCACACATTGTAGGGAAATGGTTGCTTGAGGGTAGTTTGCTCTGTGTGTGTGGAGGGAATCCATGATGCATCATTGACTAAGCGGATTCCACTGAGAACATCATGCGGAAGAAGAAGTCTGATTCATTTTCCACACCAATTTTCAAGGCGGTAGAACCAGGGTGCATATTTACGTACACATGCATGCCATATCCTTACCCATGGATAGCTTGAGGGCATTGAGTGTGGTGTGGTGGGTGCTTACAGGAGTAATGCCCCCTGCCCTTGGCCGTATGCATTGAAACGGTTGTGCATTGCGATGATTGTAGAATCAATTCCTTTATCTGAAAGCTTCTGATGCAAATCCATCATGATGAGCAGCATGATGTCCCCACCTGTGGTTCATCATTGTTTGAGTGCTGGGACTGCCCATGTCCACTTATGCTTTGGGCCTGAAGGATTCGGATAGAGACTGGCATTTCTTTGCAAATTGTGATGGCAATCTCCATTTTTGTTGTTGTGCGGTGGCTTGTGAAAGTGGCTATCAAGGTTGCGCTGTTGTGAGCCCCATGTACGCTGTGTTGAACCTTGACTGAGTAGTAGGATTATCCAACATGTGGGTGGCATGGTAGGCTTGGAGACCTACTGCGATTTCATAGCAGGCCACTCCATATCGCCATGCCTAGATTGAGGAATGTGAACCCAAACACGGATGGCCAAGTGCCATGGGCAGGATTGTAGATCCGAAACAGCTGGGATGCAAGTGCCTTAGGTATTATACAGCTAGGCAGGTGATTAGGCAACGCTGTTTGGTATGCAGGGGTATCACGGCTTTGGGGAGGTGGTGATGATGTGAGTTAGCAATGGGGCCCTGTGCGCGGTTGTAGGACGTCAGGGATTGCATGGATGAGTCACCGTGATGTGTGCAGCGGGTGTCTGGCTACCTGTCGGCAATGTTGGCTGTGCACCTCGAGCAGGGAGTATATTTTCCTGTGTTGGTGTGTGTTGGTTGGGTATCATTGAGTTGGGCAATCAACACAACCGGTCAATGATCGGCAGGTGGCTGGTCCATCAGGTCATCTGGTGGTGTGCAGCCATTCTTTAACAGAAAGCAGTCATTGCCTGAGGATCACATTCCTCTGCAACTGACCCTCATGGCCTATGTGTTGTGTTGGCTATGCACCAAGGATGCCTGCACCATGGGCACAACATGATGAATCATTAACTAAGCGGATTCCACTGAGCAAATCATGCGGAACGATGAATCTGATTGAGTCTCCACATTGTTTGTGAAGGTGGGGTTTGGTCAACCAAGGTCCGCATGTACAGGGACTGGATAGTCAATGGTGGGCACACTTTGTAAGGAAATGGTTGCTTGAGGGTAGTTTGCTCTGTGTGTGTGGAGGGCATCCATGATGCATCATTGACTAAGCGGATTCCACTGAGAACATCATGCGGAAGAAGAAGTCTGATTCATTTTCCACACCAATTTTCAAGGAGGTAGAACCAGGGTGCATATTTACGTACACAGGTATATCCTTACCCATGGATAGCTTGAGGGCATTGAGTGTGGTGTGGTGGGTGCTTACAGGGGTAATGCCCCCTGCCCTTGGCCGTATGCATTGAAACGGTTGTGCACTGCGATGATTGTAGAATCAATTCCTTTATCTGAAAGCTTCTGATGCAAATCCATCATGATGAGCAGCATGATGTCCCCACCTGTGGTTCATCATTGTTTGAGTGCCGGGACTGCCCATGTCCACTTATGCTTTGGGCCTGAAGGATTCGGATAGAGACTGGCATTTCTTTGCAAATTGTGATGGCAATCTTCATTTTTGTTGTTGTGCGGTGACATGTGAAAGTGGCTATCAAGGTTGCGCTGTTGTGAGCCCCATGTACGCTGTGTTGAACCTTGACTGAGTAGTAGGATTATCCAACATGTGGGTGGCATGGTAGGCTTGGAGACCTACTGCGATTTCATAGCAGGCCACTCCATATCGCCATGCCTAGATTGAGGAATGTGAACCCAAACACGGATGGCCAAGTGCCATGGGCAGGATTGTAGATCCGAAACAGCTGGGATGCAAGTGCCTTAGGTATTATACAGCTAGGCAGGTGATTAGGCAACGCTGTTTGGTATGCAGGGGTATCACGGCTTTGGGGAGGTGGTGATGATGTGAGTTAGCAATGGGGCCCTGTGCGCGGTTGTAGGACGTCAGGGATTGCATGGATGAGTCACCGTGATGTGTGCAGCGGGTGTCTGGCTACCTGTCCGCAATGTTGGCTGTGCACCTCGAGCAGGGAGTATATTTTCCTGTGTTGGTGTGTGTTGGTTGGGTATCATTGAGTTGGGCAATCAACACAACCGGTCAATGATCGGCAGGTGGCTGGTCCATCAGGTCATCTGGTGGTGTGCAGCCATTCTTTAACAGAAAGCAGTCGCTGCCTGAGGATCACATTCCTCTGCAACTGACCCTCATGGCCTATGTGTTGTGTTGGCTATGCACCAAGGATGCCTGCACCATGGGCACAACATGATGCATCATTAACTAAGCGGATTCCACTGAGCAAATCATGCGGAATGATGAATCTGATTAAGTCTCCACATTGTTTGTGAAGGTGGGGTTTGGTCAACCAAGGTCCGCATGTACAGGGACTGGATAGTCAATGGTGGGCACACATTGTAAGGAAATGGTTGCTTGAGGGTAGTTTGCTCTGTGTGTGTGGAGGGAATCCATGATGCATCATTGACTAAGCGGATTCCACTGAGAACATCATGCGGAAGAAGAAGTCTGATTCATTTTCCACACCAATTTTCAAGGCGGTAGAACCAGGGTGCATATTTACGTACACATGCATGCCATATCCTTACCCATGGATAGCTTGAGGGCATTGAGTGTGGTGTGGTGGGTGCTTACAGGGGTAATGCCCCCTGCCCTTGGCCGTATGCATTGAAACGGTTGTGCATTGCGATGATTGTAGAATCAATTCCTTTATCTGAAAGCTTCTGATGCAAATCCATCATGATGAGCAGCATGATGTCCCCACCTGTGGTTCATCATTGTTTGAGTGCTGGGACTGCCCATGTCGACTTATGCTTTGGGCTTGAAGGATTCGGATAGAGACTGGCATTTCTTTGCAAATTGTGATGGCAATCTTCATTTTTGTTGTTGTGCGGTGACATGTGAAAGTGGCTATCAAGGTTGCGCTGTTGTGAGCCCCATGTACGCTGTGTTGAACCTTGACTGAGTGGTAGGATTATCCAACATGTGGGTGGCATGGTAGGCTTGGAGACCTACTGCGATTTCATAGCAGGCCACTCCATATCGCCATGCCTAGATTGAGGAATGTGAACCCAAACACGGATGGCCAAGTGCCATGGGCAGGATTGTAGATCCGAAACAGCTGGGATGCAAGTGCCTTAGGTATTATACAGCTAGGCAGGTGATTAGGCAACGCTGTTTGGTATGCAGGGGTATCACGGCTTTGGGGAGGTGGTGATGATGTGAGTTAGCAATGGGGCCCTGTGCGCGGTTGTAGGACGTCAGGGATTGCATGGATGAGTCGCCGTGATGTGTGCAGCGGGTGTCTGGCTACCTGTCCGCAATGTTGGCTGTGCACCTCGAGCAGGGAGTATATTTTCCTGTGTTGGTGTGTGTTGGTTGGGTATCATTGAGTTGGGCAATCAACACAACCGGTCAATGATCGGCAGGTGGCTGGTCCATCAGGTCATCTGGTGGTGTGTAGCCATTCTTTAACAGAAAGCAGTCATTGCCTGAGGATCACATTCCTCTGCAACTGACCCTCATGGCCTATGTGTTGTGTTGGCTATGCACCAAGGATGCCTGCACCATGGGCACAACATGATGCATCATTAACTAAGCGGATTCCACTGAGCAAATCATGCGGAATGATGAATTCTGATTGAGTCTCCACATTGTTTGTGAAGGTGGGGTTTGGTCAACCAAGGTCCGCATGTACAGGGACTGGATAGTCAATGGTGGGCACACATTGTAAGGAAATGGTTGCTTGAGGGTAGTTTGCTCTGTGTGTGTGGAGGGCATCCATGATGCATCATTGACTAAGCGGATTCCACTGAGAACATCATGCGGAAGAAGAAGTCTGATTCATTTTCCTCACCAATTTTCAAGGCGGTAGAACCAGGGTGCATATTTACGTACACATGCATGCCATATCCTTACCCATGGATAGCTTGAGGGCATTGAGTGTGGTGTGGTGGGTGCTTACAGGGGTAATGCCCCCTGCCCTTGGCCGTATGCATTGAAACGGTTGTGCATTGCGATGATTGTAGAATCAATTCCTTTATCTGAAAGCTTCTGATGCAAATCCATCATGATGAGCAGCATGATGTCCCCACCTGTGGTTCATCATTGTTTGAGTGCTGGGACTGCCCATGTCCACTTATGCTTCGGGTCTGAACGATTCGGATAGAGACTGGCATTTCTTTGCAAATTGTGATGGCAATCTCCATTTTTGTTGTTGTGCGGTGACATGTGAAAGTGGCTATCAAGGTTGCGCTGTTGTGAGCCCCATGTACGCTGAACAACTAGACTCCTCCAGCCCCCCTTCCGCCCTCCTGCACAGCACCCCAGACCCAGTTATCAGTTCGCCGCAGGTCGAGATATAAGCTCGGTTGAAGGTGACAGCAAACCCCCTATCATTGTGGAAACGAACACCCCCTACGGGCACCCTCAACCAAGTATCGGTTCGCGACCAAGCTGACGTCTTGCCCTGGCTGTGGGTGTTTGCTCTGCGAAAAAAAACACTTGGTGGTACAGAACCTCATGGCCCTGTGTCACTCTCCCACATCACTATTCAGCACCCTCCAACCTTCCCTGTCTCGCGGAAGCCTTTCTGTGAGCCATGCCAGCGCCGGCATAGGAGGGATGCCAACGGACCGAAGCAGCACCTGTGAACTGATTCCCGTCGAACTCACACCTGTTGAAAACATTTTTGCCCGATGGCTTGGGAGCCAATGTAAACAACTTATTCCTCAAAATTTAAGCCAGTGAGGACCACCCCTGCACGTACTCAGCCTTTCTGGAAACTCCCCAATTCATCCACACCAGCACAAAGGAAAGCACCAAGAATGATGCAAGCACTCGGAACCAACAGCCTCTTCCCCACCAACCACACCGAATCCCGCACAGAAGCCTCAACAAACAGAATGCAACCGGTGCGGCATTAGGATCACAACTCGGACCATTGGCCCCACTATTCCTCCCCACCACTGGCTGGAAGACGTAGGCATGGGTGGTCGGCATTTACCACAGGTTGCCACCGATTGGTTCATAGTCCAGACCCGCACCTATACCTGCATCCCCCTTTCCTGCACCCACAACATCATACGTGTGCATAGCCACCCCGCTCCTGCACAGGTCCCGTTCACAGCGCTGTTCCACAGCCACGGAGTCTGAAGCTCTGGACACCATCTGTGCCACCCTCGCGCCATGTGGCTCCCATGGGCTGCCGTACTCCCGCCTCGAAGAGCTCACTGCCTGGCATCACAAATTTTGCGAAGCTGTTGGGCCTTTGCCTGACTTTCTGGCGAGGCACGCTGATCTTCTGGACTGGTGGTTCACTGCACAACCAGATCAGAGGGATGCAGGCACAGCGACACTGGCATCCCCAGTGCACAGGAGTGAGCCACCACCTGTGCAGTCGGGTGATGCCATGCAATCCAGTGCCCATGCCCAGCCACAGCCAACCCAGCCCAGACCATCGCATACGTTAGCTCAGTCGGTGCCGCACAACAGCAGATCCTCTACGTCACCTTCAGTTGCTCTGTCACAGTCAACAAAAGCCACGTCCTCCCCCAGGCGTCCATTCCCCTCAACGTCTCCTCCCTCCTCTTCTCAGCTTTTACACACTGCCACTGCCCGGTCTTCACTCGCCTTCAAGCCCAACTCCACGCAGCGCATGCTTGGCAGTTGTGACCTTGAGGCAGCCAGCAGTCTTCTGCAGTATTGGAAGCCTGTGTTAGAGGTGTGGGCACGAGTTTAGACACAGAAAGTGTCGAGCAATCGATGCAATTGTGCCGAGGAAAGTGGAGGGAAGCTTTCGGCGAAGGTGAAACTCGGGAGGACCATGATGTCTTTGACTTTTTGTGTCAAAGTCTTTGCACACCCGGTGGCCTCGAAGATCATTTTGCTCTGGGATCACAGTTGGCATTTGGGGGATGGTGGAGGAGGGTAATGAGGGTTGTTGGGGACCAATGGGCACAGTTGACATAGTTGGGGCGTTTTGGATGGGGAGTTGCAAATGAGTTGTTTCAGCCGCTCAGTTGTGCGGCAGAGTCTTTTTGGCTCAGATACAAGCCAACTAACTCATGAGCAATCGATGTATCAGCACTCTTGCGGAGTGAAGTGGTAGCCATGGAGTGCTCACTTCCTCGGTCTGGGAGGCGCCAACCCGCCCATTGGCTGGGCTTTGGGCCACACTTAAACACATCAAAGATCATCGAGCTTGGCATGGCTTGGGCCTGACATGCCCATGGGTGCCAAAGTTGGCACTGGAAGGAAATCCTGTCTTCGGCAGCTGACTGCAAAAATGTTCATGATGCATGCCCATCACATGTTGCTAAGATGATAGAATGTATGGGGCTTTCTAAGGTAGGTGCATCCAAGCCTGCCACTGACTGTTCATCAAGAGTAAACATGGTGACCGAGCTGGTGGAAAAGGGAACATTGCACACCGCACACAGTGTCCAACATTACATAGTGCACACAGCACACTTTGCACACTGCACACTGCACCGCCACGCATATTGCACACTGTAGGGGCACACTCCATATCGCACACTCTACACACTGCTCACTCTGCACACTGCACTTTGCACATTGTTCAGTGCCCATGTTGTGCTCTTCCAATACGTACTCGCTAAAACACTGAGTACGCTGTACGCACTGTTTGGGCATCCCCAAAGTTTGAAATCTTTTTCAAAAAACATGTTTTGACCCCTTCACGATGGCCATGTTTCCCAGTTTGTGCGCGCTCAAACAGCTCAAAGCAGCCTAAAACCAATTGGATCACTGTTGGAAAACGTTATTTTTGGCCGTTCTCTGACCGTTTTTCGGCCCCCTTTTTAAGCCTTGTTGGGAAATTACATGGGCCATCCTGGGTCACAAGGAGCTCAAAGTGGCCTAAATGTACCTCTTTGAGCGCCCCAAGCGGTTTAGGAGAAATTTCAGGAAAATCACCTGTGATCAATTGTTGCCCCACGGGCGACTCATGGCAGCCCTACTTGAGCATGTGCAGAGTGCACCACAGAGGGCATTAGAGGCTGTTGGCGGCGGGGAAAGGGCCTGCCTATCTTGCCATTCATCATCATTCATCACCACAAGGGTCCCCAAGGCAATGTGTGGCTTATGATGTGTGCAAAGGAACTTGAATCTTGAAAAAGTAGCCCTTGCAGGTCACTGTTAGCACCAATTTTGGCCATTCCTGACCCCAAAACGGGTCATTGAGGCCCTATTGCAGTCCATCGATGTCCAGCAGGGGCTTGTCTCCTTCTGCCGGCCTCTTTCGGTTTATTCTTCACCTGTTTCTTCATTTGCGGTCATACCATCCCCCATGGTCTGTTTTTGCTGTCACAGTATCACTTCTTGCACAGACTCCGGTTGAGGGGTACTGTGATATTCACAAGGCACCATACTGCATTCAGCAGGTTCCAGTCCAACACGTCCCGAAGATGCATCAGTTTGCACTGTCACATATTTATGAACCAAAACGAAACAAAACAACACATTGCCACATTTTGTGGCTTTGTGGTGGGCTGCCTCGAGATACTTAGGCTTTTCGTTTTCGTTGATGCAACTTTGGTCTAGATTGGCACAGACCTGGGAGCCACAGTGCATGTCTATGTCTGGAGCCAAAATCGGACGCACGGCTCTGCTATGCATCCAGACCTGGACCTGGAACAGCATCTGACCCCAGAACCCGATTAAATCCAGAATTCTGATCCAAATTGTTGTCTCTTTTCGAGACCTGTGTATCCCAACGTGTGAGGCCAATTGGGAGTCACTTTTGCGGCTGTTTTGGTCAGTTTTGGTCTGGTTTGGGGCAGCCAAGGGCCATCTCATGGAGCTGTAAATTCGGGGTTGGCCGAAATGATGGGGGGCAGTCAGTGGGGGGTGGGGGGGCGCCATGATACTCAATTTGTAACTCAAGGTTCGCATCCACATCCATGACTACATCCGTGCAGCTTTGGAATGGTGTGTCAATCTGCTCCCAATTCCGTAGCTTGGTTTGCTTTGCACATTTGGATAGAGACGAAAGATCCAGATTGATGACGTGCACACCCAAGTCTAGATGTGCAGCTCATTTCCAACTGGACCTGGAACAAGCATTTATCCACGTTGGGGCAAATTCGCCGTATGGCCATTTTCCTGGGACCGTGGGACCTACTCCACTCGCGGGTGTCAGTGTGGGTCAGCAGCGGAGGTCCACAACCTCTGCTGCGAACAGTGCATCGTAACTTCGATTGTATTTTGGCACGACCATATCTCAGACACACCCGCACTGACGTCATGCCCCGTTCTGCATGGGATAATGTCCTCATTTTGTGCCATGCCTACGCTGGTGCCTTGCCCTGGCCCACCACATTTGTCTTTTTCGCACTCTTCTCATTGCTCAGGCTCGTTTGGCTTGTCAGCCTTTGGGTCTCCTCAACAATTGTGCCTTCTTTTCCGCGTTGGGGTATGTGAATTGTTTCGCAGTGTTTAATGTTCAGCACTTCAAAGGAAAATTCTATGGGTATCTTGAATACGGTGCCCACATAATTGATGACCCGGGCAGTGTAACGGGCTGTCCTTAGATCGCCGATGAACAGCCGATCGACGGACGATGGTTACTGGTCACCGCCAGGCCAGGAGGTGCTGAAGGCTATTGGCCTGAGGGTGGGATTTGGTCCCATTGGATGTTCCGAAATTATTGAGCAAGACCTGTGTTTTTATTCCAAGTCAGGGGAAGCCCTGACTGAGTCGAAGGTTGCAGATTCTTATGTGACATTGCAAGATATTTGCCACTATGCGCACCAGCTGGTGAGGTACCCTCCGGGCTTCTTGACTTAACCTTTGCTCCTCTCTCCCCTGGTAGTGGTTGAAGTGGCATGCTCACATGCTGACCATAACCCCGTGTCAGAGCAACGTGCCCGGAAAAGTCATGCATACAGATCCCATCTGCTGCATCACTGCCCATGAAAAAGAGCTGAACAAGCGGGGAAAGCAGCGAAAAGCCACGGAAGTGAGGGGAAAATTTTTTCTGCAATGATAGAAATTGTTTCGGAGGGTTGTAAAGGCACCGTAAACCCACATACAAAGCACAAAGCCGAAGCTCACCCCAGAGAGGATGGAGAGGATTGTTAGATCAAGTGCAGGCACGGACGCTGTCTCCCCCTCCTTTTAGGGTTATTCACGTAACATACCCCAAGGTATCGTATTGGATGTGTAGCCCCTTGTAAAATGATTATTTTGGGAGACAAAATGATCCCCCCATGATTTTTTCGATCCCCCCCCCCCCACTAGGGATCACATTTCACCCGCGACACTATGGGCAACATGCCTGGGAGGCGCAGCACTACTGATGTGAAACCCTTGGTGATCCGGAAACCTCTGGCCCTGTGTTACCTTTTCTTGCATCAGTGGTGGTGAGCGCCATCCAAACTTCACTGTCTGGGAAAGATGGAATGTGAAGCCTGTCAGCGCTCACAGGAGGAGACTGCTAAAATTGTGAGCAGTGGGACAAACCACTCTAACCCACAAAACTGCAGCCCCCCTTGCTCCCCCACCCCCGAAACTTACTTCAACCATCAGCAGGTTGCACAAAAAACATGGCACTGGACTTGTTGTACTTCATGGTACACTGATTTCCCTTTTGCCCTTGTGGACATAAGGAGTGGATAGGGACGCCATGTTTACGTACTCCAAGCGTATGTATCCAGGAGGCTGGAGATAGGGCAGTTCGCTTTCAGTTAACGGAAAGTGGTTTGCAACTCCTTTCTGTAAACCGGATGCTTGTCCTCGGCCAACAAAGATGATGATGAAGTTCGAATGTTCCACGTTTTTAACAGTGACTGCTATATCTGAAATGGAGGGTTCTGACCCTAAAGTGCACTGTTTTTACGCCCTCACTTAAACACCCTGAACACCGGCAACTCCTTACCTTGCCCTCATCAAGGCACCACTGTGTACATGTTCTGTTCCTTGGTACAGAGTTTGGTCAAGCGTCATGGGCAACCTGCTGCACACAGGCCACGTCTATTTTGCAGAGGTAATGTTTGCTTTCCCCCCCTTGTGTTCTGTGTCTGGTGCCGCAGTGTTTCTGAGCTCATGCTCACATTATTGAGGCTGGCCAACGTTTCATTGGCGCTGGGAGAGAGGGGGCCGGGGGGGGGGGGCAGAATTTGGATGTTTCAACACTTCACCCCAAACTATCCCACATAACTCAAACAAGCACCCAAATAACCCAAGCAAGCACCCAAATAACCCAAGCAAGCACCCAAATAACCCACCAAGCACCCGAATAAATGTAACATGGGCCATCATTTTTCAGTAATTGCGTTCGAAGGTCGTGTTCTGGTACTCCTGTCGCTACAAACATTGGACCCTCCATCACAGGCCTTGGCCAATCTCACTTTTGATATGACTGTATGCTTTGGGCAACATGCCCAACGGATGAAGCTCAGTGCAGTGCACCAAATCAACAGACCTAGTAGACCTAGTCCTACAACATCAACAGACAGCGCACCTTCTGGGGGCCAAGGGCAGAGGCCATCGAGTTATGGTTGGGTCTCCCCCCCCCCTCCCCGAGCCCATGATGGTCCTTAGGCTTTATGTCCAGGCTTGCTGGGGAGTGGCCACCTTGTACTTGTACGCTTCCCATCACAACATCTGGGGGAGAACTGACGGAGCAGGCAACCAGGAATCCCCTGGTACTGTGTTGCATTTCTTCAATTCAATGGTGGAGAGCACCCTTGGAAATTCAGACTGGGAATGACTGAATGTGAAGCCTGTCAGCGCTGGCAGGGGAGTGGACATCACAAGGGGCATTCCAGTGCAATCTTGTTTTCTCTCACCTTTATCACAGTATGAGAACATTCTTCTGATGATACACATTGACAGTCTTCGACATTTCCATTTGTGTTGTGAATCGGAATGGTTGTCCACTGTCGCTTCAATACACGCGTTGGTGACCCACATTGCCATGCAATTTCTTCAGGGGTTAGCGATGACCTGCATCCATCAATTTGCGCAAAGCAAACAGTGGCCCCAAGTTCACAATGTTTTGACGATGGCTCGGAAGCACAACATGCAGACGAGAAATTTGCTGCCAATATATCAAAAGGTGCCTCATGTGGCAGTGAGGGACACAGGGATACCCACAGATAAACATGCTTGCATGTCCGAATCGCATGTGCGTTGTGTAATTGTCTGCGATCCAATGCAGACAAAGTGCAGAGAGTGCGGCGCAGATGGTGCATATGTGAAGATACGCAAGGATGGGGCAACCACAGTTCAGCTTAGGTCAATAAAGAGGGTACCCCCCCCCCCCTTGTATAAGCTACGCCCTTGACATGAGCCGCGACAGCCACCGGAAGTGTGGCAGGCGTTTGGGCGACTGTTTTTACCAAAATGGGATCGGGATTTCATGCGCAGAGCGCTATGGAAAAAATTGCCGCTGGGCACACGCATGGAAAGGTTGGGGGGCAAACTATGCCCGCTGGATGGGAGGGTGGAGGACCACGAGCACGTTTTTCGCCATTGCATGTTCTCCGTGTTTATGCAGAGCACAGTGAGAAAGGCGTTTGGGATGGTGGAGGCGGGGGGGGGGGGTGAAGGTGGAGCCGAGCCGCTTGCTGAGAGACTTCCCTCTGCCTTCCATTACAACCACCCAGGGGCTGCTGTTGTGGGCGGGACTTAAGGCACAATGGAACCTGCGTTGCCGGGCAAAATACCAACGCCAGCCAGCGACGCTGGACGAATTTATTGCACGGTGGGCGGGGGTCCTGCGGCGCTGGCGCGCCGAGTCCAACATGTCGGTGCCGCGGCGTGACCTGTTTTTGTTTATCACCATCTTGGATGGATGGTTCGATAATCCAGCGATGCCGGGGATTTTCCAGGGACCTCTCCAGCAGCCAACCACGGTTGGTGAAGGGCCGCAGGTGGACAAACAACAAATGAAGGAGGCAAAATGGGGTGCATACAAGACAAAATTGGTGGCAGAACTGGAGAGCTTGTCTAGGGAGGATTGGACTGTCGTCTACACAGACGGGTCTGCAAAAGTGGTCAGATGTTGGGCTCAGGCTGGATATGGGGCCTGGTACGGGCCGGGATCCCTGCGCAACAGTTCTGACTTTGTCCCTTTGGGAGAAACGCAAAGTGTGAGCAGGGCGGAACTAAGGGGGGTCCTACATGCTGTCCGCAGCAGGCGATGGGAGGAGCGCATGATTGTAGTGTTAGATTCGGAGTATGTGTTCAAAGGGATCACGCAGTGGTCCAGTAAGTGGCAGCGCCATCAGTGGAGGGTTTCAGGGAGGGAGGTGGAGCACAAGGAACTGTGGATGGCGGTCCCGGCGGAGCGGGAGCTCGCAGGGGACCGACTCTAGGTACGATGGGTGCCGTCTCATCTGGGGGTGGCGGGAAATGAGGAGGCGGACAAGATGGCAGAACAGGGGAGACTGCAGCATCCGTATAATGAGGACTCCCTCCCAAAACGACGCCGCCTTGAGCAACAGTGGGAAGAGTTGGGGCTCGAGGAGATGTCTTCTGGGGAGGGGGAGGCCAGCGACAGTGGATATTCGCATAGCACAGGGAGCCTGCTTGGGGAGGAGGGTGCACCCAGAGCAAAACCAGCTTCGAGTTTGGACTTGCTGGGGTGGGGGGACAGTGATGACTACAGCACGGATGTCAGTGATAACCCCAGGAAGCGGGGCAGGAGAGTGGAGCAAGCAGTGGCGGCGCCTCACGGCGCCTTGCTGGACCTGTGAACAATACGTGTTGGCGCCTGACGGCGCCGAGTTGGACAGTATAGCCATCTGTGCCGCGGCTGCGCCGCGTGATACTTGATGAGGGCATACGTCTGTCGATGGGGACGTATTGCTGGACTTTCCACCGCTCTACAGATAAGCTACGCCCTTGTCCAAGCTGCAGTAGGTGTAGGGACCGTAATAATTGTGTATGTAATTTTGATTGCGTACGAAATGTAGTGCGGCCACATAAGACATGGGTTTGTCGTGCTTACTTTCCCAAGGGGATGAAGTTGTCGGAGCTTGAGGATTTGAAGTATTTTGCTAATTCTGATTCCGATTCAAGTTCTGATTCTGATTCTGATTCCAGGACGGACACCGATGATGATGGTCCCATTTCTGAGTCTTCCTCAAGTGATGATTCCGGTGACTCCGATGATGAGCCCACTGAAGTTGTTTGGGCTAAGGCTGCCCGAGGCGTGTGGGGAATGGCCCATGTCTTTGATGGGAAGTTGTATCTTAGAAGGGGCCACATGCAAGGCTATTTCATTCCCAAGAATTTGAAGTTGCCCGAGCCCAAACCAGCCCCTAAGCCTCAGCCAAAGGCATCTTCAAGTGGTGAGCATGTGCAATTGTTCCGCATGGTGTATGATCGCAGGAAGGGTTTCCAAGCCCAACATTTGTAGGCTTCGCATCCTTCATTGCTTGTGCCAACATGGGTGTGAACCTGAAATCACCTCGAAGAGAGGTTGTTAGATCAAGCGCAGGCGCGGGCGTCGTATACCCCCCTTTTTTGGGGTCATTCGCGTAGCATACCCCAAGGCATATTTGATGTCCAACCCCTGGTAAAATCATTATTTTACCCAATAAGACAACCCCCCAATGGATTTTTTGATTCTGAGGCCTAAAACTGGACATCACTTTTTTGAGGGAGGGGGGTCAAAAGTTTTTGCTCAGAAGGCTCCAAGCAGTGGCGAGGCAGATTGTTGTCACATCAAACTCCGGTCGAATGGTAAAGCAGCTTGCTGCAGGGTTTTAGGTCGGCGGTTCGAATCATGGTCGGTCGACTGTCGTCGGCGGCGCCGCCCCGCCATGTTCGCCCGACCGGGATTCGAACCGCCGACAAAAAAGTGTGCGGTCGGCTGCATTACCATTCGGCCAAAGCTTGCCCTGAGGACAAAGGTTCTCCCCACTGCTTGGAGCCGAGTCTGCCACTGACAAAAAACCCAAACTGTGTGTTTCTGTCTGACTGACTGCTGGCCTGGCTAACTGACTGATTGGCTGACTGTCAGCCTCTCTTCGAGGTGCACTGCCAAAGGCAATAGAATTTTCTTGTTCCCGAGGCTTTCTTGTGTTTGCATGCATTTGGAAATGTGGGCGGAGGTCAAGGTGCACTCATACCATGCGCATGCGCACATGTGTGTTGGTAGTTCTATGTGTTGCGCGCAAGCTACGCCCTTGTCCAAGCTACAGTGGGCGTAGAGACCGTAATAATTCCGTACATTGGTGTAGCTTATACAAGGGGGGGTGGTACACAGATTAGGCAGGTTTTTGACACACAGGAAGGTAGATGGCGAAACATCAACAATGGGTCTTGAAGGGTGGTCCACAGGTTTCATAACCAAAGGTGATTGGAGGGCAACCCACAACAGCTTGGAGGTAATTACTGCGGATGACTACAACTGGGTGCAGTCCTGTCCTTCCATGCCTGGAATTGACCGGGTTTCGTGTGCCATGAACCACAAATACCACCTGATTGAAACCCCCGCTCCCCTGGTACCGAAGGGTATGGAGTAGTACCATTTTGATGGGGTGCTTTAGAGGGCTCAAGTGTGCAAGCCTCTGATGTGGTCTGGATGGTCCATAAAATGTTCAGGGTCAAATCAGTTCACAGGCTGCACGGCGGTGCCATGCCTCTGTTCAAGATATACTGAATGTTGAGAGGGCGACCTCTGTGGCCTTATAGGCTGTATCCTGGCAACTCAATCTTTTTTAAATACCCATTTGTTTTTCCTTGTGTCTTGCACAAGAGGAGGGGCAGGGGAGCGGGGGCAGGAGGTACATTTTATTTATTTTACACAGTAAATGTCCCGGCAAACACATCACACAAAAATCCTCTTCAAGGTGCCTTGCCGAAGGTCTTCTTGGACAAAGGCCGCCTCCAGCGAACCCCACTCACGCTTATGACTGGAACCTCCGGACCTCCCAAATGCACATGCTATCCCAAACTGATCCATACCCAATGCCATACCTACGTTGTCTCGCACAGTTGAAGGCAGCATACCCTCAATCTTTCGCAAGGCCCATATTGTAGCAATTCCAGTACCAAATCCATATGGACCAAAAGGGTGGACGTGGATTGTGACCCGTTGCAGTACTGCGGCGGATGCGGATGCGAGGATGCAGCAAACCTTGCTCCAGCCCCACCTCTTGACCCCCTGTCCACAGTTCCATAACCAGACCCAATCTTGAAGCCCAACCGCATCTCTGATCCTCCGTGCACCCAATGCAGCACCCGATGTGCCGAGGGGCCAGATGAGCTCACGATCAGTGCTCATGGCTCCCACCCACGAGGCCTAATCCAAACCATACCCCAAAGGGAGCAGCTTTGATGGACTCCACAAGCTCCCGCATAGCATGTGCAGGAAAGGTGTTGCCTTTGCACTGTTTGAGCACTGTGCTTGGGCTCCCTGACGACACTTGTGACGGCTGCAGCTGCAAAAGAAGGATGAATTCAACCCAACGTCCATTTCAGAATGGGTCGAAAAGTCCGCAGCACCCCCCCCCCCCCCCAATGACACAACCAAAACACGTTCGGACCCACAGAGGGTCGGAATGTACAATGACGAGGGGTCAATAGGCGCCGCCAAAGGCACGCAAACCAGCACCGTGGCCTCGTGCCAACCCCCCCCCCCCCCCCATGGCTCCTTAAGCCCTGTCACAACAGCACAACCATAGCGCGTGTGCATGCCGCAGCCGGCGCCGATATTGTGGGCATCTGTGTATCTCTTTGTTGGCGTGGCCACAAAGCCACATGCCACGCAGCCTCATTGTGGTTTGGGAATCAGAAGGATACCCCATGCCCCAGCGCAGCATGTGCTGTGGTCAGGGTCCAGCAGGCCGTCCTGGAGGGTGGGGTCAGGGGCCATGAGTGGGCGCATCATTGCAATGAGGACAAGTATTGGGAGGCCCCTGTGCCCCTTATGATGGCCGGCTCCCGTATTCCCGTCCAGAGACATGCCCCAGCACTGGTGTGTGGCGACTTGTGAAACCTCTGAAAGTGCTATCAGGCACTTTGCTGCATTCCTCTAAGAGCTGACATTGCGCCCCGGCCACAGGGATGTCTGAGAACGGATTTTCGAGCCCCCCCCCCCCCATTCCCTGCCCCCCCCACCCACCCCCACTCCTTCCAAAGCAGACTGGTTCCGCTGCGAGCTACCTACCCACCGTTGGTCGACAAAGGGGCCGGCCACACCAATTCCACCTGGAAACGATGGCCACATTTCGCTGATCATCTTGAGATATATCTGTTCAGGCAAAACAATTTTGTACGCAAACCCCACTCGCCCCAAACCTCCTCAAAAAATCTTTTCTGCTGCGTTTGGCGCCCTTTTCTTCTTGTGGGCGGGTCTGGTTGTCATTGGCCTCGCACCACCCACAACGAGGAGGGTCAATCCCCCTCCCCGCCTACGAACCAACTCCATCTTGTTGGTTCACCCCCTATTCCCCAAGCCCCTTCAGCCCCGCCCCCCTCTCTGTAGACACCCCACCTCTTCCCCTGCTCGAAAGCGTCCCTGCCCAGCCCTCTGTCTTCGGGGCTGTTCGCGACTGCCAGTGATGTCTTCAAGGCATTTTCTGCCAGATTCTCGCATGCGCCAATGGAGATTCTGGTTTCTTCCCAGGGACGTTCGGAGGGCATGTTTTCTTTTTCTGTGAAAAACTACCTGCAGCCACTGACCACGTGTTTCCCTTTTGGCCACTCCTCCGCGGTTAAGCGTCAACCGCCACTGGTGAATTGCGGTTGGAGGGAATCATCCAGAGATCCGCTGTCCAAACTGTTTCCTGCCATACCTTAACATTCCCAGTCGGGCCAGAAGGCCATATTTTTGGTTTTTGAAGAATCTGCCGGCGGTTGCCAGATCTGAGAATAGGCCATGCTTGAAGCGGGATACCGCATTTTGGGACATCCGTGACCCTCAGAAACGTTCAACCCTGTGCCATTCAGCGTTTACTGGCATTCAGCACATGCGAATCATTTGTCATGGACTGTCGCATCGGTTTCGGGTTTCTCTCGCGAGCTTGCTTGCCACAAGTTAAGCAATTACCAAACAAATGGACAGCTGCCAACAGAAGCATTACATTCTCCATGCCTCATTGTGGGTTGAACGCAGACATTCAATGGAAAGCCATCCCCCCGCCCCCCCAATGCTCCGCAGATCTCTGCTTTTTGGGGTTGTGTACATGATGTCAGAGATGACGATCTGTGTATCGTATCATGTTTGGCATGGGTCCCCGGAAGGTTAGGCGCCTGCATGAATGCCAGGAGGCAGCCCTGCTCTGTTGCGTCGTCCGGCCACCGTCCATTGGTTTAGCGCCTGTTTTTACGTTTCACGCGGGACTTTATCGTCTTTCCATCGTCTCAGTCTCATGAGTCTCTGTTGTCGGTTGTCTGATTTCTCAACGTCGTCTTGCCGGCAAGACACTGTGCCCGCCAGTACACTTTTTCACAGGGCCTTCCTTTTGTCCCCATTGAAAAGTGTCCTTCCGAGCCAATCAAAAGTTTCGCGGACCAAGCAGCTGTTTCTCATAGTGTTTGCTTTGCAAGCCACTGTCCTCTCATCAAAACTACATCTTCCAGGCCTTTAGGGCCGGTTGTCAGCGACTGCACGTCTGGAGGGGCCTGATTGCTTCGAGGCGCACTGTGCCTGTGGATGCGGTCAGGCGTGGCCTGACGCCGCTGAAGAGGTGGCCCACCTGCCATTGGCGCAGCAAGCAATCCGATGTGCCCCCCCGCCCCTGTCCCCTGCGGCATTCGCCCCCATTGCAGGCCCTTCTCGGCCTGCCGCTTTCTGTTCGTGTTACTGAATTAGGTATCACTTCCCCCCAATTTGCAGCAAAACGGCATTTGGAGCCGGATTCCCTGAATCTGGTGCATAGCCTGCCTCTGTTGAAGCGCACGCATTCTGGGGACAGAATGCATCTTGGACTATGCGATTTGAGAATAGCCTCAGAGCAACATTGTCACTGAGCATTTGCAACTTGACACCTGTGGCGAGGGAGTCAAGGGGGATTGATATGCCGTTGCATGTCAGGGAGCAAGGGGTTGGGTGACGGAACGCATTGGGTGGAGGAGCCCCCGGTGAATGCCTCCTTGGCTTCTCTATGGCTTGCACATGCCTTGGCACAGTCACGCAGTAAGTCCAATCTGCCATCAAGCACAAATGTGCTCTGCTCCAAAGAGCACCCTGACCTTCCAGCTTCCAGTTTTTCTCAACTAATCTATTTTGAGTAGGAGTTGCCCAAACCATGTGCGCACCATGTGCGTGCGCGCACCATGCCCTCAAGAGCTCCTGAATCCTCAAACCCCTGGACAGCCCTCAACGCCAATTGATTGATCCTAGGCAGGAGCAGTGTGCCCTGAATTTTTTTGCGATTTACTTGAAGGACTTTGCAAAGTACAGCCTCTCAGACATGAAGTAACAGGCTTTTGGGACACTGGCAAACGGCTTGGGAGTCTCCGATGCTGCTGCTGCTGCCGCTGAATCTGCAAACTTGGACATGAATTTGTTGGCTCTATGGCCTTCTCAGAAATGGTGAGTCTTGCTTGCTGCAGTTTATGCTGTCAAGACTATTTGTGTGCAGTTGTGCAATGCACAATGCGGGACTTAAAAACAATCAATTGTGCACAGGTGCAATTCGGTGCTTGTCTTATGATTTGACTTGTGCTCGAGAGATTTTCTCTTCACAAAGGTTTTGACAAAATGGTACCCAGTGGTGTTGGACTTGTCCTGGATCTATTCAAGCCCAAGTGGGGGTCTGGATGTGTACAGCGAAGGATACAAGGGTTAACTTGTGGGATGCCTATGGGCCAGTGTTTCACATGTGTGCACAGTGCTGTTGGGTATCTTGTGAGTGTTTAGTCTCTTGCGGCGATTGGGCACCATAGACTTGATCATGCCAAGGGATTCCATGCAGCAGGTTGAATGAGAGGTTATCTCTGTTCCATTCACGCTTTTCCCAAAGTGATCAACAAAGGCCTTTTGAAACCTGACAGTGTTTAGGAACAGCTTGGTACTTGTCAAATCAACTCTTTTTCCTTGGCACGTTTGGCCGAAGGAAGTCTTTGCCTCACGGCGATGCCAGACGTTTCATCTTTGAGGTCCTGCTTTACTGTTTCCAAGGCTTTGGGGTAAGACATTCATGGTGGTGCACGCTGTTTTGCAATGCTGCCTTTCCAATAATAATAGTCCTCGTGTGCCACGGTTCGTTGGTGCAAGGTCAAAGGGGCGTTTTGCACAGTTGGCGCATGTGCCAAACGTGGTGGCACAAGAGGCGGCCGGGGGGGGGGGGGGGGGTGAAGGGGAAGTTGGTTTTTTTTTAACCTTGGGGCTGGGTGTTCATGGTTGCCTTCCATAAAAATGTCCCTTCTGCAAGCATGTCCATCACAGATTGTAAAATGTACTGCCCCCCCCCCCCCCCCCAAGGTACGTGCCTCCTTTTTGGCAAATTTCCAAAATGCCTTGAAGATGGCACATTTTGGGCCCAAACAAATGGGACCGTGGCAGCCGTAGCTATGCTACTTGATACAATCTATACCTAATGTTCTGCTTCTATGGATTTGTACCACTGTACACAGGCCTCACATGCATTGATAGTCCCAGGGCATGTACAGAGTTTCTAGGCAAATGCCCAGAGCGCACAGGCGAACTTGTTCCAAGCCCATCTTGCGCCAGAACACAAAGCTTCAAAACAGATACATTTTCGAAATGAACAAATGGGTCAAAAACAGGCGGAAAAGGACTTTCCCAAATTTGCTCAAAAACAGGTGCTGCAACAAGAGCCTAGCCTTTGCATGCAATCTCGCCACTGTTGCTTTGCAACCAACCATAATATAACAACCATGATATTATGTGCAGTGTATGCCCCATCTGGTCATCATGAGGGGCCGTCATAGGGCGTAATGTGCATGGACAGTGCATGGGAGGGCATAGTAGAGAGGGGATTTGCCGAAAAAAAATGCATTCCAGCGCATTCTACCAACAAAATACTGCAAAGTGCCCATGCTGAGCAAGCCGTTCACACCAGATTTTTTTTTGAAAAATATCGATGAACTGTGCTATTTGGTTTCAGAGATCTCAAGGAATGTCACCGGGGGTTTCCATTGCTTCCAGGCCGACACGAAATGGCTAGTGCTGTTGGTGTGTGTCCGTACTACAGATACACACCACAGCCACTTTTTTTTTTAGTCTTCGGGTTTCTACAAGCTTTACATCAGGCAACAAGTAATTGCTTTTTTGGTTTCCATCCTTCTGTATTTTTCAACCCACATACTATTTGCTACCTGTCCAGGGTGAGCTTCATGACACTTTTGACACTTTTTTGTGATGGCCACACCTCCAAAGGACAGTCGTGCTTGTTTCCTTTCGCCATAACCCAATTGACCCAATCACGGCTTCCAACTGCAACACTACTCTTTATAGAAAGGGTGTTTGGTGGTTGTTGAGGGGGTTGGCCAACACCATTGACACAGGATCCTTCCCTGCCATCTCAGTCCAAAGTGCTCAGCTGGTTAGAATGAGGGTGAAGATAAGCATAAAACATAGCCCAAGCCATTGCCCTGCATTCTTTTGCAAGAGCTGATTACTATGTCGCACCATACGCCCTTTTTTGTTCCCCTCTGCGCTTTTGTTTGGTCACCAATGCCTGCAAAGGTGGCTAAGCTATAATGTTAGCACCGGTGACTGAAGGTGACAACCTGCATACGCTCCAGGCAATTAGGCTCAGGCAATTAGGCCCAGTTTTGTGCGTGTATTTGGTACTGGTTTCTGGATAGAAGACCCTCTAAACTACCTATGTACAGCATGGCAATGGAGCGACACAAACAAGTAAACAGTTCTATTGTCTCTCAATCTGCAATGAGGTTCCCCGCCCTTGCATCTTCTCCTGATAGATATGATAGATACGTGGTTGTACATCCTTGCCCCCTTGAGCTGGTGTTCAAATCAAGGCTTCGTCTTGTCATGTGCCTTTGGAATGCCAGTATAATGGATGTTACACTTTGCACATCTCCTTTGTAGCATCCCCCCTTGGGTATCAATTTTGCACGTTGAGCAGGGCCGTAGTTGACAGTCATGGCGTCAATGAATCAAGTTGCACCCCCCCCCCCCCCTTTGGGTACCAATTTTGTGTCAGGTATATGCAGGCACATTCGAGGTCCACTCAGTTTCTGACCAGGATGACAGTGGTTCTTGAAGGCCACAATTGTATTTAGAGGATTGTAGCATAGCAGTTTGATTGTGTTGTTGTACTGAATGAGCATTGGCTGGAAATGCTTGGGCGGGGGCATCCGGTATCTTGAGACCGACCAAATTGAGCCAATTTTGTAGACAAATACCCCAAATAGCTATGGAATAGAACCCCCCCCCCCCCGTCCTTCCCCACCCCTTGTCCTTCCCCAGGGGGGGGTGGGGGACCGTCACTTGCTCAACCCAAAATTTTTCGTTGCAGCTCACTGTGTTGTTGTGGCAAAACCACCACCCAAGAGTGCTGCCCAAAGCATTCCAGTGGAAAGTGGTGAGCATGTGCAAGAGTTCAAGGTCAAGTGGAGCAGGACCAAGTAAATTTACACCGAGCTGGTCAAGGATTAGGTCTCCGTACATTGGCAGCCTTTTGAACATATCTTATGCTGAATTCCTTCGTTTTATGCTGCAATTTCTGTGCCTGCAAATGTGCGTGGTAGTGCGGTTCCCCAAGGGGGGTTGGGGGACTGTCACTTGGTGACCGTCCCCCAGGGGGTGGTGGGGAAGGACAAGGGGGGGGGGGGGGTAGTTTTTCCTTCCAATTGTAGGTTTGGGTGTTTTTTTGGTGATTTGAGATTTATTCCCGGTCTGTTGTGTGCGTTGCAATGCGCAAAGGCACCTGCACCGCAGGAGGACTCTGGTATTTGCCTGAGTGTGAAGGTTCTAATCTAAGTGCGCAAGGTTGTTGAGGTACCGTGTTGCTAACTGGCACCCTTGGAGGGATGAGCTGGCTAGAAAAGCCAAGAAACATTTGATAGCTGCAGTGCCAGTGAACTCAAGGCAACATTTGGTACTGTCCTGAAGAGCAATGATCGTATACCTCTGTCCCGGGGGTATACGGAACCTAAGTATCTAGCGCTTCATTCCCCCAACAGCCCCCTCCAATAGCCCCCCCTCAACAGCCTGACCCCCCCGCCCCTCCGAGTTTTCGACAAAGTGGGAGTGTCGGCGCACTAGGCATCTTTTTGGGCCCATTCCCCATCTGTGACCATTTTCGACTCCCTCCCTGTTTTGCCGCACCCCATATCCACACCAAACAATCCACAAAGTGAGTGGCCCCTTGAGTTGGGGATATACAAAGGTTTCGCAGCTGTGTGCTCAAAGACAAGGGGACCTTGACAAACAAGCTCGGAAGCGGAGTTCATCTGCACCACAGCCAAAGGGCAACACACCCTTCTTGGATTGTGACCCAAGTGCCAATTCGGGCTCAAGTTTTGGTTCTAATTCTCGTTCTAGTTCTATTTCTGGCTCAAGTTCTACTTCTGAGGCGCAGCCCAAACCCCAATGCCAACCAACACCCGCAAAACCCAAGCGCAAACCTAAGCCCAGGCCTGGGGTCAAAGTCGGGATATTTAATGTAAAAATAGTGCGCATGGCGCGCACCGGGCAAACACTTCCCAAGATAGCTGGTGGTGGGGGTGGGTCGCATCGGGACCGATTATAGCTGCCCCCCCCCCCCCCCCCCCGGTGGACAGAACCCAACCAAATATGGCCACACCCTACACTGTTGCTTCATTATAGGCATTGTAAAACAGAATACGGAATCCTTGATATGTTAGTGCCACAACTCGCCGCCCTAGAGAAGCAGAAACTATGGGCCAACACAGCTGCTTGGTGGATCTTTGTGAGTGGCGAGAAGCCGAATGACGTGGCCAACTGCCAGGAGAGCAGCAGCACCTCAAACTTCCCCCTTCCCCCCCTCACCGGGGCCACCGGCTACACCCCCCTTGCCAAGCCCTGCCCCCCCCCCCCCACCCCCTAGAACCCCAAAAGTTTTACCACCCTTGCTTGCGTTGCATTTGAACATGTTGCCCCCTGGTGTTGGAAACCTATCTTTTTTGCCTCACTACTTGCCTGATTATTGACCATGCTGCTGACCTGTCCCTGTCTCGTCCCACGTCCTGGCAGCTCCATGCAGAAATGGTGAACCAGGGGGCAACGTGAGCCCTTTGCCTACCGTCACATGACGTACTCATGTGTGGCAGACGTGTTCTGTCAGCACGCTACACAAAAGCCCCATGTTGTTGCTTTGGAGTCAGAAGCAGAGTGTGTGACCTACGCACAGCTGTGGGAACTTGCTGGGGCTGCTGCATGCGCCCTCCGTGCCCGTGGGGCATGTTCAGGGAAACTGGTTGGATTGCAGCTGCCGCGAGGCAGCCAGTGGTACGCCTGCACAGTGGCATGTGCGGTGCTTGGGGTGCCCTTTGTGTGGCTTTCGGGTGGAGCGACGAAGCGTCAGCAGGATTTCGACGCTGAGGTGAAGAGGGTTCTGAGGCCAGACTTGGTCATTGTGGCAGAGGATTCAGACGACGGGGAGGAAAGTGAGGATTCGGACGACGGGGAGGAAACTGAGGATTCGGAGGTTTCGCATGCCATGGAGCTCAATTGCAAAGGCCAGGATGGAGCACCAGGCTTCCAGTATGTAGTCCCCACCCTACTCGTGGTGTAAAGCCCGTCATGCAGTCCCAACCCTACCCGTGATTCTGATTGCGGCCATGGTCATGTGCATGTTAGACGTGGGATGCGGAGCAACCAGGACCCGAGTTGCCTCACCACCAATCGCACAGGACGTGCAGCGCGCTGCAGTTGTTGAGCCGCCAGCAACTGGTAGCCGTAAAGCCGGTTGGTGTTGAGCGTCCTGCATAGCCCGAGGCTCTGCCAAACGTGCAGCCACGAGATTAGGAGGCACTGCGTGAACCGGGTCCCCCGCGGAGCAAGACAGCCCCCATTCGTGGAGAGGCATCAATTGCACAGGAAACAAACACGCCAATCGCCCGCCTGCTTGGTCCAAGCACCGAAAGTCCCCGCCTTCCGGAGACATCTCACGGCTAGAAGGACACATACACACGAAATGGCTGATCCACCCGGTGGCGAAGTATGTACTGGATCCATTCGGATGCCCCTCGCATCCGAATCCCGTGATGGACTGTGCATGCACCACATGAGACTGCAGGCGCGTGTGCAGGCGTCTTGACTGTCCAGCCTTGCACTGAGAAATCCCAAGGCCCAGACGGACACCAACACGAAATGGCCCAAGCCACTAGTGTGGCCCATTGTGTGCTGGACGTGCTTCATTGTATCCGAATCCGCGGATATAGGGCATTGGCGAGCCTCACTGCGAGGGCCCAGACCAGCATCAAAATGACTGAAACTGGGGGGATGGATGCGATTGATTCTGCGATGAAACGGCATCGATGAGCCGGACTTTCAAGAGCAGGGCTGCAGGGCCCTATGGAGGCTCGCTGCCGGTGCCCGCACACTACCAAATTTACTCAGCGTTGTGGTCGTGGGAAAGATGGTTGTTTATGTGGAGGCGACATTGCAGAGGAAGAAGGACCCACTCGACTTGGAACGGGCTGCCCTATCCTTGGTTTCAGGGAACGTGGTGACAATAAACATGGGGCAAAAGCATGTACAGAGGTTCGAGTGAGAGAGCTGCTGCAGGAGACTGAGAAGAACATGGAACCGCCAAAAAAGAAAGCAAAAAGCGGCAACCATGCAGTGCGACCGGAGGACGTTCTGTGCTGGTTTGCTACAGGTGCTCTGCCCCGGTTCTCAACCAGAAAATATACGCCTGGCCCTGACTCTGCCACCGATGCCAAATCCCATGCTTGTCTAAGCTCTGCAACCCGTGTCACCCGTTTTCCAAACGTGTGTAGCCACCTGCAGCCAGCGCTTTGCAAAAAATACACAACTGTTGTTTTATTAGCCTCTCCCCAACCGTTTTGTGTTCCCCTTGTCCAAGCTGCAGGAGAGCTACGGGGGGCAGAAACCAGAGGAGCTCGCCTTCGGCCGCGGCAATGTGAAATGACCTGGCAGGGAGGGATAAGGGTAATCAAGAGCTGCTCCACAGTGCCTAAAGGCGTTTGCAAGACAATGTGCACAATCTGTGATGCGCCCCAGGCCAATCCCTTGTCTTGTGTGGTTGCAGCAAAATTGGCACCGAATTAAACCAGGTCCCAAATTAATACAGTCCGTATGCCCGCCGTAGCTTGGACAAAACTATAGCTTGAACAGGGGGGGGGCGGGTTAGCGCCGCAGCAGGAGGCCTGTCAGTGTGCATGCGCATTGGAGTGCTGGCTGGGCACATTGTGACATGGAAACTTGATTTCAGTTTGTCTCACATGGTCCCAGGGCGACGTGGAGCATAGGCATTTAGTGTCAACCGGCCAGAGTCCGAACTTAGGGTATTCTATGCTACCCAAGTGGGATTGCAACGCAAAATGTCAACTGGCAGCTCCCCAGTGCGAGGGTGTCTACTAAATTTCTCTACACAACTCTTATGCGCATAGTGCATCATTTCGAGGCTTTCCTCCGAGTACTTTCAGTGCTAGAGACAAGTTCTCTCAGAAATTCAGTCCTGGAAAATCCTTAAAAGTCTTTACAAAGTTGCAAACGAAGCGAATCATCCTGATTGCATGCCATGAACACAGCACACAGTGCAATCACATGTATTAAAGGCACAGGCCAGGCAAGGGCATGGCACCATGAATATCCCAAGCAATGTTTACAAGGCTTTGCTGAAGCTGCACATGCTCTATTTTAGGAGGCAGTATGCAGCGAAAATGGGTGGCTGTATCACACCGCATGGTATTGCATGAGGTGACGACGTATCCGATGATTATGTCGTTGGAACCTTCCGACAAAGTGTTGCAGAATGCTGGCGTCGTGTGGGGGGCCGCCGTTCTTGGGCAATTGGATGTGGCTCTGGCCTTCGGCTGCACGGTGTGTGTCATGAGCCCCGCATATAATGTGGTTCCCTGCACACCCTGACCAGCCATTGGCCCTCATTCCACATTTGGTGCTCGTGACCCAGCCCAATGCGAATTAAGTGGCTGGGCGTTGAAGGCATTCAAACCATCATGAAAAGAATGGCAAAATGAATATGGATGCCTCTGGTCAAAATTTGTTTTACTCCCCAACCCAAACCTCATTGGGGTAATACATTGCCATTTTGGTTAATTCACACAGCCACCAAAATGGTCATAACTGGCGTTCCTGCAGTCATGGTCTGTAGAGCTAGGGGCTAAGGGTGTGGGTTCCCGATACTTCACAAGTCAGCGTGTTTTGCACCGCATGTAGCGCAGTAAGTGAGGAGAAACTGTCGGAAGATTGAGCCTAGCACCCGCCACTTGGCAGCAATTGGGGTACGGGTTGCTGTTCGATAAGCACAGTTCCCATTTGGTATCTGAAGGCTTGGTGTCTGAGGTCGGAACAGAATCTGCCAGGGTGTTTCAGATTTAAAGCCCAAGTCTGAGGCCAGAAATGTGGTGCATGGTTGGCAACAGGGGAATCATTTCTGTCAGATCTTTCAAGATGCAACTGCAGTTCCAATTTTCCCTGCTTTCTTTTCCATTCTCCTGCACCCTTTTGGTCCTTGCCAAAACCTCCTTATGAAAAGTATGCCTCCTGAACACTATGCCCCCTGAACGCTACACCCCCTCAATACAACAGCCCCAAACTAGTGTGCCCATAGAACATTTTGACCATGAACACTCTGCCCTAGCATTACTTCCCCAAGGATAACAACGTGGCTTAGTTCTGGGGCAGAGTTATGGTGGCAAAAGCACAGCTCCTGTTTCAACGCTCCACTTCCACAGTACTGTAGTCCACGCCGTCATCAGGCACCCAGATAGACGTATAGTGACCGCAATAGGCCAACCGACTTTTGCCCACTACGGTGTAAAACAGCCAAAACCGGCCTTTTTCGGGCACCAATAGGTAGGCTTAATTGGAGCTACATGGCTCTCACAGGTCCCCGTGGCCTTGATGTGGTACCATGGTCCACCCGATTGCCCAGCCAGTGCACAGGGCACAGAGCACACAACTTCTTGCTCAGATTGCCCAAAAGTGTCGCCAGTAAACCAAAGGTCAAGATCTTAGTGGCCGGTCAAGCTGCCGGGAGTGCTAGCGACAAAGATCTTAGTCGTTGGCACACAGGCATCTTCCATATGTCAAATTACTCCTCATCCTATGCAAGCCTTTCCCCACCAAATCCATAAAATTCACAATGAACCAGAATATCTCAGAGCAGTGTTGGTGGCAACTCAGGCCAGTTCTGAATGCTGGGTTGCACGAAAGTCGCCGAGAACCAGAGGTCAGCCCAGAAGTCGGTATTTGCCATCCCGTCTGCCATCCCGTCAGAGAGTAGCCGCATGCCTGCCACCTGCTCAACAGGCCGTCATCACGGATGCGACGCTGCCACACGACATCACACGAGCTGTGCAGCATCACCAAGTCACGTGTGCGGGGCTTGTGCCATCCATTCTTGCTGCCATGCACCCTCATCAGTTGGCGCCCCCGGTTCGTGTGCTGATCAGTTGGGGTGAGGAACTCCCAGAGGAGGTGGCTGGTCGTTGGCAGGCCCACAAACCTTCCGTGGTCATCCGAGACTTGCTGATCTCTACCGAGTATTGGCTGTGCCTTTATGCCTCCCGCGATGTCCCTGGGCCTCCGGCGTTCCGCCCAGTGAAAGGTATAGGCGTCCTCTGGGCAGCCAGCGAATTGTGTCATATCCGGACATACGTGGGTGCCCATGGGGTGTGGGAGGGATAACTGCCCGCACAAGTGCCTGCAGGCTAAAGCACAAGCGTTTAACAACTAGTTCCTCTGCAAGGGAGGGGGGGGAGGGGCTGGAGAAATGGGCCTCCATGCAAGCTGGACCTGGGGCGGGCACTGGGGTCCATCTGATGTGCAACAATACATTTAAACTGATTTTTACGCTTTCACTGGAACCGGGCGTAAAAGCATGGTAACTGGTGTAAACTGATGTAAATTCGCTGTAAATCATGCAGTACTTAGTGAGTCAATGCAAGGTAATTGGATGCCAAAAGGTTGCACGTGCGGCTGCGGGGGGAATTGTTAATATGTATTGTTGTCCAGGGTCCAGGGTCTGAAATAATACAGCCGTTGACCGTGTGGGGCTGAGGGTGCATTGCAGGGCAGACGGCACGCACTCAACCATAATTTTGAGCGCATTCTCATTTTGTGCACAACCATTTCTTTATAGGTACTCAACTGCGAGTTTTGGGGCCAAATGGACAGCCGGCAGCAGGGGATTCTCTGGGGGAATTGTACCTGGCTGGGGATATGGTCTGCAAGGGGTACCATGACCGATCCCTCACCAAGAAGGCCTTCATAGGGCACCAATGGGGCAAGTGGTGGTATCGGACACGAGATTTGGTGAAGGTTGTGGGGGATGGTATCCGATTCTGTGGAAGAGCTGATACCTCGTTGAAAGTGGGGGGGGCCTGGCTGGACATGCAGGAATTGAAGGTGCTTGGCTGCTGTCATGGTCATTGCCTTGCACGACAGTGCCTGTTGCCCCTCTCACTTGCGCATCATCACGTCACCACAGCACCTTGAAGGTTGCAAGGGGTCACGAAGTTGTTGTTACGTTTGCTTGAAGCCCCTGCCACACAAGAACGAGGGGATCTGTGCTGGAACATCAGTGAGGGCCCCGGAGGGCTTTAGATGTGGGAGAAGACATCAGATGCAGGGCAGCGCTGGGTCTCTCTGGAAGTCAGTGTATTGATTGTTTCCTTGGTAGTTGGGTTTGTTGCTTTCGGAGTGACTTTTGTCTCTGGCTTCCGCTTGCCGAAGAGGCTACCTCTCACTGACGCTTGTCCAAGAGCGAGAACACTTGCCGACACTTGTGTGGGGGTGGGGTATTTGACCAGTTTGTGGGTGTTTACGGCTGCTGCATACCATGCGCGTGTTGTTGGACTTAATTGGTTATGATCAGAGTTGAACGTCCAGCAGCAAGTTTCAGCATCCAGCAGGGAATTGGGTCGCGTCCGGTGGCATCAGGCACAGTACTCACCACTCTTCCAGAAGCATAAACAGACGTTTTTTGGAAAACCCATTGTCCCCCTTGTGGGGCCTATGGGGCAACCATACGGCCAGCGGCGCCCGCCTAAAATATTTCCACCGCTGTGCCCAAACTGTTGCTGCTGATCCACTGCAAAAAAGTGTGACCCTGATATCCACATTGCATATCTTCATCCTCATTGTACAAGCGTATGGTCGGAACATGCAAGTCCCGGGTCATAAGGCAGGGCGGTCTAGGCATCACGTGGCTTACGTTACCTGTGGAGTGACGCCATGGAACCGACAACCATGTCCGGCAACCTGTGGCAGAGGGTTGGGTCACGTCTGGCAGCGTTGGGCAGAGGGTTGTGGTCACATGCGGCGGATCCCGCTTTGCCAGACGTCAGTGTCAACTCTGGTGATGATTGCTGTCACCGTTTTCAATAGCATCGGCATAATGGTAAAGCAGTTCACATGTCTTGCCTGGATGGGTTTTGGGCATTGTTTGCATTCGCCTTCTGCAAAACAGACAGGAAATGAGGGTGAGGGTCAAAAACAAAACTGGAGCTTTGCAACACTGAACAAAAGCTACTTGCCTGATCTGAACCATTCCTCCTAACAATCTTTTTGTGCATTTGCTCCTATCACCTCACTCTCGCGCCAATTCTGCTCCTCAACCATTCATCTTAGTGAATTGCTTTTTTACCAGCACCTAAAATCCTGCTGTACTGGCATTCCTCAACCATCGCTGCTCTACCACTCCCATGCCAATGCTGTTCTCAAATGCAAATCCCATATCCCAGCATCATCCATGAACATTGTGCAAATCTGTTTTTGCGGGGCCAAGGCTGAGAACTTGGGACCACTTGTGTTATCTCGCTGGCCCACACTGCAACGTTCACAACCCCTGCCTCAGTAATTCTAATATCATTTTCTTACCTGTAGGATTCGGTGGAAAAGGTTAATGGTGTGCGCGACGTCTTCATGCGCTGTGCGCCCCTTACAGATTGTGGGGCTTCCAGTGCTGGGCTTTGCGTATTTGTGGTGCCAGATCGCTTCCAGCGCACTTTATGGCTCAAATTGCGGCAGACGCTTCCTATGGCTGCTCGTCTGGTGTGTATGGGTGTGTGCGCGTGTGACATGAGATGGAACGGAGTGCATGTGCACATTGTGTCTACCTCTATGATCCAAACATTCTAAAAACGGATACGTAAGATAGTTTGATGGGTTGTGTTGCATTCCACAGCGAAAGTTGTAGTTCTTGTGGAAATGGTGTCGGCAAAGATTTTCGGATTCTGCAGGTCAGCTTGGGTGTTCGGATCTCGTTTTACTTCGTTGGTTCTGTGCAGCTGGGGTTTGGGAATTTTGTGCCCTGGAGGTTTTCAAATATGATGGCCATTCTGATCAAGACCCTTCTTGGCTGACAAGGAGGTTCGAGTCCATTGCAGATCATCCCATGTCTCCAAAGCCATGCTTTGATTTCATCTAAACAGACATTTTGGATTTTTTTTTCATGTAAGAATAGAACAATACAATCCTCTTGGTTGCAATTTCTCGGCCGAATGCTCATTCGGTCAAGGATTATTTCACATGCGAGGGCTCCTTGACCCTGCGCAGCTGTTTGCGAAGCTCGGGCACCCTGTGCGCTTTTCTGATGACCAACTGCGTCTGCAATCGTTGCACAGCCTCCCAGGATTTTTGTAGCTCATACCCAATAGCCCGAGTAACGTGCCGTTGCGCCTAAGGTCGCAGTTTATGACATTTCTGTCCATACGGCATTTAATTGGTCTTTTTGTTCTGTGCGTGCATGCGACTGAAAGGGATCTTCAACAGCCAAGGTGTGAAGCCCATGCCGCTACAGAGTTGTTTGGACATTTGACGCAATGCATTTGCCAATGTTCAACGGAAGCTCTGCGAATCGAGTGCTAAATTGAGACTTGGCTGGATCACACGTGGTGGGATCATACTCTTTCCTCTGGCGCCCCTGGCCCGCGTGTTGACGCTCTCTGTCATCTCGTCCGTCGTTTCCTTCAGGAGCCGCTGAATTTTATCCCGTTGAATCCCGCCACTGAGAAAGTGGACCAGAGGATGCTTTGCCCACCTTCAGCTTCCAAGGATGCCACCGAGAGGCTTGGTCGCCGACAGGATGAGTTGCTGACACGCTACGCCCAGTGGCGAATGGCAGCATACCACCACTTGTGCAAACGGGACCCTCTCAGTGCCATGTGGTTGCCGTTTTGGTGGTCAGGACTGATCTATACCATGAAGGTGAGCCGCCCCGCTGCCACGAATGGGTCTGGCGTCTGACGCACGATTCGGCTGCCAAATCGGTGAGCGCACGCGTCCACAATGTCCAGTGTCTGCACAAGTGCAACTGACACAGCGTTTTGACATCCAGAGCGGCTGAAGTTGCCCAGGGTTGTGAAGGGCCGTGGAGGGCTGTGGGGAAGGATTGCTGAGGGTCTTGTGCCGGGGCTAGTCTGAGGAGGAGTCTGCAGGGTTGGAGATGGCCGTATGGTCGATGAGCACTGCTAAGGGTTGTCGAAGATGCTTCCGTGTCGGTATGGGTGGGAATCCATGCGGTGCATTTTTGCCCGCCGTTGTGGTTACAACAGCACCATTACCCAAAGGAGGCAAGAAATTTCCGGGCGCTGACGGCACCGGAAATGTTGTTTTTTCAGGGTACACAATGTCAACACACGCCCCCCTCCCTCCTCTGTGCGTTGGAATTCGGAGACGCGCAGCATTTGCGTGCTGCGCGAGTCAGCTGCACCCTGATCCTTCGTGGGCATTGGTGTGCGTCCATCTGGAGGCACCATTTTGACCCGCAAGAAGGGCAATTGGACGGGTAAAAACCGCAACGTCAGAAACCAACCATTTGACTGTGTACGGGAATGTTGTGGATCCTCCCGGGAGCATTTGTATTCATGAATGGCGTGCACGGCGCAAAGGGTTACGTCTCGGTGCAGCAGTATCACCCGGTGTTTGTTTGCCTGTTCGTTCCAGGGCTTGCGGTTTCGTCGATTATATGAAGCTTTGTCCCATGTGCCCCTGGGAAGAACATGGGCACTTGTGGCCGGCTCAAGGGGGCGACAGTGGCTGGCAGTTGGCGCTGGGCTGCTATTGTGGGCTACGCATCCGAGCCAGACGACGCAAAGTGGGATACCTTGGGTGACAACATTCTGGTCCGGGTTCCCAAGCTGGTGTGGGCTCTGTCATTGGCCACCCTGACACTCCGCCCTGAGCCACAACCTGAGATTTGCCTGGTTGGGACGGTGCGCTGGGGGCCAGGGATTTTGCTCCTAACGTGTCATTCCCCTGGGCCATCCGCATCAGTACCATGGATGCTGGAATCCTTCGGGGTACACCAGGAGGGCATGGGTTGCTGTTGGCCTTGTTGGCTGTGTTGTGTTGTGTTGTGTTGTGTTGCGTTGCGTTGCGTTGCGTTGCGTTGCGTTGTGTTGCGTTGTGTTGTGTTGTGTTGTGTTGTGTTGTGTTGTGTTGTGTTGCCCTGCGCTGAGATGTTAAGGAGACCCCTGACCCCCGCGGTGTGAAAGCGGGGAGCGGGGGGGGGGGGGTCAGGGTGTTGGCAAAAACATGCCAAAAACACACGGAAACGGAGCCTCATGGTACACCTTTGAACAAACAGCCTCTCTTCCATTCGTCCGACCAGTTCAGCCCTAAGGCGGTCATTTGAATAAAGTCACACTGAAAATTCCTGGGGGCAGGGGGTGTTTTCCATACTGCGCCCGGGAGATCCCAATGTGCAGCGCTCACCGCGTGTTCCATTCCTCCGCTCGCCGGCAATACTGCATTCTGCCCGCACAGGTTGGAGCAAGAGTGCAGTGCCTGGATTCCTCGATTTGTGGACCTGGATTCCTGGTTGCGCAACTCTGCTCAGGATGACCCGTATGAGGACCCTGTGAATCCAGACTATGGGATTTCATATGCTTTCTGCCTCATACGGGATGCTCTCTGTGCCCTTGTTGAGGTATGGCCTTCTACCTCTCTACACTATCTCCCTCCTGGACCCCAGCGTCATGCCGCCGCCAGGGCATGACATCCCCGTGTGCCGTCGTTGTGCACGCGCGTCCCCCGTTTGCCGTCGTTCTCTGCAGCACGACGGTGTATGTTGTCCTCCGTGTCTGCTTCCTGTCCCAGGCCATTGGGGGCTCAGAGGATGTATCTGCATCCCTCAGAAGGGGTTTCACAGAAGCTTGGGTACTGAAGTGGCAGGAGAACGACTGGGACGTGCAGCTGCTGCAGGAGTTGTACACAGATTTAGGATTAGGTTGCCCTCGTGCCACAGCTGAGTCGTCCAGCGAGTGTGTATCCCAAAATCCTGAAGTTGAATGATTGCATGTGTGTGTGCCTACGTGCTTGTGCAAGTGAGTGACTCAGTGAATGCATGTGTGCCTGCCTGCGTGGCTGTTTGCCTGTGCCTGTTGTCACCACGATCCTTCACATTCCAAAAACTGTGCTCTAGTGTTGATGCTGCAAGGGCCTGGCGACCTCTGGCCCCAGTGCAGCTGCTGTGTTCCGTTGTCGGTGACATTTGTCATTGCCGTGTCGGTGGTCTGTGCTGCACCAAATTCCCCTCTTCACGATGGCACAACCATGGCCGCCCTCCCTCCCTCTTCTCAATGAATCCATGGTTGCGCCTCGACTTCCCCGTACGTGAGGATTGGCCACTGGAAACATGCCTCTTCTTTGCTGCTGGGAGGCGTGCACTTCCGCATGCATGCACTCATGCAATTACTCACACCCACACACACGCACGCACACGCGCGCGCACACACACACACGGAAGGATGTAGGTCTCTCTTTATTTTGCATCGAACAGCTCTCTGCAACCCTCGACAGTCCCGAGGAACTCACGAACCAGCTGCATTTTGTGAATTTTGTGCACCATGTGTGTATCCCAGGATTCACAAGTGTGCATTCCAAAATAGCTTTTTGCGAGATAGGATACGCGTTGGCTGGAAGTCCGCTCCAGAGGACTCCCCTTTCATGCTTCGATTCAGTGCTGTATCTGCTATGCATCGGCAGAATGTTTATTATTTTTGAGGTGCTGGCGATCACTAGCCTGTAAAGAGCAGCCACTGTTGGCACTGGGTTGACACCAAGGTTTGCATGCACTTTTGACCACTTATCCTTTGGCTGGCCCTTTGGTGGTCCCCGCCCACCATGTCCTAGTAGTTCATGAGGACCAGGAGTGGTTGGCGTCGTGTATGGCTTGGCTGGCGGCATATATGCAGTCCCCAGTCTCAGCAAAAAGCGTGTTGCGTTCGGTTTCCCCTGTGAAGCGGCTAGGTAAGTATGTGGATTCAGATGGTTGTTTATGCTTATGCTTGATGGGTGCAACAGAATTGATTTGATCTGTGCTATGTCCCAGGGGGGGCGACTCCGCGGCTCCTAGGACGCCAACTACCCCCCCCCCCCCCCCCTAGGGGCCTCCGGCCAACAGTTAGTTGCCAAAGGTGTTGCCCTCAGGCGTCCATGGGCGCCAAAGGCGCCCGACGCTCCATGAACACCGAAGGTGCCCTAAGGAAAATTTTGTCCACTTTGCACCCCAACACTATCCTTAAACCCAACCTTGACTCTAACGCCCACCCCCAACCCTCAACCTACTCCTAACCCTACACCTACACCTACACCTAACCCTAGCCCTAACCCTAGCCCTAGCTCTCACCCTAGGCTAGGGTCAGAGTGAGTGTTGGGGTCCAAAATGGAGCAATGATGTGGCAAAAGAAGCCATGAACGAAATTTGGGGGATCTTGTTCAGCCCAATCAACATGGCTGGTATGGCCAAACTAGCTGGCTGCAAAGGTTAGGGTTAGGTTTATGGGGATGGTATGGTTAGAGGGAGGGCAAGGGGAGGTAAGGGGAGCCTGTGCCCCCCCTCCCCCCCCAACACCCCAAATCGCCCCACCTGGACCCTCCCCCCCCAACACCCCAAATCGCCCCACCTGGACCCCCCCCCCCACCACCACCCTGAATTGCCCCACTTGGACCCCCCCTCCAACCGACCCTCCCGGAGCCCCCCCCCCCCCCAGCCCCTCCTATACCCCCCCCCATTCGCCCTCCCTGAACCCCCCCCTCCAATGCCCCCCCCCCCCCCCCCCCCCCCCCCATCCCCACTCTGTCGGCCCAAATTTCAGCCACCACAAAGCGAGGGTGCAGGCCGTGGGCTGGTTCCCCTTGGGGACCAGGAAACTGGGGAGCAGACTTTTTGCTGCCCCTATCCCCCCCCCCCCAACAGAAATGGGGCGGGACCAAAAGCAGACCCCCCCCCCCCCAGCATGCCCTCGCGCCCTCACTGCAGGCCGGCACATGGTGAACGAGGTCCCTCCCCTCGCGGAAAAGGGGCGGACGCTGAATGACGAGTACGTCGGGATCTGGGACCCGCATGGTAACCCAGCAGGTGGTCCTCCTCTCCCAAACAAGTGAACACCATAGGCCAATGAACGGACAGGTAGACCCATCCACCACTCAACCCCCCCAGCCTGCGCCCCCGACGGGAGGGGTGCACGGAGTCGGCGCCCTCAGGGCCTGAAAAGTGGAGGCTGTGAAGGGCTCACAGCTTGACCGCTGTGGGCATCCCTAGGGTGGCCTGCCCAGGGAACCTCCAGGTGTGCACGCGCCCCTCCAACCTCATCACACACGCCTAGGCCAGCACAGCCCCGTGCACTGCAGTGCAGTTGTGGGCGACCCCTGGGGGCCAGACAGCCACCTGCCGACCCATGCCCCCACCCCCCCCTTCCCTTGGAGGGGCCAGTCCGGTGGTGTGCCCTACGGGCCCCTAGGACTAACGGGGCAGCAGCGCCGCACCCGGGAACCTTCCCGGGCAGGTCCCAAGGCAGGGAAGCGCTCAGCGCGCCCTGGGACCCCTCCACCTGCCACCAGCGCCCCAGGCCGTGGGAGTGCGGGACCCAGCTAGTACAGCAGCGCCACCTGTGCCAACAGGCAGTCAAGGAGCGCGGGTCCCCCCCAGTCGTGCCCGGCGCACACCCGTCCCCGTGCGTACGCAGTCGTGGGACGGGCAGGCAGCGTGTCTCTGTGACCAGGAGGATGCGATGCCCTGGCCCACTACTCCCCGGTGGGCTCAGCGTCAGGCTCCCATGGCCTGCCCCACCGGGCCTGGAGCACCAGGCCACACTTGCCCCCCACACGCAAGGCCCAGCCCCCGCCCACACCCCTGCCCGCGCGCGCGCCTACACACAGGACGACGGTATCTTCCGCCCACCTGCGCTTCGGTGGGGTCTGGTGGCTGTCGATAGTCCGCTCGGCCTTGGAACCGGACAGTCAGGTTGTTCAGCCTCGTGGTGGGGCAGGGAAGGAAGCCCGCACCCGAGGGCCTGCTCCTGCATGAGGCCGCCAGCCCAACCCAACCCAACCCCCCCCCCCCCCCCCCCCCTGAGGGCCTCCGGCCAACAGTTGGTTTGGGGGGTAGTTGGCGTCCAGAACCGAGGGGTCGCCCCCCCCGTGTGCTATGTATACCTCGAAGTATCTCTTGTGCGGAGTCCCCTCAGCGTTGGGTGAACTACAAAGGTCAACAAAGCGGTCGGTTGGCACTTCCGGTGTAGAGCTTGTTCGAATTCCTGGAGATGGCCTCTGTGCCGATGTTGAGCAAACAAAGCTTGTAGGCGAGCGGCTCTGCATCGGGTGTGCTGACTGGACTTGTGGGCGGACATGCTGGTGTGCCGCGGTTGTATTGCCTCAGGTTGTGCCTCCTGATGAGGGCCTGTGGGCACCCAGTCCTATGCGTCAGGTGAGTTCGGATGCAGGCTCAGGGGGAGGGGGACTCAATAAGGGGTGTCACCTCTCTCTCCTTTGCCCAAGACCTTGGCCCTGACCCTGACCAGCGCGCTCACTCTCGTGCCCCTCGGTCCCCATCCCTTCAACAGGAGATGTAATGCTGGGGCTTGTCAGGCCCGTGCTCAGTCTCTTTCTGGAGCACGCGAGCGTTGCCGCAGAGGTGAGGGAAAAGATTACTGCGAGCCTCAGCATGTCTGCATTCCGTGCCTGGCAGCTGCAGGGTTGGAGCTGCGAGGCAATGGCAGAGATGTCGGGCGTGGATGTCGAGAGAGACCTGCTCGGGCCCGCACTTACTTCTGCCCTCACTGCCCTGGGGGTGCCCGAGAGGACTGCATCACAGGTCGTTGGAATGTGAAGTCCGCCTGAAGCCCTCCCCATCCCTCCTGACGCAGGGGGGGAACCCAAAACCGTGCTTTAGCAAATGCAAAGCAGCCTCCCTGTTTGGCACCCCCCGCCCCCAAACCTAGGCCAATAGGGAACAGCAGTTTTTTCTACTGGGGGGACACGCACGAGGCGGCTAACAGCCAGCACAGTTGTGGCAAAGGCCTGTGGGGCAATCGAGCTGATGAGATTGTGGCTGGTACCCCACTTGTGTATGCTCAAGATGCTCAAAATGAAGCGAGGAAATCAAAGATGCCCCAAAACTCCAAAAGCTATCTTTGAACCCCCTTTCCGAACGCCCTGCAGACGCGGAGGTTGGGGCCCGAAACTGATTTGAACACCCCCCCCCCCCTCCCCCGTCCCCCCTTTACTCAACACCCTGCCACACCCGGGCGCCCGCCTCAACGCTGCAGATTCCCACTGAACCCAATATCCTCTGAGCATCATCTCACCCCACGATCCCCTCCTGGTCATATGGACCATCGCTCTCAAAGGTTCCCACCCCCTCATCTGCTGACACCAGAACGTCTTGTCATACCATGCAGACCCGCATCGCCGACCGTGGCCGACCGTGACTGCTGCGTGCCTGTGCTATTTCAGGATCGACCATGGACACTGTATGTAGTGCTCCGAAAAATGATATGGACAACCGAATTATGTGTAGGCCTGGAGTAGACAACCCCTGCTGGGCACAGGACAAGGTTTCTTGACCCGCTTTGATGTTTGGTCCGTCTCTTCGGGTTCATTGGGCCTATTTCAAGGTTGCGGGTTGGGATTCAGTTGACCCCAGAGAAAAGTTAGAATGGCCGTGCACCGTAGGAGGAGGGGGATACGCCCCCCTGGAGCCCCCCCCCCCCCCTTTCCAGACCAAAGTGACCACAGGGAGAAAAACCGAAATTACAATAGGGAAAATCTGGTCGGGCCATTTTTGGTACAGAAATTTTTGGGTCCCAGACGCCCCCTTCACCCCCCCCCCTTCGCATGCTTCCCTGGTTGACCCTCCCCCCCTCTTTTTTTTTATGGTTCGGGATAGTTTCGTCACACCAACACACCTCATGGATGCGTTACGTAAGCTGTCGCACACGTCCAAAGCCCACCACAGCATTCAGTCGTTCACAAGTCGTCTGGAGACGAAACGTATTCAATGGTTGGAAGTCACGGAGAGTGCGGGATGTAGAAACGAATGCCGGGCTTGACAGGGAGTGTGGGATGCAGCAGAGAGTGAAGGATGGGGTTGGGGGAGAGTGTGGGATGTGGCAGAGAGGGCGGGATGCGGCGAAGTGTGCAGGGTGCTGCACAGAATTCGGAGGGTGGCAGGGACGGGGAGGTTCGGTGGCACAGACTCGGGGATGTGGCATGGAGTGCAGTGTGTGACAGGAATGTGACGTGTGGCAGAAAGGGCGGAAGGGGGCTTTTCAGTGCGAGGTTCAACCGCTCCGAAATCGCGCTGCAGCTTCACTCTCTCTCTGCAGGTGGCAGTCCGTGTAGATCTGCAAAAGTTACGGCGCTGGCGGAGTAGCACATGGACCAGTGCTTTATTGGAAGACGTCTGTCAAGCCCTTGGGGATGTAGACATTGCCTGCGATGTGTTCGGGCCCATGTGTAAGGCTGGTGTGTGTCCACACCATTTGTCCAGTGCCCGAATCCTCCAATTTTGTGTTTCACAGTTGGGGCTTTGGTGGGCCTCGGAGTCCTCCGCCGGCCTCCTTGAGCACTGCCCTGAGCCAAGCGTGCACTTTCCTTGCCAAAGGGGTGGTGCGAAGTTATGGAACGGCCTCACTACTGCACCAGCCCACACACCCTGCATTGCGATGGATGGGCATGCTCCTCAAAACCTGGGCCCTACAAGTCTGAATCGGGCCATTCCAGGTCAAGCAGCACCAAGGGGTACCATAGCGGTAGTACCGTTGTTTCGTAACCCCACCCCCCTCTTAGGGCGCGTATGGCACGCACAAACACTTTTGAGGACATTTTTGACATTAGAAAACCAGCATTTTTGCCAGCAACTGTAGGCGGTAGGTGACACTCAGCGCATCGGTGCGGGGCCTTCTGTGTGCACAAGATCCACACCAGGTGCGGCATCAGCAATGAGGTTCCTCGTGTGCACACAGTCCACACCAATTGCCGCATGGGCAAGAGGGTTTTCATGCGTGCAAATATGCACCCAACAGCGCATGGGCAAAGGGGTTCCTGGGTGGCTGGGTGCTTGTGCTTTCGCACCGTCCACATCAACTATTCCGGTGTTGACAAACCCACCGTTGTTTTTTGGCATGGACAATCTGCACCTGTCATTGCATTGGCAAAGGGCGTGGTGCCCACAACTCGCACCAAATGGTGCATTGGTGAATGGCTTTTTTGTCGGTGAATGGTTTTCTTTTGTGCGCACAATTTGCACCATTTGCTGCTTTTTTTTTTTTGCAAGGAGGCTTATCATGTCGCATCGCACAGCACAACACGCCAAGTTGAGGCAGGGCAGTATGCGCATGTGCTACCTGACCCCAAACGTGAAAATAGCCACACCGAAACATCCTATGAACCTGCCTGGTTTGCCCCTGCTGGAGAGCAAATCTCAGACTCCAATTAATGTGGAACTGTCATTGCCCCCCCCCCCCTCCCCCCTCCAACTCCTTGCACTCGTCCCTTCCCAAATACGATTGAATCTTTTGTTGCATGCACCTCAGCATTGAACAAGATTGGGGTCTGTCCACAAGTTGCAGAAACTGTGAAGTCCAATATCAGCCTCGAGAGGCTCCGGCAGTGGGGCAGTGGGGCATGCACCGAATTACTGACGGAATGGGAAAAGGCTTTCCCACAGGTTTTGTTTGCCTTTGCATGTGACATCCCGACCGAGCTTCCTTTTACGGGTTCAGACTGAGATTGTGCATATCTTTGTGGAGCCGAATGGTACGACAAGTTCAGGATGGGTTGAAGTCAGGGCTTTGTTCACATGGGGATTGCCATGAGGCTCTGCGGTGGTTTTCTCTGTTTTCTCTGTTTCAGTGTTTTTCTTGTTGCCAATTCAGATCTTTGGCCCCCTTACCACTGAATTTTATTTGGAGGCCACGTAAGCTTGCGGGTCAGGGGTCTTCTCAGAATTTTTTTCCAAAAATGCTTGGGATGGCAAAAGGGGTGTTAGGAGGTCATCAACAGCCACCAATGGTCCTGCCGTGTTCTGGTAAACTCCAAAAATGCCTTGCAAATGGCCCGCTTTGGCACAGAAAATTGGTCAAAAGTACGTTTTAGCAAAACCCATGTTGAACCACACATGAGACTGAAATCAGTGTCGGTCGAACCAACGGGGGCGGCTTGTTCGAATTCCCAACCCCCCCCCCCCCCTCCGGACCCCCCAAAGTTTTCGAACCCATTTTTCTCCAAATTGAGATTTTGGGCAAAATGGGCGGCGCCGCAAGCGCTGAATATTTTTCGCGGGCATGCGGCATGCAGTAGAATTCCTCAACATCCCTATATGTGTATACTCAAAATGTTCAGTTCGCACTGGGGATTTCGGGAGTCCCGGTTTTGCCATATAATATGGCCCTTTTATGTAGCCATATTGATCTCTCCCTACCACGGGGACCTCGAGAAGGCACGGGTTATGTTACGGGGTGTCAACCCGGGGGTAGGGGTTAGGTAGCCACTATGCCCACATGTGGGCCATTTCTGATTTTGTCCCCGTGATGAGCATTGGGAGCCATTGATTTCTCCCCAGTAGCGGGGGGCCCTTGTTAGATGCAATTGTCAGCCCGCGGACAGGGGGCCCATGGCGCGGGCCTCCGCCACCCACATTGAGCGTTGTGTCCGATCCATCTACTCTCCAGGCGGAGCCGCTAGCCTTGCTTTGCTAGCGGTGCCCCACTCAGCAATAAGTGTGGGCGAAGCGTGGAGCCGCGTGACCACCAGCGTTTGGTGGCCATGTGGCAACCCGGGAGTGGAATTGCGGTACACAATGTGAAATGTGGGGTGTTCCACTTGTTGGTTGGTTTGTTTCGCAACCCCGGTAACTTGTTAAATGCAATCGTCAGCCCGCAGACAAGGGGCCCCTGGCGCGGGCCGCCGCCACCCACATTGAGCGTTGTGTCCGATCCATCTACTCTCCAGGCGGAGCCGCTAGCCTTGCTACGCTAGCGGTGCCCACGGGGGGGCCGGAGATGGGGGAAATTGGCTTGCGCCCGGGGGGGGTCACGGCTGTCGCCTGAAGGAGGGGGGGGGGTTTGGGAAATGGACACCTGTGACAGGACCTATGTATGGTCCTCATTGTGAGCCTTTTTTTTTTTACTATGCTATCCACCCTCTGATTTTTGAATATAGGCAGATCCTGACTTAGCTTAGTTGGTAGTAGGCCTACGCTCCATTCCGAGAGGTCCTGGGTTCAAACCCAGCTGCGTGTAATGTTTTTCCCTTCGCTTTTTTGGTCTTTTTCATGTCTTCATGTTTGCATGTTTGCATGTGCATGCCCCCCCCCCAAGACAGTTTTCTGCAGGGTCCCCCCATCAGGGGGGACCCTTTCAGTCACTCACAGGCACACATACCCCTTAAACCCCTCCCCCCTGCTCTCGACCCCTTCCCCGAAGCAACCAGCCCCTAACAAGGAAACAAACAAAAGTCAGTTAAACACAGGGG
The DNA here is from genome assembly GCA_964036045.1 of Eutreptiella sp. 'Long Island Sound 2002'. NCBI lineage: Eukaryota > Euglenozoa > Euglenophyceae > Eutreptiales > Eutreptiaceae > Eutreptiella > Eutreptiella sp. 'Long Island Sound 2002'. The sequence continues at coordinate 67,772,806 of OZ038386.1, forward strand.
GCCACTGACAGCACCACTTTGCAAATTTTATTTTTTCTTTTTTGGCGAACCATCCTTTCTGAGTTAAACAGGTGCTGTCCCCCGTGCTATGGGATGCAACCGGAATAGACCGGACATAAATACCACCACCGTTGGGGGTAGGGGGGGGGCTGGGGGGCTGTGTATACCGGTTGTCATTGCCCCGTCACGGCGGGCCAGAAGGGGGGGGGGTTTGGGAAATGGACATCCGTGACCCCCCGTGGGCGCTAGCCAATTTTCCCCCACCCCCGTCTCCTCGGTTCGGGTACGCGACTCCCCCCCCCCCTCCCCCCCCCCTCTCCCTGCCCTCCGGGCCCACTTAGTTACCAAGGGTCAATAGCTACCGGCCATACATATGGTGGCGCCAAAGGCGCCCGAATTTTTTTTTTCATTCCCCTTGCCAACGTAGCATCCCTCCCCGCCCAGGCGGTGGAGCACCCCAACGCTATACTTGAACCCAACCTTGACTCTAACACCCACCCCAACCCTCAGCCTGCTCCTAACCCTACACCTAACCCTACCCATGACCCTAACCCTAATCAAGACTGAATATTGGGACCGAGCTGGTGGGGGAGGGAACATCAGCTATGACTGGTGAGGGACATCAAGAATGATTCACACATTGATGGCTCTTGACAAAGTCTTGCAAGTGAACCCCATCACCACGAGGCCCACTTTCAAGGGTTTCTGGACTTCTGAGGGGCCAAAATGCCCCAAAATGGGCTGAAAATGGGCTCATTTCACCCGTTGGTGCACCCCAAATGGTCTAGGATGAGGTTTGGAAAAATGCGGTTTTGACCCATTTTTGACCCATTTTTGGTCCCAAAACAGCCCATTTTCAAGGCATTTTGGGATTTTCGGAGGACCAAAATGGGCCACCACAAGCTCAAAACAGTCCAAAAACACTTGTTTTAGCATCACACATGGTCTAGGATCATTCTTGAGAAAAGTCATTTTTCTGCCCCTATTGGACCCTATTGACCCATTTGGGCACCCACCTGTTTGGGCTTGAGGTTGCAGCTTGCCGCACCCTAGTGGGCCTAGGTATTGGGGTCTAGGCGTCCGTTTGGGCAATTCTAAGGGGTGGAAACCACAAAAAGTGGGGGGTTGCGGGTGGAGTAGGTGCCCTCGGAATCGCATTTTGCGCCATGTAGCCAAAGATATGGCCTATTCTTGGTTTGTGGCTGTCGGCATTTGGAGCTTCTGGGGGCCTTTTTGGGCCGTTTCCGGGACATATCATGGAGTTAGAGGGCCGCAAAGAGCTCGTTGACATGGGCAAGTCAAGCCGCACGTGAAGTGTACCCACCATTTCCCTTCGTTTGGCCGTTTTGAATGTGTTCCAGGGCTTTTTTGGCCCCAAAATGGCTGTTTTTGGCCCTAAACTGCAGTTTTTGAAACGGAGGTCCGCCACTTGCGAATCCCGTTCCCGGCCGCCACCGTTGAGTTTCTGGCTCAAACTTTGTGTGATTGTACTTCACACCCATAGGTATCATCCGCCAAAATGTCACCCGAATCCGAAGCACCACGACGGAGTTCCGATTTTTGCCCATTTCGCGCGTGCTGCTGCTTGCTGCTTGCTGCTTGCTTGCTTGCTGCTGCTGCTGTTGCTGCTAAACCTGGTAGGTCCACCCTAGACACTAAAAAGGGTTATAAAACCAAGACTGGTTCCACCAACTCGGTGACCCTAGCCCTAATCAAGACTGAATATTGGGACCGAGCTGGTGGGGGAGGGAACATCAGCTATGACTGGTGAGGGACATCAAGAATGATTCACACATTGATGGCTCTTGACAAAGTCTTGCAAGTGAACCCCATCACCACGAGGCCCACTTTCAAGGGTTTTGTGGACTTGTGAGGGGCCAAAATGCCCCAAAATGGGCTCAAAATGGGCTCATTTCACCCGTTGGTGCACCCCAAATGGTCTAGGATGAGGTTTGGAAAAATGCGTTTTTGACCCATTTTTGACCCATTTTTGGTCCCAAAACAGCGCATCTTCAAGGCATTTTGGGATTTTCGGAGGACCAAAATGGGCCACCACAAGCTCAAAACAGTCCAAAAACACTTGTTTTAGCGTCGCACATGGTCTAGGATCATTCTTGAGAAAAGTCATCTTTTTGCCCCTATTGGACCCCTATTGACCCATTTGGGCACCCACCTGTTTGGGCTTGAGGTTGCAGCTTGCCGCACCCTAGTGGGCCTAGGTATGGGGGTCTAGGTGTCCGTTTGGGCAATTATGAGGGGTGGAAACCACAAAAAGTGGGGGGTTGCGGGTGGAGTAGGTGCCCTCGGAATCGCACTTTGAGCCATGTAGCCAAAGATATGGCCTATTCTTGGTTTGTGGCTGTCGGCATTTGGAGCTTCTGGGGGCCTTTTTGGGCCGTTTCCGGGACATATCATGGAGTTAGAGGGCCGCAAAGAGCTCGTTGACATGGGCAAGTCAAGCCGCACGTGAAGTGTACCCACCTTTTTTCTTCGTTTGGCCGTTTTGAATGTGTTCCAGGGCTTTTTTGGCCCCAAAATGGCTGTTTTTGGCCCTAAACTGCAGTTTTTGAAACGGAGGTCTGCCACTTGCGAATCCCGTTCCCGGCCGCCACCGTTGAGTTTCTTGCTCGAACTTTGTGTGATTGTACTTCACACCCATAGGTATCATGCACCAAAATTTCACCCAAATCTGAAGCACCGAGACGGAGTTCTGATTTTGGCCCATTTCGCGCGTGCTGCTTGCTTGCTTGCTTGCTTGCTTGCTGCTGCTGCTGCTGCTGCTAAACCTGGTAGGTCCACCCTAGACACTAAAAAGGGTTATAAAACCAAGACTGGTTCCACCAGCTCGGTGACCCTAGCCCTAACCGTAGCCCTAGCTCTCACCCCAGAGGGAGGGCAAGGGGAGGTAACAGGAGCCTGTGCCCCCCCCCCCTCCCACCACCACCCCAAATTGCCCCACCTGGGACCCCCCCCCAACCGACCCTCCCGACCCCCCCCCCCCCCCAACCGACCCTCCCGACCCCCCCCCCTCGCCCCCCCCTGAACCCCCCCTCCAATGCCCCTCCCCCCCCCCCCCCCCCCCCCCCCCAAGGGGCCTTCGGCCCACTTCTACTGGGGGGGGAGTCGCGTACAAAAGCGAGGAGACGGCCCCCCCGTGGCGGTGCCCCACTCAGCAATGAGTGTGGGCGAAGCGTGGAGCCGCGTGACCACCAGCGTTTGGTGGCCGTGTGGCAACCCGGGAGTGGAATTGCGATACACAATGTGAAATGTGGGATGTTCCACTTGTTGGTTGGTTTGTTTCACAACCCCATATTGGTCAGTATTGGAAGTATGGGAATAGTGTGCAATAAAACAGGCTTCTCAAACCCTGCTCTTTAGAAGATAATCTACGTTTCGTTCCAACGCCGGACCCCATCTTTCCCCCAATGCCACATGTTCCGCTCTGCTTTGGTATAGTCCCGTTTCAAATATGCGGTACGCTCTTTCCTTTTTAATGGCTCCCAAGAAAGTCAAGCAAATGGTGCACAGTGAGTACATTTGCGACCGTGGTACTACACTCAAAAATGTCACGGACGCTAGCATCAAGCTACATTTGATGGTGCTCCCCACCGCGACGCGCTAGCACGGCTCGCACAAGCCGGCAACGTGTACGAGGTACGCACCTACGACTGTGAATGCGGTGTCCGGCTGACCAGCGTTACCCAGTACCAGATCGACCAACATCGCTCGGGTACTAGTTGTCGCAACCGGAGGTTGGTGGGGCAACGCAACCTTGGGGACATGGGCGTGCAGGCCGTTCCGTGGGACTTTGCATTTGATGACTCCAACGCCCCTCAATTGGCACCTATTGAGCCTCACATTGGCCCGTCCATCGATGATTCTATCCCTGAGGAGGCCGGCGAGGAAGTACCCGTTTGGTCCGTGCAAGGGCCTCCGATGAAGCTCTGCGGCGGCTGGCTTCCACCCCCCTTGGCGAATGGATTGTTCTACACTCACGATCCCTTTGTCATTCACCGCGCAGGTGGTGTACCGTCCTGCCCTCAT